>LR538463.1:82681-118554 GCA_900883565.2 Caenorhabditis panamensis | reverse complement strand
GCTCAAACCGAAATTCACCGAGCTTCCCACTATCCTTTTACTGTGGGGCTCAAACCAAAATTCCCCGAGTTCCCCACTATCCTATTACTGTGGGGCTCCCCCGTCCGTGGTTGGACGTGAAACAAAACCATCCCCTTTCACGTGCTTCGCCTCTTCGTGGCGAAAGGGATCAACCGGTTTTTCTCTCATTGAAAAATTGGGCCAAGAAGCACAAATCCCCTTTCCTCTTCTCTGTGTACTCCGGTTACTTGTAGGCGGAAGTTGACTCGATGACTTCAAATCGACCCGTCCTATAAAACCGTTATACAAATAAGAGAAGGGAAGAATTTTGAATCCAAACTACAGAATCACTCAAGGCTCACACAGATTTGGTCGTTTGTAGAGATGCAACTAAATTCTCGAGACACTGCACATCTATTTGCAGAACTCACTCGTCCGTATTCTGTTTGGTGTTTGTGCTCTCTTCATGAATTCGTTCGGTAGAGCGCTCTTGCATAGGCCCGAGGCCCGGATAGGTCCATTGTTCTTTCCAGCCCTTCTCTTCTATTGCTCGCTTTGTCTGTTCTATTGACCTTGTCTCGCTTCTCTTCACTCTCTGCACCCGTTGCGTGACCCCGCTTTCTTTACCTGTGCACCCCAACCAGTCCTCTCTCCTATTCTCGATTGACGAGTTGTCTCTACTCACAAACACGTCTCTTGTCAATACTAGTTGTTCTGCGTATCTGCCTTCCCCACAATTTCTCTCCTCTTTTGTCAATATCTTCGAATGGTTGTTGTGCGCTTTCACCGATTTTCTAATTGTTCCACTACTTCACATTGCATTTCCGCGTTTCTCAATCTCCGGTTCCCGTTTTCTGTAACTAATGCATAGGCCCCGTACATTCCTAGTGCTTTTCCACGTCGTTTACTCTAAATATCACTCAAGTAATCGCTTTCTTTTACAGGTCCAGCCGGATCGAGGATGGTGGGTCCAATTAAACCTCTTGGCCCCTCTGATGAGGGGCGTTCTTTGACTTTCCTGTAGTTCTTCTTGTTATTATCACTATTTTCCTATTTTGATTTGGTCGGACGACGATCAACATCAATCGGAAATCTATCTTGAAAAGACCATCAACTTTTGATGAAGCTGTTTCCAGTAAGTTTGTTTTAGTTTTAACTATTACCCTCAACTGCTCATTTTTCAGAATAATTTCTGTGCGTGATCCCACTAACGTCATTCCATTGAACGTCATCTACGAAATCGACGGTCTCAAGAAATCGAGAAAAAGAATTGATGCACAGGCAGTGAACAACACACTCATTTTTCTTCTTTTGAAGAACCATCCGTTCCTTCGCTTGGAGACCACTGCGGAGCAACCATGTTTGGATGATTGGATTTTGAAAACAGCACTCCAATCAAATCAGGAGCTCTTGGAACAGTTGGAAATTGAGGAGGAGAAAGTTCAAGGAAGCTATCATGAGATGGAAAGCCGTGTCATTCGACATCTGTTTGCTGTTTTCGAGGAATTGGGAAACGTCTCTGTTACTCTTGAAGATGTTGAAAGAGTTCATTCCGATGTTTTCTGGAACTACACCAAGAACCTTCATTGTTTCTACGGCATCTTTCAAAACAGGAAATTGGCCCCTGAAGAGCTCACTTTCTTGTTTGAGGAACTAACCGTGTTGGAAACTTTTACGATTTCCGCTCCAACAGAAGGATTCGAATATCCAAATGGTTTCACAAACAGAATAGCTCGTACTTCCGTTTGGACCCCACTGCAAAGCAAAACACACCGATTCTTGGATACAAACCAATACCATATGTGGCTGATGATTGGATCTTGAAGTTGGAAATTGTGGAGGACAGCATTCAGTTTGTAACCGAAGACTAAAACATCACCGTGAACACAATGGGAAAACGTTAGATGATGATGAAAGCAAATGAACCATTCAAAACCTGCAAGCACCACGAAACGGCCACACCATGGAGTTATGGAATTGACGTTATCTGTTTGGACGACGACGATGAGGATTGGGTTTGACAGAGCTTCTCGTTGAACAAAAGTCTACTCAAAAAGAGCGAAGAAGAAAATGAGAAAACCAAAATATGGATCAAACGTTTTTGTAATTGATTTTGAGTTTTGAACTTTATTTTCTCTAATAAATGATTTCATTTTCATTCAAATTTGGTTTTAATGTCATTTTCAAATATGGTTCAATTGATTTTCCTAAGAGGCTCAAGCTCGAGCGCTTCTCTATTTCCAGACCAAAAAAGTCTACAATCACACCAAAAAGGAGATATACTTCTTTTTCAACTCAGAGCTCGAATTGAGCATTAACAAATGCTCATGTCTCTGCCTTGCTTCGCAGTGTTTGCGACCCTGCTTTTCTCCCATGCACATCTCAACATCCTACCAGCTGTTCCTCTCCCCTTACACCACTTCCGACGGTGAACTCAGCGCGATGAAGTGTCGGAGTGTCGTTCAGGTTTTCCTGTGTCTTTGGTTTCTCCACACTTCCTCTCCACTACTTGTCTTCGCAACCAGAACCTCTCACCGCCTGGCACTCTCACTCATTTGTCATCATTTTCTAATTGATTTTGAACACTTCTTAGTTACCGCTCTCTTTTACCCATTTCCTCTTCACTTTGGTCGTCATTTCTTCCCGTTTTACCATTTATGGTCTGTGTCACCTCTCTTCATTTTCATGCTATATCTCATCAGAATCCTTCCGACCTTCGATTGGTCCGTTCGTTTCTGACCTGCTTCCCCATTATTTCACAAAATTCTTATTAAAAATTTGCAGATTCAACAGAATCGCAGACTCTTGTGCTAACTAAACCTGCAAAATGTAAGCGCATTCATTATTCTTTATGAAACATATCTAAAAGTTTTTCAGTCTTGAGCCAACAGATGAGGGCTGATCATCGATTTTTATAAAGTTCGATTGTGATATGGATGGATTTTCGGAAATTCGGAATGGATGGATTTGGAACTGGATACCGAGATAGTGCACACCACCAATGGAATGGATGCTGCTCGTGTTGCCCTCGTCGACTACACTAGTCAGACCCGCTTGGATGTTTTCCATCAAGTCCAGCTTAAAGGTCCTCGTTTCCAATTTCTGCTCTTTTGGACTGTCAACCGCGAGAACGGAGGGAACAGTGAGTCTTGAGACTGTAAGTTTGTCTAGAATTGAAGATGAAAAGAGTCAACATATGCTTTCAGGCAATGGTCACAATCCAGTGGACGATGCGAATGTTTGCCTGGAGATCGTGTAGAAGAAGTGGGGATTCTTGGTGACGAAGGATGTGTGGAAGTGTTCACAGAAGAAGTCTTCATGTTTAACTTATTTTTTCCGTACCAGTAATTGATTTATTGTTACTTATTCACAGTATTTCCTATGTTGTTCTAATAAAAATGTAACTCGAAACGAGGTCTACTTTTTTCATGCAGGTTTTCAGATGACGGAGTGAAGAAAATTCTTCCGTTCTTTTCTCAGTTAAATGCTCTGAGCAAAAGATTGACATTGGAGTCAATTTGCAGCTATATTATACTCTTTTTAAAGTGCCTAATTTTCAGGAGAATGTGTCAAATAAAGGCTTTTTTTCTTAACTCTATGTTTCTGTTTCTTCGACGAGTTTTCCCACAGATTCTCTGAAAATTCGATAAAAGGTAGGAATTTGGCTCTGCCGTTAAAGGACGTAGTGAGATGGGCCCCCCTTCTTCCCACGCGGTCTCGTCTTTCCCATGCCCTCCCTTTCCCTCTCTGACAAAGAGGAAGAGGGGCACGTTACAGACAGAGTCCACAGATTCCCATGGATTCTTGATGGGAAAATAAGAAGAACGAATGCATTTCAAAAACAATTATGGACAGAATCAGAAGACGGTCATTCTTGTCATTTGGTCTTCTGGAGATTGGTGAGTTCCAAAAGAGCTCTGATTTCACCATTTTTTTCAAAGTTTTTGTTTGACCGTACTTTGTGCATTTGTTTTCTTGATTCTAACTGTTTTTCTTCTAGAGTTTTAGCAATGCCGTTTGTCGATCCTGTTACCAAATGCGCCGTGGAAAAAAAGAGACGGGAGATCATCACTGCAAAGATTGGTACTTTGAAGGGTCTAGTTTACCCTAACGAAAACCAGGATATTCCGTTAGTTACAATTCATTGATACATGTTTATTACACATTTTTTCAGACATCATCAAATTCTTGCGAAAGCCGCGGAGATCCTCACGGGAACCTATCCTATTGCCACCACGCCTTCCCCTTTAACCGGAACTTCCCAACCCTCCACAACTGCTGTGCCAATAAAGAAAGATAGAAAAACGTACAAGAAGGAATTGGAAGCTGTTAGAAGAAGCAAAGAGGCAGCTGCATTGGAGGCGCTCCATGATTTTGTAATCTCTAGGAATCCAGGCCAGAGGTAAGAATTTTTCGTTTGTTTTTTGAAAGTAATTTTCCATGTTTTAGCGCTAAAATCGGGAAGATTCAACTATTAGACATCATTATCGAGGCTCTCCAGAACCGAGGAACTGCAGCTGCAATCACAGCCCCAGCGACCCCACCACTTCCATTTTCAATGCAACGTTTCCTGACTGTTCCACTGGCACCGCTGATTTCTCCTCTTCTCCCAGCCCCTATCCCACTTGTTCCAGTGATGCAAGGAGCTATAGGCTTTGCCAACTACCTCTTTTTCTACCAGCAGTTTGCACAGTTCTTCCCAATGGTTCCAATTGCCAAAGACTTCCAAAGAAACGAAGATGAGGAAGAAGAAATCATCGATGTTGTCAACATCTAATCTTCTATGTTTTCAAAATTTTCTGATCAAAAAGTTTCGTCCCTGTTTTCACTGTTTATTTTCTCTACATTGTCCCAGTTTTCTTTCACTCCCGTTGTTTCGTTGTTCTTCTGTTGTAATAATTTACCTCAATCCCGAATGATTCTTTCAATAAACCCAAAAAATACATACATATCAAATGCAAATAGTTTCTACATACAGAACCATCGAAAACAACTTTTCAGAAACCATGATACATCGTTTCTGATGTATCAACATCTGACGTTGTGAATCATCTTACTGCGCATTAGTGTTCTCAAAATTTTAGCAGAGGCTCGAGAAACGAACACGCCACATTTCAACTAATGCAGTTTGCTAAGTATTTCGATGCGACAGAGTCGGTAAAACAGTCCAAAACAAGAAACAGTCAATCAAAAGAAACGAACATTTATTGAGTACGTTATCAGTTTCTTAAGGAATATGGTATGAAAATATTATATTTGAATTTAAAGTTTATTTTCGTAATCCTTGATGAAGTTGCGCATCTCTGGGTCTGTTGTGTGTCGTTTGAATGTGAGCTAGTTGTGGCCAAAGAGGTTGTCCGGCTTGCTCAAACTGTCGTATTCTCCAAACTCTCCCTCAGCAAACCACGGTGGGAAGCGTTTCGCCTCATTTCGGAAGTACCTGAAAAATGAATATTTGGAGTTACTTCAAATCAAAAGTTGCGTCCATCATAAAAACCATCATAAAAAGGATCTACTTACTCGATGAGATCTTGAAGGATATTATTGCTCCCTTCCTCTCTCGTTTCATTCGACATCATGAAGCCACTGCCAACGAGAGCAAAATGGTACTTGGCTCTTGTGATGGCAGTGTTGAAGGCTCGAAGATCTTTCCAAACTCCCAGTTCACCTGAAAAAAAATAACATCAACCTTGAGAAAATAAAAAATTATAACTCACGTGCAGGATTGTTGTGTACCAATGAACAAATCACAGCATCATATCCCTCTCCTTCAAACTTGCACAGTAGACCAACTTTCATGTTCTGTTGCTCTTCTCTATTTTGCGCCATTTTCCTCACCAAGTCGATCTAAAACAGAGAAATAATAGTTTTTTATGTGGAATGATGACTCACTTGATCTTGGTACGGAGTAATAATTGCTATTTGGGAGGGAGAAACACCGAGCTTGATAAGCTTTCGGAAGTGATGGATGACAATCTTGGCCTCGGCTTAACATTTGTTATGACAACCACTTGCATGATTTTTTGAAGTTAAAACTCACCTTCGTTACTGTAATTTTTTTTCTCGTACGTAGCAATTTTGCGGGCTTCATCCTTCTCAAAGTTCGTATCGAACATTACGAGTGGTTTCAAGATTTTCTTGTTCCACAAGAGGTTCTCGCCAGTCACGTTCAAACGTGAAAAATCGAAGCGGTCTCTGAAAACATTGAATGCGTGAGTGCTTAGTGTTTTTAGGTCACTAACTCAAGTTTGCGACTCTTTTTCCCGGGAGTCAGTTGGTTGTCATAGAAGTGTTGGTTTGAGAAGCGGAAGATATCTTCGTGACATCGGAATTGCTTGTCCAGGACCACATAGCCAAAGTGAGCTTGATTGGCATTAATCAGCTCCATTACTAATTTCTGATTATCCCTGAAAACATACATTCTCAACACAAGCTTAGATGAATAACTCACATAAAGCACGATTTTGCGAAATGTTTCTTCAGATCACCTGCCACAATCACTTTGTTTATTCTTTTGTCAGTGGGCCACATGCATGTGACGAGTCGTCCAGCTTCATCTAAAAAGTAAGATGCTAAAAATCTGCAAAACTGCCATTCCACTAACCCATAACGCATACATCTGGAATAAAATCCCAGCTTAGAATGGTAGAGAATGAGGTGGGATTGTTGAGGGCAAACACGATTCTGATTTTGGAGAGCTTCTCCTGTAAGAACAAGTTTGATTTTGAAGCTCTTCTGAAATCCACTTACTTCTTTTGTGGTTGTTTCTTCTTCGTTGCGAATATTTTCAAAACCTATCAAATCCACGACCGCTACAAGAATATTTTTTATTATAAGAGCCAACAGAAACAACTAACCAGATAAACTCGCGCCCAATTTGTTTCTTCGAAGAACAGCTTCACATTGTCTCCGAATAACCGAAAGTGCTTTTCGGTTGGGACCTAACACCAAAGCCAATTTGCCTTTTTTGAAATGGTGGAAGACAATTTGAGCAAGCACGTGGGTTTTTCCGGTTCCTGGAGCGCCCTCGACGCAGACCAGTTTTCTCTTTTCGTTCAAGGCCATTTGCACGGCGGTTTGCTGTTGGTGGCTCAAGTCTCCTTTGTCAATTGGGTCGTCATGAAAAGACTGGATAACATCACTGTCTTCCATGAAGTGCTCTAGGAAAGCCAAGCTCTTCGGAATGACATTTTTTGCGACGATTACGGTGTTTTTCGAAATCCTGAAACAAAGACTATGATCGAAAAATCTGTTTTGGTTTCTTACTTCATTGAATTTGTTTTACGCCGAGGCTCAATTTGTTCCGTAGGCTGATGTTCTTCCTCTTCCTGTAAATACATAAGACGCGTTCTTTGACTCGAGTGAACTTTTTTCGATAAGGCCTGGAACAATTTTTTTCATGTTCTCCGATTTAGTTGGCAATTTGAATTTAGGGTAATTAGAGGGTCAGAAATCCAAAAATCATGTCAGAATTGAGTGAAAACTGTTCCCAAATTCATGGTGGGAGCATGTAGGAAAAAACTTTGAAAAATCATAACTTTTTTCATACTTGATTTTTTTGCAAAATCTTTTTTGTGGCATCATAATCAAGCTCATATGCGTTCATGGACAAAACTGAGGTGTTTTTAACTCACGGCAACCAACCTAAACAAAATGTTTTTGAGACATTTTGAATTTTTTAACAAAGTTACGTTTGCGGCTAAAATCTAGAAATAGTACCATTCGATAGATCGTAGTTTTTTACATCAGTGGGCAAATTTTTAGATTTTAGAATGATACGTAACATTGTCGGAAAAATCGCGGAAGACCGACTTTTGTGCACTTTTTCGCAGTTTTCGACACAACTTTGGCAAAAATTTGATTTTTCAGCATTTTTATAGCGGGTTTTTGACAGTTTTCTGATTTTGTCAAACATTTTCTATTTTTTTTTAATCTATTACGTATAAAAAAAGTTGTTTTCCGTCACTTTCTGTCCAGTCTTCACCGACAATGCCTTGACCACTTTTGGTGTCATTTTTGAGGTATTAGATGGCAAGATATCAAAAAGTTGTCAACTACAAAGTTGACAAGCAAACATTTCTAAACACAATCGTACTTTAACCTATGCAATTTGCTTCTGATTCCGCGAAATAGTGATTTTTTTCTTGATTTCGTCACTTTTTGTGGGGAATTCTCTGATTTAACGTATAGGGGTACGTTGGAATGACCTAGAAAAATCGAAAAAATGAAAACATTTGAAATAGCTGTATTTTATGTAATTTTGCTTCAAAATTGACCTTATTCTTTCAGAAAATTTTTTCGATTTTTCTAGGTCATTCCAACGTACCCCTATACGTTAAATCAGAGAATTCCCCACAAAAAGTGACGAAATTAAGAAAAAAATCACTATTTTGCGGAATCAGAAGCAAATTGCATAGGTTAAAGTACGATTGTGTTTAGAAATGTTTGCTTGTCAACTTTGTAGTTGACAACTTTTTGATATCTTGCCATCTAATACCTCAAAAATGACACCAAAAGTGGTCAAGGCATTGTCGGTGAAGACTGGACAGAAAGTGACGGAAAACAACTTTTTTTATACGTAATAGATTAAAAAAGATAGAAAATGTTTGACAAAATCAGAAAACTGTCAAAAACCCGCTATAAAAATGCTGAAAAATCAAATTTTTGCCAAAGTTGTGTCGAAAACTGCGAAAAAGTGCACAAAAGTCGGTCTTCCGCGATTTTTCCGACAATGTTACGTATCATTCTAAAATCTAAAAATTTGCCCACTGATGTAAAAAACTACGATCTATCGAATGGTACTATTTCTAGATTTTAGCCGCAAACGTAACTTTGTTAAAAAATTCAAAATGTCTCAAAAACATTTTGTTCAGGTTGGTTGCCGTGAGTTAAAAACACCTCAGTTTTGTCCATGAACGCATATGAGCTTGATTATGATGCCACAAAAAAGATTTTGCAAAAAAATCAAGTATGAAAAAAGTTATGATTTTTCAAAGTTTTTTCCTACATGCTCCCACCATGAATTTGGGAACAGTTTTCACTCAATTCTGACATGATTTTTGGATTTCTGACCCTCTAATTACCCTAAAATCAAATTGCCAACTAAATCGGAGAACATGAAAAAAATTGTTCCAGGCCACTTTCACTCGACTCAAAGAACGCGTCATAAACACTCAAAAATCTGCGAAAGTTTACATTTTTGGATGTTTCTTGCAGTTTTCTATGTGGTTTTAGTCACCAGTGGGGGCAGCGACTAATAAAAGAAGTTTGGTAAGCTATATTTGGATCACTTACCAGCTCCCCCTCTTCGAGCTCTCCCTCCTCGAGCTCTTCTCTTTGAGCAGATGCTTGCGGTGAAGTGTCTCTCCTAAGTTTAGCAGCTGGAGCTTCCAAATGCTTCAGTGTGATCTGGATAGGATCCTGCAAATTTTCATGGATTGTTCCATTCAGATTCAATCTTGTCTTTTTCTAATTCGGTATGTATCAAGGACTTTGTCTTGTTACTAACCTGTTTTTCCATCCCTTGAAGCACAACTGAATCTGGCGATGCTGGTCTTTTCCGACCAGGTCCATCAACTTGGCGTTTCGGCTGCTGAACTTGCACTGGAAGCTTTTCCTGAAAACAAAAACTTGAATTTCCTCTTTCGCAAATATTGTGCTTAGGAGGTTCTCATAAATGGCTGCTAACAATTCCCCTACCTCAGAATTTTTGTCCTTCAGCTTAGAAGACACCTTTTCTCCATTCTCTTTGTTCATTTTTAGTAGATGGGACCGTTTTCCGTTTCGAATCTGGAAAGATTAACCTCAAAAAAAGATGATGGAATCAATTTTGGAATCGAAAATTGAGAAAAAGACAGTTATTGGTCACAAAAAGCAATTGTGCGGCGTCTGCAAAAAAGTGCGCCGCACTTTGCCGATAGGCTCCGCCCCCTTTCCACCTGATAGTTTCTCTCGGTTTTTTATGCGAGAAACATCTTATTTTTCTTGCGAAACTGATAGAAACGGTAGAAAGAAAGTCAAAATGCCCAATTTAATGAGAAAATTCCGGGTTCATCGCTAGACATTGGAATTTTAGACAGAAAAACATGAGAAACGACAGAAAAAAAATCGATTGCGAGGTTCGGTGTGGGTCACAGAGGCAGAACATAGCAATGACAGGAAGCGGAAAAGACGAAAAAAGAGAGAGAGAGGAGAGAGAGAAAGGGGAGAGGACCGCGTTCAGTTGCGTCGTGTGTTCATGATTACGTCATGTACTGTGGGGACTACGGAAAATGTCAATAATGTGGGAAATAATAAAAGTAACCAGAAAAACATGCAAAAATCGAAGAAAACTCTGAATTTTGAATGCAAATCTAAACTAAATCAGTAGAAAAGAGGACAGAGTACCCGATTCAATGAAAAAATTCCGGGTTTATTGGCGAAACGAAACTTGCGAGAAGGAAATAGGAAGATAAGTCCAAAAAGAGCGTGAGCACCACGATCAGTTGCGTCCCGTGTTCTTGATTACGTCATGTACTGTGGTGGGATATAATCAAATTAACTAGAAAAGTATGCAAAAACTGAAGAAAGCTCTGCGAAAATTTAAGAACATTCGAAAAAGAGTTGTAGAAGACTTTTGGGATGGCCGAACAAACTTACATTAGTCTCCTTCTAAATGAGGGAGAGACGCAGACATACCCAGCCTGTGGTGTAGAGGGCCCTACTGTCTTTCCCCACTGTTCAGCCCCGTCGCTTGCCCATTATATGAATGCTTACCGTCCTCCCCGCTTCCAACAGCAGCGTGGCGCAGTGGAAGCGTGCTGGGCCCATAACCCAGAGGTCGGTGGATCGAAACCACTCGCTGCTAAATGTTTTTTTGCTTCAGGGCACTGAAACAGAGTGTGATTGGTGAAAAAAGAGAGTTGTTTTTGTAGTCTTTCCGTAAAAAAATCAATTGTATCGTTTGAAATAGCATCACGGTACCTATGACGAACCTCGTTCTTCTGGTCATCGCCCAAGATTCCGAGGAATGAATGAAGAAATTCAAAGTTGGTTTTTGTCCCACTTATACAAACAGAAGTACATTGATGATGTCCCTGATGAATCATATTTGAGTTTTTGAAGCTGAGTATTGTTCGCACGGAATTCATATTCACAAAAAGAAATTTTGCAAAAAACATGATAAAAGTCATTAGGAGAGAGTAAAATTGATAGTTTAAACAGTGTGACTATGACAACAATCGCTTTCCGTTCGTGTTTTCAAGACGATCTCTATCTGCCTCCTCGTACTCATCAAGGATTCTCTTCAGCATTTTCTTCCTCCTCTGACTTGCTTCCATCTGAGCGTTTGGCGCTACCTCTGCCCAATTCATATCTTTCAATTCCTGAAAACATTTCATTAGAATACGGCTCATTTTCCGTTTTTCTACCTCATAGGTGGCTGAGAACAACCAATCTCTTGAGAAAAACTCCTTGAAATTTTGCATCAAAAAGAATCCGCAATCGAATTTATTTCTCTGAATTGGCTGTCCTTCCATGATAACAAGTTTCATTTGGTGATCATGGAACTTCTTGTGCTTGGAATCAAAGAATTTGCCACCAGATCTCTTTGTCATCTCGAACATGGCTCTCAGGTACTCTTTGATCACATCGGCCAGATACGTGTTCCGACCGTCGGTTCCAATAGAGTTGAAAACGACAACGATGGAGTTTTGGCCAGAAATTAGTAGATTTTCTGGTTGCAAAATGATTGCAAGCACCCAGTGCCACTCGATGCAAGCGGGGACAACCAGAAGTTCCTTTTCAAAAACGTTGATCTGGTATTTTAGAACTGTTCTTTCCATGTTCCTTTGAATGGTTTCGGAGATGTTCTGCGTAGTGGCATTCTTCACGAGAACCGCATTCCTCATGAGAGCCGGATAAAACATGCCATTGAAAATGTGAGTTTTTTGGAACCTGAAAAAAACATTGCAACAAAACTTTCGCTGACAATCCTTACAGTTCTGGTGACCAATTCTGGTAGGCAATCTCAAAAAGGCCAAAATCAACAATTGTCTCGTTGATACATTTTCCCTTCTTGAAATACTTCATGTCGTTGAAGTATATTACCGGACGGTCTAAAATAGGGGAAGTGAAAGTTGAAAAAAAGGATTTCCAAAAAGGAACTAACCAGTGATTGTTCCCTTGACTCTTTCGATTGTCAGCTGTTTTTGATCGATGGCAACAACAACTGTTCCGGCTTCTATAACGGCTGGGAGCTTTCTCTTAGTGAACACCTGAAATTGTTACAAGATAAGCTAAGACCAGTCTTTTCAAATGGGAAATGCAAGTAAACTTACATCACGGAAGTAGGGACCCGTGTGATTTGGGAGAAGTGGATTCCTCTTCGCGACAGGAGCTTCTGGGACCTCTTCTTCCGCTGGTCTTTTTCTTGATTCTCTTGCACGGCGTAGATCTTGTCGGAGCTGATAGTTATCTGCCTCGAGTAAAGAAGATCTTCGTGTCATCTTGTTGAGCTGTTTCTCCAATTCCGCAATTCTCCGCAATTGTTCCGGGCACACACATTTAGAGTGTTCAACTCTTGCATCTTGTGAAACTGGGCAAGAAAGTGCAATGGAAGGGTTCCGATTAGTCGCAATGTGAACTGGAACAGTGGGGAATTGGTGAGGAGTCGTTGACAGTTTCGAATTAACAGCACTAGAAGTTGGAGAAAAAGTTGGAGCAGCAGTGATCACAGGAACTGATCGCGGAGGAATGGCTGGCTTTGAGGCGACGTGAGCTGAAGCAAATGAGGGAGTTCGAAGAGGAGTAGCAATTGTTTCAGCCTCAACAATAAAAACTGAAAACGCGGCTGGTACAGCAGTGACCCTTGGTGGAATGGGAGACGGAAGAACGGCGGGCTCCGAGACGACAGCGACCTGCAGAGCAACATCAGGCTCAGTTTCCACGTTCTCCACCTCTTCTGCCCTGTACTCTCTTCTAGTAGGAACTCTTCTCCTTTCTCCGTTTCTCTTGTTCTCATTCGGATTGCTGGCTTCACTTTCCGCTGACTTCTGAAAAAAAACCGGGATCAAAACCCAAGAAAAAAACATGAAACAGTTCAAACAAACCATTTGACGATTTCTGAACCACTCATTTCTAGCTGGTTTTTGATCAGTCTTGGCTGGAAGTTGTTCTGGAGCAGCAGAAGTCTTTTCTTTGGAAGCAGTTCTCGTGGGCATTGTCAGCTGGAATATGAAAGGACTATAAAAAATGACAAAAAAAAGTTAAGCGATGTATAAGGCGGATTCTCTGAGAGAATTAAACTCTTTTGAACAGGATCGGAAACAGATTTTTTCATGTTTCCGAAAAAGTATCAAAAATTCAAAACAAAACGGTGAGTGCCGCAAAAGTAGAGAAAGCGTCTTGAAATTGGTGTGTTCAAAAATCGTTTTGAAGAAGCGTCAAAAAAGTGGTTTTTCTTGACTGTGTATCAAGACAGCCATTAAAAATATTAAAAAATTTACAACTGCAAAGTTAGAGTTCTCGTTGTGTTCTACAGTATTGCAACTGACTACTTTGCTGTACCTTCTCTAGTTTCTGAGATACACGCTCTCCGAGAACATCTGCTTTTGGGGTGCTGCGGTTGACCATCGACGAGAGAGAAGAAAGACGCTGAGGGTATGCGGTATTCTCCGAAATCCTGAAGCAAAGATTATAATTCACAAATCGTCCCGAATTGCTCACTTCACAGGATTTGTTTTAATTGACTGTTGCCATTCAAAACGAAACACTTGATCATTTTCAAGTGGCTTGATTCCATCGTTGTTGACAGCTTTGTCGAGTTTGAGAACGCATCTCTATGAAGAATGTGAATGAAGAGACAAACTTCACTTTTCACTCACTTTTTCATTTCGTACAGGATGAACCTCCCCGATCACTTCTTCCTGGAGAGAGTTCTCCTCATTTTCTTCATACTCTCCAGTCGTTTTGTTCATGAGAATTCTGTGTATCTGAACGGTCGTCCCTGCAAAATGTAAATTCTTTTTCATGAAGTACCAATTAGAAACAAACCTTTCTCTCTGTTTTTGAAATGAGCCAGCTTTTCAGAGTTAACCAACTCAAAAATGAGTCGGTCACCAACCAGCAGCTTCAAACAATCCACTTTGACCAACTTCATTGGCCCGATGGCCTTCCAGAACTCTTCTTCTGTTGCCTGAAATCCGGAATTCACGATTGCATGAAAGAAAACTTATTATGAAGATTTGATGTCTTTTCTTAAGAAAAGTATGTTTCAAAAGTGTAGCCTTTACAAAGAGCTTCTTTGATTTGGTTCTCTTTTATGAATGAAGATATTTCAGATCACTTACCGTTTCTCCCATTTCGAGCAAACAAGATGATTGGGGTGAAATCTCTCTTTGGAGCTTGGCAGCCGGAGCTGTTACTCTGTGCATTAGTTTGATTGGGAAGGAATTCTGCAAATGATAACGTATTGTCTAATTTCAGATTGAACTCATATATTCTTCTAGTTCAAAACATGACATGGAATTCATTTTGTTACTAACCTGTTTTCCCGTTCTAGAGTGCAGAATGTAATCTGGCGGTGCTGGCCTTTTGAGCCAAGACTCATCCTTTGGTCGCGCCGGGTGAAGCTCTCCCACTGTGATTTCTCTCTGAAAATGAACACACAATAATCTGTGAAAATTGACACTTTTCGATATCTCTCGCAGGTTTGCTAATGTGTTTTTGATCCACCTGTGGGACCGCAAATAATGAGAGGATTTTCCTCAATTTCGTGTCCGCTGTTAGATGCTACATATATACATCACCACTTACCATCTTAGCCAATTCGACGGAACACAAGGAGTCGGAAGTAGCGTATCTGCGAATTCCGGTAGCCATAGCTCTAGCTTGAAGTCTTTGCTTCATTGTGATCCTGACAGGACTCTGCAAAAGAGAATGGATTGTCTCACATCAGATTCAATCTTGTTTTTTTCTAATTCGGTATGTATGTACCAAGGACTCTATCTTGTTACTAACCTGTTTTTCCATCGCTTGAAGCACAACTGAATCTGGTGGTGCTGGTCTTTTACGGTCAGATCCATCAACTTGACGCTTTGGCTGCTGAACTTGCACTGGTAGTTCTTTCTGTAAATAAGGGCTTATCAATCTTCAAAAGTTCACATATTTGATCTCTCTTACCTGTGGAGCATGTGAAGCAGCAACTCGAGCAGACGGTCCAGCAGGAAACATTCTGCTTTGTCCCACCGATTGGAGACCATTCGCTTGATCTTGTTGCACCTTTCTGATATCCAAAACCGACATCGGATGATTTCCTGAAAAATGCAAATATAAACCATCAAAATCCAGCGCACTTTGCAAAAACTCACTCCAATCCTGCACAATTGGGTCAAGACTCGCGTTCCCCTCATGGGTCGATCTTCTGGGAGTTTCTGCATGCGGTTGGGCAGAGGACATCCGTGGGAGAGTCTGGTTCTGGATAAAAACAATCTTAGCTGACGTTTTTGAAAATTCTACAAAAATCCTGATCTAAGTTCCTAGTCAACAATCTACATACCTGCGGATTTGGATCCGTCAGCTCCCAAAACTCCTTTTTTCCTTTCTCTTTGTTCATTTTCAGTAGATAGGTTAGTTTTTGATTTCTTATTTGAATCTGGAAAGACTAATCTCAAATCAAGCTAATTGAAGCAACTTTTGAATCGAAAATTGAGAAGGAGACAGGTAGTGGTCACAAGAAGCGATCGTGCGGCGCTTGAAAAAAAGTGCGCCGCACTTTGCCAAAATAGGCCCCGCCCCCTTTTCACCTGATTTTTCAATTTCTCTCGGTCGGCTGAATTTTCAATGCGAAACTGATAGAAAATGGCAGAAAAAATGTGAGAGTACCCAATTCAATGGAAACATTCCGGGTTAATCGGTAAAATAAAGTTTGCGAGAAGAAAGTAGGAAAACAAGCACAAAAAAAGCATGAGCACCGGCGTCAGTTGTGTCGCGTGTTCATGATTACGTCATGTACTGTGGGAATTACGAAAATGACAAAAAATTGATAAATAATCAAATTAACTAGAAAAAAACTTGCAAAAATCAAAAAAACCTATGCGAAAATTTAGGAACATTCGAAAAATAGTTGTGGAAGACTTCTGCGGTGGCCGAACAAACTTACTACTAGTTAGTCCACTTCCAAATGAGGGAGAGACGCAGACATAACCAGTCTGTGGGGTAGAGGGCCCTACTGTCTTTCCCCACTGTTCAGCCCCGTCGCTTGCCCATTATATGAATGCTTACCGTCCTCCCCGCTTCCAACAGCAGCGTGGCGCAGTGGAAGCGTGCTGGGCCCATAACCCAGAGGTCGGTGGATCGAAACCACTCGCTGCTAAATATTTTTTGCTTCGGGGTAGTGAAACAAGGTGGGATTATTGAATAATGGGAATCACTTTTTCAGTGTTTCAATCAAAAAAATCTGAAAATAGAAACAACGAGGATCATTTTTGGAACGAATGGACGAAGGGATACAGTTTCTGATGTAAACACATGTTTATTTCTTCAAAAATTGGACATAACAAAAATTTGACATGACAATAACAAAACTTGAAGATGTGAAACAAGTTAGATATATTTTATTGGTATGGTTTGTTTTTGAACACAAGAAAACATGCAAACAACATGACACAACAGAAAACTGCGAGATAACCTATTCCAGAGTTGACTTTTTGAGACACATCTCTATGGGCTCTATTGGTCACGTCATAATTAGACATTCGCCGCGCAAAATCCTCTGGTCTTATTTCTTTTCGTGGGGTTGCTCCGTTGTTCACTAGCCTCGAAATGAAAGCGTGACCGTACTCTATTTCGAGATCTGTCATGTCTTTCTTTGTCAACGTGTTGAATTCGTTTTCAGCCTGAATTATGATAAGTTTTCAAGTTTTTCATTACACCGCATGTATTTTTCCTAGAACTATTAAACTGAGAGTTACTCACAAAGTTGAACGAAGAGAGATTCTTGTTGACTAGTTCTCCGTATAGCGTTCGGTCCTCTTTGATTTCTTCAAACAAGTCATCATTAACTTTATAGCCAGATACAGAATTCTCGTCAACGATTTCTTGAGTGTTTGGAATGTTCCAGAGAACGAACTTTGGTGCTTGATAATTCTGTTGGTACATCTCCCAAATTCCATGTCTTGGTTCGTTGGTTACGTCTTCAACTTTCAGCCAGAAGTTTTTTGGGATCCTGGCCAAAAAACTTTCGACAATTGGCCGCCTTTCAAAAACCTTGCGAGGTTCTAACGTTTCACCCTTGTTGTGGAATTTCATTGACTGTAAATAAAGGTAATGTCTGTACTTATTTATTCCACTAAATTACCTGGTTCCTTTGAACGACAAAAGTGAAACCAGCTGGGTAATGCACTACGTGGACTTGGGCATACGGCATCGGTTCAACATGCGGCGAACATGCTTGCATGTTTTCCAAGCTGCATCGTGAAATGCCCAACTTTGTACAATGAAATTCTCGATCCAAACCCTGAAAAGTTAAATGGAGTTCTTTTTTTTTCATAGTTGTTTATCATCTTACCATGTAACAATCATCGGAAGGCATAACCTTTCCACTTTCGAAATTATGGATTTCAAAGCGTGGAATCGGTATACTTTTGTACAGTTCACCATCCAACAGAAAGGTGCCAGTTGAGAAGACCTAAACGTTACCAAAACGTTATCCTGCTCTCAAACAAAGCTTTTCACTTACAAACTTCAGCTTACCAGTCTCTGGCTGAGTGACGTTTCTGCAGGCGGAGATAAAGTTGCGGTTCCCGTACATTCCACTACCATCACAATGCAGGTTCATGCTGTAGTTTACAGGAAAAACACCATTTTCTAAGTTACCAACGTTTTCCAACTGCTTCCACTGTTCCCACAGCGCCTGAAAACGTCAAGTCAAAATTGGAGTCTCGACAAACAACTTACAGTCACACTCAGATTAGACTGACTTGCCACTTCTTCCAATTGCATTTTTGAGTTTATCGGGAACTTATGCGTTAGTCTGTCGAGCTTTGCAGATTCCCTAGTCGCCATACTCAACTTTCTTATCTCTCGTTGCTCCTTGTCATCAGATGAATCTGAAACAGAACGGAAAGTATTTCTCAAAACCATCGTCACTTACTTTCACTATTAAAACACTTTCCAGTGCCGGAAACATAATGGATTGCAAGTGGAACAAATCTTTTCCATTGAAAATAATGATTAGTACATTTCTCGTTGAAAACAGTAGCTCGAATTCCTGTTTCCCAAATGTACACACTCTGAGCGCGGACCGGCAAGTTCCCGATGGCTAGGTAAAAGAGCACTCCCACAAAAAACAAATTCATAACTCTGAAATTAAGAAATCATTTGTATTTGCGAGCCGGTAGCTTTGCAATCTGAAGAGAAAAGCTGCATAATAGAAAGAAGGCTTAACAAACAAAGAAGAAGACACCATAGGGAGAGAAATAAATGTTCGGTAATAGTAGAACACCGCCATCCGGGACGGGCGGGGCATGTTCTCCAATAAGATAACAATGTTAGCACAACTTTGCGTAACACGGGAGAATGACATCAGTTGAAACCAGGTAGGGAGCAAAGAACAAAAGTTTAGGAAGAAGTGTACTGGGTGTCATTAGTCAGTCAGGTGCAAATGAAGTACAATAGTAGCTAATCTTATTGAGGATGCTTTTCTAATTAGGTTGCGTTTCCATTTTTCGATGTCTGATTTTGACCAATTTCATGACCAAGATGCTTTTCAGCTTGTGCCTTTCTTATCCATAAACTATGATACTGTAGGAATGACCATCTTTGAATTGAGTCTTATAACACAATTTCCATTTTAGGGTACAAAAAACGGGTCTGCAGTTGCGCGCAACCAATCCTCAACTGATAAAAACGTCGTGTTCAAAAAGATATTTTGATTGACAAGGCAAAGGAAATAGTCCGGTCATAGTACAGTGCGAACAATAAGATTGCATAGGATTGTTTCAAAAAAACAAGTCTGATAAAACTTCGTTTCAGTTTTCTCTCTGTTGAGAATGGAGTGCAATGCCGGGGCAGTTTCTTAGCTAGCCTACACCGTCAATTAGGATTACACTTTTTCTGTCGGATTATGGCTCATCACCAGACTCCGATACCATAAACTCCGGCCGCGGATCAAATAACTGTTGCACTGGCAGATGGCGTCATATAACAAAACAGACCGCCAGTATTCTTACACTTTATGCACAAAACACACATACATGCAGATTTTTTGTGTACACAATTTTGAAAAAGAGTGAACGTCCGGCAAATAAGAACATATGCTTCTCTTTTCTGTTTTTCATAATTGCAAATCAACTTTTTTCATCAGCACTCAAATCTTATTGGTACACATTTTAGATGTTTTTCTATATCCCACCAATTGATAGTGCTTAAAGTTAACCTAGTAATGTTACCATTTCTGAACCAATTCGCTAAAAAACAACATGTTTCCAAAGAGTTGGAATGATAAAATGCATAAAAAGCATTTTCTTTTTGTTCGTGATCTCCAAGATTGCTGGGACTCCAATTTGAATGAAAGAAAAGACAACCAACGTCATTTTAGTTTAGATAAGAGTACAGAGTAGTCAACGACGCAAACAGCAATGCATTATGCAACAATACGGATGATAAGATTGACTTGTCGACCACAAAAGAGTTGCATAATACACACATTTGTTCTCGTTTGAATATCTATAAATGCCTAATATGACTGATATTGCTGGAGAGAAAGTTCTGTTGTATTTAGCTCTACATATCTTTGGTTTTTCTTTGGGCCAACTGATGTTGGCCGTTTTTTGATTTTTCTGCATTTTATTTCTCATCTAGTTTTCTGCTACAAAAAGGATTAAATTATCCGGTAAGATGGGTTTTTTTTTTCAAAACCAAAGTTGGAGTCTGACACATTCCACGGTGGGGTACCAATCCTAATTCCACGGTGGGGTACCAATCCGCTGACTACTCAAAGGCAAATGCTGACTGTGAGAAATGGTACCTAGTTGCGACGTTATCAACAAGAAACACATGGTAAGCGCCGATTGGTTGTGGTCCGCCCCGCCTCTTCTCACCTGGTATAGGTGCTCATCATTTGTTCCTTCACCCCTTAGTCCTGGGGATGTTTTCGGTGTTTTCTTTTCACTGCATGCTTCTTCCTGATGCTATAAAAAAGTTTTCAAGGAATACAGACATAATGAGGACACAAACTCTTATCATACTTCTACTCCTAATGTTAACAACTGGAATGGCATTGTTCTATTTACAACCAGAAGGAAGCGAAGCAATGTAAGTCGCTTTTTGAAAAGCTTGATGACTCCAATTTTGAGAACCAAGTTTCATTTTCCAGATTTGAAGACGACTATGAGACACACGAAGAATGTCATGAATATGACGTCAAGTGGCTACATTCGCACCAAATTGATGCTACTCGTTACCAAGATCTTTTAGACAAAGTTTGCATGATGGGTGAGTGAACCAGACAAGTTTATTGAATAGGTGAATACTAATTTTCAGAACTTTCCTCGAATACCAGAAGAGAAAAACGGTTCGTGGGAGCCCTTGTTTCGATGGGCACTTCTGCGATAGGCGGTGTGTTTCGAAATGGAAAAACAGAAAAAGATCTTGAAAGGGAAGACGCGTATAACACATACGTTAACAGAATTAAAGCAAGGAACAGACAAGAGGAGAAGCTCAAACATGATCTAACTATGTTTGCCGAAAACCCATCGTACGATATTATGCGGAAAATAGTGCGTTTTGATCGTTCCGTTGAGCAGGTTAGACAATTGACAAACTCCAGTGCAATCATTCTTTTAGTATCTGCCGTTGGATTACGGTTTTCCACAAGATAGTCTCGCGGAGCTCTGGGAACTTCTCTCAAAAAAGACGATTTACTGTGGTAAGAATAACCAGTTGAAGTTGCGTGTGTGTGGTCCGGCTAACGAGAATCGTAGGAACGGAGAACTGCAACTTGTGAGTTTAGTTTGCGTAATGTTTCAAATGAAAAATATATATTCTCAGGTTGTTCCAATAGGTTTTTTCGATGAATCAGGAACAATTTACACATATAAGCCGTTCCCAATCTTCGCTGTTAGTTTCGATTTTGTTGGCCAGACTGAATCTGCAAAAAATTGTAGCAAACTGGTAACTTCATTTTTGAACTTTTATCTTATCTGAATCATGGTTATTTGCAGGGCCCGAAACTTTGGCACTGCACCAGTTTGGCCGCTTTTTACAAGCGTACGGCGCCAGAGGAAATCAAATGTTTAGTGGAAAAATCCTCTGATTGTCCTGAATCTACTATAAATGTCCCTACTCAAGTTTTTCGAACTGACTACACGGATGAATTTGTATTATTAGCGAGTAAAACTTCAAAGGTAAACAAACGCAAATGATTTATACTGGTCCAATATAACTATTTCAGACTTACAAAACAGGATGCGGGACGGCAAAAGAAACTACCGAATTGTTTCCCAGTAGCAATCATGTGCTCCTTCGGTTGTCGCTTAACGAAACCATTTGTTGCTTGAACGAAAAAATTCAATGGAATCCGAGAAGATACTTGTATAATTTCAGCCCTTCATCGTTTGAAAGTTAATAAAATAGATCAGTGGTTTAATTGAATGAAAGAGAGGGGGAACCGAGCATACTAGCCACTAGTATGTGTGTGTGTCCGTTGCAAATAGACCAGTGGTATAATCGAAAAAGAGTAAGATGGTACCGAACATATACGCCATTGGTATATTTAGGTGTCTATTGGAAATAGACCAGTGGTCTAATTGAGAAAGAGATAGAACCAAAGACACTTGTCACTGTTTTATCTGTGTAACTATTGCAAACAGACCAGTGGTCTAATTGAAAATGAGAATGGTGGAACCCCGCATTCTAACCACTGGTATATTTGTGTGTCTATTACAAATATACCAGTCACGGTATCTATGTCGACCGTTCTTCTGGTAATCGTCCAAGGTTATAAGAATTCAATGAAGAGATTCAAAGTTGGGTTTTGTTCTATTTATGAAAAGAGAGAGAAGCACATTGATGCTGTCGCTGACGATTCATCTTTCAGCTTATAAAATCAAGTAATACTCAAACGGAATTCATATTCACAAATAGAAATGGCGCAGAAAACATGGTGGAAGTCATGAGGATAAATTACAATAGATAATTCGAAATTCAAGCAACAGTGCAATAAGAAGGACAATCAGTTGCGTGTGTATCCAAGACGATTCTGATCTGCCTCCTCGTATTCATCCAGAATTCTCTTCAGCATTCTCTTCCTCCTCTGGCTTGCTTCCATCTGAGCGTTTGGCGCTACCTCTGCCCAATTCATCTCTTTCAATTCCTGAAAACATTTCATTAGAATTCGGCTCATTTTCCTTTTTTCTACCTCATAGGTGGCTGAAAACAATCTATGTCTTGAGAAGAAGTCACAAAAGTTCTGCATCAAGAAGAATCCGCAATCGCAGTGATTTTTCTGAATTGGCTGTCCTTTCATGACAACAAGTTTGATTTGGTGATCATAAAATTTCTTGTGATTAAAATTGAAAAATTTCCCTCCAAATCCTTTTGTCTTCTCAAACATGGCTCTCAGGTACTCTTGGATCACAATGGCCAGATACGTGTTCCGACTTTCGGTTCCCATAGAGTTGAAAACGACAACAGTGCAAGTTTTGCCAGGAATGAGTAAATTTTCTGGTTGCAGAACGATGGCGAGCACCCAGTGCTTCTCGATACACGCGGGTACAACCAAAATTTCCTTTTCAAAAACATTATTCTGGTATTTGACCATTCTCTCCATGTTCCCTTGAATGGCTTCGGAGATGTTCTGCGGAGTGGCATTCTTCATGAGAGAAGCATAAAATAAACCATTGAAAATATGCGTCTTTTGGAACCTGAAAAAAACATTGCAACAAAACTTTCGCTGACAATCCTTACAGTTCTCGTGGCCAGTTCTGGTAGGCGATCTCGAACAATCCAAAATCAACTATGGTGTCGTTGATGAATTCTCCCTCCTTGAAACACTTCATGTCGTTGAAATATATTTCCGGACAGTCTGAAATAGGGGAAATGAAAATTGAAAAAAAAAGGTTTTTCAAAAAGGAACTAACCAGTGATTGTTCCTCTGACTCTTTCGACTTCCAGCTGCTTTTGTTCAATGACAGTGACAACTGTTTCGTCTTTGATATCCGCTGGGAGCTTTCTCTTAGTGGACACCTAAAAAAGATACAAGATCACCAGTCTTTTCAAATGGGAAATGCAAGTAAACATACATCACGGAAAAGTGGATTCCTCTTTGCGACTGGAGCTTCTGGGACCTCTTCTTCCGCTGGTCTTTTTCTCGACTTTGTTGCTCGGCGTAGATCTTGTCGGAGCTGATAGTTGTCTGCCTCAAGTAACTCGGATCTTCGTGTCATCATATCAAGCTGTTTCTCCAACTCTGCGATTCTCTGCAAATGTTCCGGGCACGCACATGAGTAATCAACACTTGGCTCTTGCGAAACTGAGAGAGAACTAGCAGTTGAATAGTCCAGGTCGTTAGCAATTAGATATGAGAACGGTGGGAGTTGGGAAGTAGACGTTGACGGTTCCGCATAATCAGTACTGGAAATCGGCCAATAGAAGCGGGCAACATTGGTTCCTGGCGGGGCCTCATTGGTCACAGGAACCGAAGACGGAAGAATGGCAGGTTCGGCGACAACAGGTTCCTGAGCTGGAGCAAATGAGAGGTATTGAAAAGGAGCAGCAATTGTTTCAGCCTCAACAATAGAAACTGGAGACGCGGCTGGTGCAGCAGTGTCCGTTGGTGGAATGGGAGACGGAACAACGGCAGGTTCAGGGACGTCAGCAACTTGCACAGCAACAACAGGCTGAGTTTCCACGTTTTCCACGTCCTCCACACTGTTCTCTCTTCTAGTAGGAGCTCTTCTTCGTTCTCCGTTTCTCTTGTTCTCATTCGAATTGCTGGCTTCACTTTCCACTGATTCTTGGAGAAGAACGGCAGGTTTGGGGACGACGGATTCCTGAGCTGGAACAGATGAGGCAGGTTCGAGAGGAGCAGCAATCGGTTCCAAGTCAACAGTGGAAACAGAAGATGAAGTCGGTGCAGCAGTGGCCGTTGATGGTTCAGAAACTGGAGGAGAAGGTGGTGGAATGGGAGATGGAACAACGGCTGGCTCAGGAACGACAGCGACCTGCACATCAACAACAGGCCCAGTTTCCACGTTCTCCACGTTCTCAGCTATGTTTTCTCTTCTAGTAGCAGCCCTTCTTCGTCCTCCGTTCCTCTTGTTCTCATTCGAATTGTTGACAGTGGGGAGTTGGAAAGGAGTCCTTGACGGGTTTGCGTTTTCAGCACTGTGAGTCGAAGAAGAGATTGGAGCAGCAGTGGTCCTTGGCGGGGCCTCATTGGTAACGGAAACTGAAGGCGGAAGAACAGCTGGCTCTGGGACGACGGGTTCCTGAGCTGGAACAGATGAGTGAGTTTGGAGAGGAGCAGGAATCGGTTCAGGTTCAACAATTGAAACAGAAGACGCGGCTGGTGCAGCAGTGGCCACTGGTGGAATGGGAGATGGAACAACGGCTGGCTCAGGAACGACAGCGACCTGCACATCAACAACAGGCTCAGGTTCCACGTTCTCAGCTCTGTTTTCTCTTCTAGTAGCAGCCCTTCTTCGTCCTCTGCTTCTGTTATTCTCATTCAAATCGTTGGCCTCACTTTCCGCTGTTTTCTGCAAAAGACGAGGATCAGAACACAAACACAAAAACGAAAAAATCCAAACAAACCATTTGACGATTCTTGAACCGCTCATCTCTAGCTGATTTTTGATCAGCCATTGCTAGAACAGCAACTGGAGCAGTAGCAGTATTTTCTTTGGAGACAGTTTTCGGGGCCATTGTAAGCTGAAATTCAGAAAGTTTATGAAAAAGAACAGAAATAAAGTTGAGCGGTGTACAAGACGCATTCTCTGAGAAAATTGAACTGTTTTGAATAGGGTCGGAAACAGCTTTTTTCGAGCTTTCAAAAACGGATTAGAAAACTAAAAAGGGGTCAGAATTGAACAAAACTGCTCGGCTGATCTTTAGTGGTACCAATTAGATTGACACTACAAAATTTCATAACTCGCTTCAAACTCAAAATCCAACAAGATTATTTTTCTTGTGTGTTAAGATGATACACGAGCATGTTCTTAACGAACTATTTCTGTTTTCGTTAATCTGGATCATTTTGAGAAAAAAATCCTGTTTTTTACCGACACAAATTCACTTGCGATTTTTGTTTTATTGGATTTCTTGTTCCTTCTCACCTATTATAAAATTTAATTCGAGTTTGAAATAGTGTCGCAAAAGTCGGTGTGTTCAAAAGCGTCAAAACGTAGGTTTTTCCTGACTGTATATCAAGCTAGCCATTGAAGATATCAAAAATAATCAATTGCAAAATTAGAGTTCTCTTTAAGTTCTACGTTATTGCAGTTGACCACTTTGCTCTACCATTCCTAGTTTCTGAGATACACGCTCTGCAAGAACACCTACTTTAGCACTTCAAACCGTGGTCGCCTTTTTCTGAGTCTCTTCGTCTTTCTACTCTTTCGTCGACGGCCGACTACAAAACCCCTATTTTTCAGCTACTGCGGTTGGTAGTCGTTGAGAGAGTAGAGAGACCAAGAGACGCAGAGAAAGTCAACCTTGGTTTGCAGTGCTAGAGTTGGTGTTCTTGAAGAGCGTGTATCTCAAAACCTAGGCAAGGTAGAGCAAAGTGATCAACTGTAAAATTGTAGAACACCATGCGACCTCTGACTTTGCGGTTGACTATTTTTTGATATCTTCTATGGCTGGCTAGATTTTTTGATATCTTCTATGGCTGGTCATGGAAATTCTACTTTTTGACGACACTGAACACACTATTTCCAGGGCGCTCTCTTAACTTGTACGGCACTATTTCAAGCTCAAATAAAATGTTAACATTAGTAAAAAAATGAAAAATCCAATTAAATAAAAATCGTAATTGAACCTGAAAAAATTTGGGATAAAAAATGTTTTTCTCAAATTGTTCCACATTAACAATAGCAAGAACAAATCATGAACAACAATCTTATGTATCATTTGAACACACGACAAAACATAATCGTTCACTTCTGAGTTCAAATCGAGTTATGACATCTTGAAGTGTCAACCAACATGGTACCACCAAAAATCACCGAAGCAGTTTTGTCCAATTCTGTTACCTGAAACAGTAGAAACGTAATCCGTTTCCCGACCATTTTCAATCAACTCAGAGGACGCGTCACGAACAATAAAGAGCAACATTTCAAAAGAGAAAAATTGAGCAAAGAAACAGCTAAAAATACGCAGAAACAGCCAGTCAAGGAGGAATCGGAAAAAACATCGATAATTTTGCAAGGGTCATTGACGGAGGTAAATATGGCAGATTGAAGAAATAGCTCTGTAGCTGTATAAGCTATTGACATCGCGCTCGCGGTTGCGTTGCGTTTCTGCGTCGGTTTGATTCTGGGTAACGGGGTCAATCTTATTGCGGTTTATGAGGGGTATTGAGATTAGATATTGAGAGGGTTATTGAGAATAATGATGAGATAAAATGTCTTCTTTACATTATAATAAAGATAATGATAAAAATAAGAAGACTGAAAAAGAAATCACAGTGTTTGCGGCCATCTTAGGACAAGTTTTACTTTCTAAGAGTCTGAAAAAAAACAAAAAGGAAACCGGACACTGGGAAACGAAGCGAATAAGTCTGTGAAGAAGTGTTGGTGTAGGATCAAAACTTGTCGAAATGTCAAGGAAAAATCAGGCTACATTTTTGTTTTTAGTTCAACCTTTTCGGTTGAGTTTCAGTCAAGATAGAAGGAGTCAAATTTTTGGTTTCCCAGTGACCGGTTTCGCAGTCCCCAACATTGCATCGCAGTCAATCTCGGCTTCAGTAATGACTTTGAGTCAGTTTTCTTGAGTTTTCCCAAACTTGAGTGAAAATATCGAATGAATTTCATATTCAATCGTCAACTTCTTGCACTGTCACACATATTGGAGGAACGCGGCGTGAACTTCAAATGTTCCCAAGCTTCGTTTTCATAGCAAGTGTGTTTATCGAGTTGATTTCGTTCGCAATGTTCGTTTTCTGATGATTACAGCGAAACACACAACTTTAGCTGCACAAGTCCCAGCAAAGAAATACAAAAAGAAGAGAAACGTTCACTAGAATGTAAAACCCTACAAACATCCACCACGAACTGACCATGCCAAAGAAAGATGACAGACCTTCCCTGAGAATCTTCTTGGAATGGAACTACTCAAAGCAAACCATTGTGAGATTTGCTCAAGATATCGAAAGCAGCTCTTTCAAGACTGGGTTCGAGGAATTCATGAAACAGTATTATCCTTCCGGAATTCCCACCCTCCCAATTGTGCACACATAAGCTTTTCTTGTATCTTATAACACATTTTTCTTGTAAACTGACTATTTTGACTGTTTATTGTTGATATGTGTAACTTGTCACTTATTGTTTGGATCTAAAAGTTACAAATGAAACTTTTCAAAGTATAGAACAAAAGGGGAATAAATGAAAAGACAGTTTCAATTTAGATTTAGCAAATTAGTGTCTTCAAAAGTCGTTTTTCGCGAAAGTGATCGTCTTCACATCATCTTTCTCATAGATTACAACTCGCAATGTTCCCACAGTGTTTGGAAAACTGATGACTCTGTCAATCGGAGTTTTCTCGTTGGGAGGTGTCGGGAACGGGTTCAGATAGTCCTGAATTTCATCCAGATCTTCTGGCTCAATGCTTGCTTTTTTGATGACAAACTTCTTGAAAGAACGGTAACGAAGCCAACCCATGAAAGTCTGAAATAGAGTTTGTCAAACTGATATTTTTTAACAGTCATACTTACCTCAGTCATGAACTCAAATTTTGCTAAAGTCACATCACTCTCCGACAGATTCACAGTCTCAAAATGTCTCATGCGGTTGAAGAACTGACTGTGAAAATCAGTGGCCAAGTTCAACGTCTTAGCTTTTTCCCATTGCGCGGTTTGCAATAATGCGGCGACCGGAGAGGTCACGTCCAAATCGAGTTCTTCAAGGACCCTTGGTTTTAAAAAAGGCAAAACAGACAGAATTTCACTTTGTTGCGCGTGGAAAAAAACTGAGAAACGATGAGCATGAACTTTGTGTCCCAATGTTCCCAGTTCATACTTCAGAGTACAGAAAAGATCACGTCTTTCCTCATAATCAGGCTCATTCGACCCCTCCTCAATTTTCAAATGTCTAACCCGATGATCTGGGTCCCGAAGAATGATCATGATGTCCTCAACTGCACGAAGAACATGACAGGAGTCTCTGTCGTCAACAAAGGAGATTTCTTCATTGTCTCTTTTGACAACGCAATCTTTTTCATAGATTGTATACGAAGAAGACTTGACTTTCTGACCGCCACGAGTCACAATTCTCACTTCGACAACATATTGGCTCAACTTCAATGTGATCTCTTGGTGGATTCCTTCAAAAGCTGGGTCTTTGTCGATGAACTTTTTGAAAGCTTTCGAGCTTCTTCGAAGAGCAAGTCTAAAACGAGAAGATGGTTGACATACAACAAAAACTAGAAACTTACTTGGTGGAGATGTTAGCGTTTCTTGCGATCTGTTCCTGGATGATCCACGGCATGGTAGAGAGACTGTGCTTAGGAACAACGGCGATGGAAGCAGACATTGTTGGTAGCAGTTGGAGGACGGAAAACGACGAGGAGAACGATGCAGTGAATGAGGACTAAGGACGAGGGAAGATTGGTAATGGTGGTAAGACAATCCAAATAGATGCAGTGTTCAATGAAGCAATCCTAGAGATACAGAGACACAGACAAGGTCACCAACGCGTTGTGGCTGCAGAGAAAAAAACAACCTTTCTTGTATCTGAACCCCTCTCGCACAGACCTCTTGGCAGCAAGCCAACCCAATTGGGGCACAGTCACACATAGAAACGGGTTGCTAGAGATACACAGACCCAGACAAGGTCACTCACACCCCACTTGGCAGCTTGCCAAGCAGAAAAAATCAACTAAAATAAGAAGAAAAAGAGAATAATTTGGTTATAGAAGACTGGAATAAAAGCATTAGCTTAAGAAAAGCAATGCCATGTAAAATTTAGTGAAATTAGTTTTCTCTGTAAATCTGATGCTTTTCTGCCTTGATTTGCTTCGAGTCCTTTATTAGAGAATCTCAGTGATGGTGTTTTTCAATCGATTTCATCAGTGGTTTGTCAATCCCCTACTCCCACGATGATTCACTCCGCTTCCTTCCACTTCTTCCTATCTCTTCTGTCTATGTCTCTTCATGCTTGTGTGATGCCTTGGCCTTGACAAGTCAGAGGAAACGAAATAGTATGTGAAACAAGGAGAATGCAAAAACTTGGTCGAAGCGGCCATGTTCCGTTCATTCCTCCTCATTCTCCCATTCAGCGCTGCATGGTCGCGGCGGTTTATTGATTTCCTTTGAGTTTTTCTCAATTTGTATTATGTTTTATTAGCTTCTGAAGCTGCAATTGCTCCGGTCAATGTTTTAAAGCTCAGGTAAGTCATTTCTGTCTAGGGAAATTTGCGAAATATCTACTCAAACGATATCATTTCCAGACAACAACTGCTGATCATCCTGCTGCTCCTGTTCCTGGTTATCTTCACATACCAACGGTGCTCCAAGTAGAATGTCGATCAGTACAACGTGGCGGATTGCGAGCATGTCCTCAACAACGACCTGGATTTGCTGAAGAATAGCGTCTGACTGTCTCTCTTTTTTTTTAAATGGTTTTCTTGTTTTTGTTTTCTATTTTCTGTTTTGTATCAATCTAAATCACTCCAATAAACAAAATGTTCAATCAAGTACGGAGTTTTTGGGTCATGACGGAGGGGAGGGAAGGGAGGACGGGTTTTGATGAACTCATCATTTTAAAAACAAGGATTTGAAGTTACATTCAGATTTATTCAAATTGGAAGCAAATATTTATAAAAAAACGGTTAAAATCAGTGTTGATGAGTTCATTGTTCCTCTATCCTTCATCTCCATTGGGTCCATTCCTCACTTCTGCCAGTACTCTTTGACTCCTTGTTGATCGAGTTCTTCACATCGTTGTTTGTTGGAGATCCCGGAGTTTGGGAGGAGGTTCCTGTGCAGGTCATCTGGGTAACCGACGATTCTCGGTCTCTGCTCCACGAGATTGGCAGTCTCGAAGATCGCAAGTGTTCTCCGAACTTCTGGCACGACTTCAGCATGGATGTGAAGATCGTCAGTGTTGCCAATGACGAGCGGCTTCGTCTCCACGATTGGAGCACCGTCGAGAATCGGAGCCTAATGCAACTCACGATTTCCAGCAGCTTCCCCGTTTCCAGTTTGCACAGCAGAACGATGACGAGCTGCGTCGTGGAACACTGGTGGGATGGTTCCATGCTCCTCCTGAGCCTCTGGAACTGGAGCCAGCATCAGAGGAGCTTGATCCGCCAAGACTCGAGGATGCATCGGGAGCAATTGAGGCGCTGGTCTTGCTGAAAGTTTTGACATGAACAGAAATCGAGACTAGAAATTCACTAACCTCTAGCTGCCTGAAAAGCTTCAGTGAGCAACCGGTTCAAGGACAACAACGATCTGTCTCGATCTTCAGTAAGCAACAGATAGTTGTCCGCGGTAGCGTTCACCATTGCCCTGACGATGGCCTTCTTTCGGTGGACCTCGAACAGTTCGATGGTGAGCATCCAAAAAATTCCAGACACTGTAAACCACTAGAAGTGATAAAGATAGATGCTGGAAATTCTTACTTTCCGATGATGTTATTTGGCATGCTCCATCACTCACAGTCGAATTGACAGGAGAGCCGGTGCCAGTGGATCCGGTGGTTGATCCGACAGGAACGGGACGCCTGGAAATGCTTCAAATATTTAATTGAAACATGAGAATCGATGCTCACACTTCTCACACACATATCTCTTCCAAACACTGCCTCATTTCTCCGCCGTCTCTTCTCTCTACCACTCACGCGCGCTGTCTGCAGTCTCTCGCCGAAAAGTGTTCTAACATCTGTTTTTCTAACTTTTCACATCTTTCCACGCTTCAAATTCATCCAAATTTTTGAATAAATGCTTACTTTAGTATTCCTCGATGTGCTGGATCATCCAAATGGAAAGTATTTCAATAAAGAAACACAAAAATTGGGAAAAATAACTCCAGAAATATCGAGAAACCGGTTCACATCGGCGAACCCAGGGCAATGAGGAGAGGACGGCCGGGCCGGGCCGGGTAGGCTGTGCTCTCCTCCTTTTTCTGCGTCTCTCTTTTTGTGTACTGTCTCATTTTGGTTGACCCCGATAATGTCTAAGGTCGCAGATACACGCAACAGCTCACATACACTCAACCCCTATTATAAGGCTCATATGGGTTCTCATTGCACTGGACGACACCATCAACCAATGAAATGTGCCTGGAAAACAAAAGAAAAGAGGAGTAGTAGAGATCTTGAATTCCTCTAATCATTAAAGAATAGTTGTTGAAATTTAGACTTTTGAAAAAACTAAAATACCAAAACAGTATTGCGTCGTTTGTGTGGCACGATATTGAGTGAATTTGGTTATACGACCCAACAGATTTTGGCACGTTGGACAAGGTGAAGATGACTGGCCGAGGATCTTGGCACGTTTTGGAGGATACACTGATTGCTGTGGGGTATACTGAATACTATATGGTCCTATTACAACTTGATTTCCTGTTTCTAAAATGTACTATGCCAAATGAGCTCCGCCTTTTTGCAAGATTTGGGGAACCAATTCTACCAGTCTCTTGCATAATCTAACCAGTCAGTTTGCTTTTTCGCAACATTCGTTAATTATGGTCAACGTTTCTCTCTCCAATTCTGTTGATTTTGTCTCTTTCAAGGGCCATACCCTCGAGAACATCGTGACTAGGGAGGGGCGCCAACCTTTCCCTAGATTCGAGTTCGAGATCTCTGATTTGGATCCCAAGGAGTGTTATCAAGTCAGTTTGAGTTTCCGCCGACATGCAAACACGTGAGTTCTTTAGTTTTCAAAAAGCAATTTGAACCTGTTTGATATTTTCAGAATGAATTACATCAAAAACACTTGGGTTCCACAATTCTTTTCTTTATGTTCTAACGAGGAGAAACCGGTCATGCATGAATACGGAACAGCGACAGGAGAAGAACTGATGAAAAAAAATATCAAATTCCCGATGTTGAAGTTTACAAGTGATAAGAGCAACGTTTCAGAAACAACGGTACAGTTAAATATTTCACACTTTATTCATTTCACAAGTGTCTTTCAGATCCGGCTTTATAATCGTCACAAGTACACACCAATTCTCCATGTCTACCCAATGAAGCAAAACTGCTTAGGCGGGTATGAGCAGCAGGAACCAGAAGAGTTCACCTTTGAAGACGCTGATTTTGTCACCGTTTCGAGATATGTGGTAAGAAAAACTTGATTTCGTTATGACATGCACAACAATTTGATTTCAGAATCGGGAGTTGAGTGAGATGAAAATCAAAATGAACAAGTACTCCTCGCGTTTTGTTGAAAAAAGAGCTGGTGTACAAGAGGAAGACTCTGAGAAGCAAAAGAAGAGGCGGAGACGTGTTCGAGCAGAAACTGAGTCTAGAGAGCAAGAATCTGCAGAAACTGCAGCTCCAGCCAAAAAACCTCTGCTATCTGCCATTTCTCACGAATGCAACCAAACAGTTCCTGCTGTGTCAAACCCTCCAATTGCTTCTCCGGAAAACAGTCATTCTTCTTCGTCATGGTCTCCTGTTCAGCCAACCCCGGAGATTCATGGGTGGAACTCTACTCTCCCAGTTACTCCCAACCCGTATTGTGTGGCATTTGGGAACACTAACCACTCTCCAGCAGTCCATTCCAATCCTCCCCAATATGCTCAAAACAATAATTTCTTCTTTTCTTACTATTCTACTCCAAAGTCCAGCCATCATCAGCCGTCAAATGGTAGTCAAAGCTACAATCAACACCTACTGCAGTCCAGCGGATATCAAGGAGCCTTTTCTGCTGTTCAACAAGTCTACTATACACCACAGCAGTTCCAGTTCCCAGATCCGGCCACCTATCAGTACCAACAACATCCTCCTCAGATGATCGGGAATTCTCAACTGGATTATCAAGAACTGTACTACTCTCACTCTTACTGATCACAATCGAATATTGAGTTGTTCTGTATATTTTTCAAAAACTCCATGTTTTCTTGCTTATCCTAAATAAAGCTTATGAATTATGTCAGTTTACCAGATATCTAGGTCACGACTACACCTTCAAAAAGTCCTATTACAATATCCTAAATGCATCCTAGAGCAAATTTCGTCTGGGAGCCAGATATCTAGGTCAAACTTTAAAATTCGGATAGGACTGGTCCAGAGGATCATAATGGTATAGTATGGTCCCTGTAAATGCTTCCCAAACAAAAGTTTTTCTGGGAGCCAGATATCCAGGTCAAACCTCAAACTTTGGATAGCTCTTGACTTGGCGATCACAATGGTATAGTATAGTCCCACCAAGTGCATCCCAAAGCAATATTTGTCTAGGAGCCAGATATCCACGCCAAAACCTAAAATTCGGATAGCCCTGGTCCAGGGGATCACAGTGATATACCACACGACCATACTCCATGACATTCCCCAAAACACCCTTTCTCTAGTACAAATGACCTTGGGATCCCGAGCACCGGCACGTTCCATAAAGAAAACTCCTTGAAATATTCATTCCCGACTTTTGTTTCGACGAGAGCGACGTGCGATTCGAATCCTCCAATGGCCAAGAAACGTGAGTTTTTGAATTTGAAAAAGTCGGGAATGAAGAAAAAATGGAAAAATGAAGAGGGGAGGAAGGGATAAAACGTGAAAAATTAAAAATTAAAAAATGAAAGAAATGAAGAAAAAACGCTTTTGTTTAGCCGCAATGAAAAAATCCGCCTTCGCCATCGGCAAAATCAAACCTCTGCTGCTGACTGCAAAAGAGGTGAAAGAGGTGGAGAACAGGAAAAAGTGTTTGAAAAAGATCAAAAATTTGAAAGTGAGTTGGAACTTTGATAGAAAATGTAAACAAAAACTTGTTTTCCTAGGTTCCCAAGACCGCAGAAACTCACAAGCTCTTTAAACAGCTCAAGAAGAGCCTGGAGAAGTTGATTGACATGGCTACCAAAAAGAGTTCATCGAAGAACATTGAGAAGAAAGAACAAATGATTGCGGAACAACGCCTTATGGAGGCAAAACTCATCCAAAAGACTCTGGTCGGAAAGAACTTTCCAACTCAATCGCCCTCTTTGCATTTCTGATTTTCATGACTCAATAAACAAATGATTATAAAATTTTTTAACAACAGAAAACTTCAAAAAATAACTTTTGAGCATAGAATCTGTGTTGATCTTCTTTTCCACAAAAGTTACTTCAACGAAGAATGAAAAAACACGATGGGAGCCAGATATCTAGGTAACGACTTGATTTTTGAAAAGCGCTGGTCCTTGGGATCACAAAGATATATTATAGTCCCTATTAGTGTCTCCTAGAGCAAAGTTTGTCGGGGAGCCAGATCTCTAGGTCAAATCTCAAAATTCGGATAGTTCTTGTCTTGGGGATCACAATGATATAGTATGGTTTCCTCAAGTGCCTTCCAAACAAAACTTTCTCCAGGTGCCAGATATCTAGATAAAATCCCGAAATTCGGATAGCCCTGGTCCAGGGGATCACAGTGATATACCACACGACCATACTCCATGACATTCCCCGAAACACCCTTTCTCTAGTACAAATGACCTTGGGATCCCGAGCACCAGCGTGTTCGATAAAGAAAATTCCTCGAAATATTCATTCCCGACTTTTTCGGCTTCCCGAGCTGGTCTTCATTTCGAATCGTGTGGAAATTTTGGCAAAGTAACGTGAGTTTTTAAATTTGAAAAATCGGGAATGAAGAAAAAATGGAAAAATGAAGGGGGGAGAGGGACAAAACGTGAAAAATGAAAAATTTTGAAAATGATGGAAATGAAGAAAAAACGCTTTCGTTTAGCCGTCTTGTATAAATCGAGCTTTGCGATGCTGCTCAGTGCTAGAGAGCTGAAGGACGTGGAGAACCGTAAAAAATGCCTTCTCAAGATTAAAAAACTTAAAGTAAGATAGAACTTCAACAAAAAACTAAGAAAAAACTTGTTTTCCTAGGTGCACAAAAGCGCCTCAACTAAAAAACTGATGAAACAGCTCCAGAGGTTTGGAATGGGGAAGGAAGAAAGGCGCAGACGCGAGAAGGGGCGGAGTTTGATGATTCATAAAAGACAGGAGTTTTAAAGAACGGAGTATTTCAAAATTAGTATGGGAAGAATTATGCTAAAAAAGTGAGTGATGATAAAGTCCTGCTAAACCGCCGACGGCTAGCTTGTATCTAAACAAAAAATGAAACTATCGCAATGAAGACTACTGTTTTTGAAAATGAGAGAAATGGGAGAAAAGATAAATTTAGAGTTCAGAGAGAAAACGAAGAAGTAATCAACGCAAACTGAATGGATTGCTGGGCAAGGAGAGAAAAGTGCATAGTTCAGTAACCAGTTCAGAAATGAGTAGCAACCACGGGGTCGCAAAAAAAACGCCCAACACTCAGACGCCCTGAAGGCAGCGAGGAGAAGAAATGACCAAGCAAACCCTGAACGTTTTCTCAACCGCTACGGGGTTGCCACGCCACGGGGCGGAGTTTGATGATTCATCGTGGGCAAATGTTTTGAAATTGAAGAAAGGAAGACTGTCTTATGATGAGAAAAAAAGAAGTTATGCTTCACTCAGTGGCACCAGGCGCCACTGAGTCACTTGGCGATA
>LR538463.1:59625-82066 GCA_900883565.2 Caenorhabditis panamensis | reverse complement strand
AGAGTGACTCAGTGGCACCAGGCGCCACTGAGTCACTTGACGATAGAGTGACTCAGTGGCACCAGGCGCCACTGAGTCACTGACTTTTCCCCCCAAAAAAAGATTCACGTAAATATTCACGAGGAGGGAATTTCCGCGTGAGCAATAAGGGCAGCGCGCATGTGCTTGGGTCTGTAAAACTGCGCAAGATAGAGCCTCTCGGAGACCCTTTGAGGCGGTTTTTTGCCCCCTAGATTCCAAATTCGTACATTCTGTCAGTTGACTACCCCTATTCATTTTTTCCGCTCTTTCCAACGGTGTAAAAAAATCGAACAAAAAAAAATAATTGGGTAGTACCCCTTTAAAACAATCTGGAACATACCAAACGTTTTCTATCAATGTCCACTTTCTAACGTTTCCAGTCCCCCTTTTCTAACTTCCACTAACTTTCTATTCAGAATACCTGTCAGCCTTTTCAGTAATTGCGTTGAGTTTTCTCTTCTTGCTCTTTGCATTTGATGTGTTCAGCTCGACACTGAAAAAAAACAGGAATAAGTATTGTTCAAAGAGAAAATTGGGAAACTCATCTTCTGTTCTAGGTCCAGTGGCTGCATTGGTGAATAATGAGAACAGATTTGAATAGGTATGATTATGGTTTTGAAACCATTCGAAACAAAGCAACAAAACTTCCATAGGATAACATAACTTTTATTGATCATGCATAAATTATAAAACTTTTCAAAATTGATGGTTCCAATGATCTCTGAAGTGTCCGTTCCAGCTTCGTAGTCAATGAGGGGTTTCCGTTTTAATACCATCATCGGATGGTTTTCATGAGATCCGTGAAAATTTTGTTGAGCTCCTGAAAGTTTCAATTGTTTTCACAACTTCGAAAAAAGACCACTCACTTTTTCCATTTATTGCTGTTCTGTCCCCAGAATTGAGTGATGTTCAGTGCAGGCAGTGCATAAAAGTTGAGTCCAAAAGGTTGGAAAAATTGATTGACTCTGCGAAGAAGAAGAAAACCCCAAAAAACGTCGCCATAAAAGAGAGAATGATCGCTAAACAACGTGTCATGGAGGCTCAAATTATCAAGGAGGTTGTGCTCTTCAAAAACTTCCCGAACAAACTGCCCTCCATTGACTTCTGAATTCTCTATCAATAAACTTTGATTCAATTCCGACTTTAATTCAATTTTGAAAAAACAAAAAACTTCAAAAAAGAACTGGGAAAAATAACAGATAAACAAACATAAATGGAAGTTCTCTGACACTTGAGGCAGAGATACTTGTACAACAGATGATTAGGACATTCCTAGTCAAACTGAAATCATATTGTAGGGCTGTTCAAAGTTTTCGAGAAAACATACACATTGTCATTTCGCTATAGAACACAGCACTCTGGCATGTTTCCCTTCACAAGGATGAAAACCATGAGAGAAGAGATGAGATTTCACACAAAAATGAAATCTTCAGAGGATCGGATTAGGAAACAAAGTTAGAAGAATGTTTAGGAACAATGTAACTTTCATTTCTGTTTTCAATTTGAAATCATAGAGACGTGTGCAGAAGTTTTGAAGGATGATGCGGAAAAGTAAGGAACAATTGAGCTATTACGTTCATTTTGAAACTTGAGGTATAGATTTAGATGAGATGAAAAACAAGAGAGGTAGAAAACAAGTGAGATCAATTCTCGCACCAAGCGTTCTCCTCACGGATCAATTGCTCTTCCTCTGGAGTAAAGGCCACCGGGGGGAGTCCAAACTGCTCGCGCATTTGAGTCGGAGTCTTTCGTGTCATCATGTTAGCGATAATCTTACAGATTACATCCAAGAGGACCTTAATCTCGAGATAATCCGCTGCATGACAGATCTCAAACACTTTTGTTTGGTCAATGTTGAAGAACTCAGCGTCCCAGGCACTGAGCTCAATTACACGACCATCCTGGTCAAGAGTAGTTCGAGTTTTGTCATTGACATAGTGTTCACACCAGTCAATGATGGTCTTTAGGATCTTGGAGTTCACTTTGGGGATTGGTATGGCATACTGGGCAGTTTCCTCTTGGTTGTCGAAGTTTAGATCTCGGAGGAGATTGTTGAGGGTTTCAGAGAGAGCACACACGTTGCGGGGAACCTGAAAACAGATCGTTTTGATGAAAACAAGTAAACTCAACTTACCAGAAACTCCTTGTCATCAGAAGAAGTCAGCTTTACAAAACAATCAGAAGGTGCAGCGTCCGAAATAGCAATGGGTTGATCGTCGGATGACTTGGACATTGTATGGAAAGAATGTATTGGCAAATAAGAAACAGGTAGAACAGGTAGACTACGGCGTCACTCAATGAGAACAAGACTAACACTGAAGGAATGAGTCAGAAATGAGACGTACGTATTGGCAATCTGTCACTCATCACAGATCGCCAATGGTTAGCAGTCACTCAATAAGATTCAATTGTCTGAGCTGATGGCCTGGGAATATACTAGTCCCTAGAACAAGGCCAAATTGTTTGCATCGAGCTGGCAGTCACGAAGAATTAGTGGTGTCAGGGAAAAGGAATAATACTATGTTATCCACCTTTATAGTCTGATTAGGTACCAAGGTGCATTGATCAACTGGCTACCTATCGCCAGTTTATCTTTATAGTCGTTCACTGTGACCAGTTATTTGTCTCTACTTTGCCCTCAAATTCTGTACACCAGCTGTCACTAATCCTGATTAAAAAGTATCATGTTACCATTCTAAACATTGCGCGCTTGACACCAGATGTTGTGTCAAGGACATTCGAAAGCAGTCGAGACAAAGAGGAGGAGTTTTGTATATGATAATGGGCGGGGCAAAAAGTATCCTTGATCTCCGCCATCTTGGCTTCATTATATCCTTGTGCCAACTGATGAATGGCAGGTCTCGATTTTACTGTAGTTTCTTGATCTATTTTGTTATAGTTTCTACTTTTTTCTGAAATTCAGCACTGTTTTATCACTGTTTTATCACTGTTTTATCTTGTTCAGCACTGTTTGTTTTTTTAGTATTGGTGAGTAAGAACTTCAGCTTTCAGAAATCATTGTGACTTTCAGGTTGATCAATATAAAGAAGTTGAGAACAGAGACAAAATGATGACAAAGTTCTAGTGGGAAAATAATGAAGAAATTACATATCCGTAAACAAACTGGACCTTGTAAGTTGTTTTCAAAACCACTAAATGACCTAAAATGATTTCTTCATTTCCAGGTTAACAACATCGCGTCGCTTGCCTAGAAAACAATTCGATGAAAGCTGATATTGAACGATTAGGACAAATTGGGCGACAAGAAAAATTTTTAGTTTTTATTTTTGTTCTAAGTAATTGTCAATAAATCAGTTCTCTACTTAACTGTGTTAGAACCCTTCCCCGTTTCCCAAGATACCGAAACGTTCTCAACGTAACATTCCCTCAATTCTCTGATGAACCGCAGTGACTCATGCTTGTGTGTCGTATGTGATTGGGGATGGTTTTCGTTACCAGAAACACTCGCAAACAAAAAGAGTCACAAGCAAAAGGTTTATTCTTCTTGCTATCGCAAAAAAAGAACAGTCTGTTCCATCGGGAACATTCAAATGGGATAAATAAGCCTCAAAATACAAGTTCGAGAATAAATAATCAAACAATTATAAGTTAATGGAAATTTGACAATAAATTCAAAGTGTTGTGATTCGAAAGAAAACACACAAATGAAGAAATAATCATTTAGGCGTTTTGCACTGGGTCTTTTCCTGGACTCTGTTCTGGAGAAGGATCAGGTGTGAATTTGACTTTGAAGTATTGGAACAAGGAGGCGAAGTAGACATACTCGATAGTCTCGTACACGGGACACTTGTCGAAGAAGGCAAAGTCCGAATCCAATGTAGAATTGCCCTCTATCTTCTCCAAATAATCGTAGAGAATGTTGAAGCAGGCTTCTTTGCGGTTCACGTGAGCACGTTTTTTGTGAAAGTCTCTGGCTTTGATGTACCATACGCTGTTCTTGAAGCTCTTGGCTTCTTTGGTTAAGGTGTACTCAACGTTGAGGTATCTATGCCAGTCGACAACAAACAAGTCATCTGAAAGCAAAACATTGATGTAACTAGAACAGACAATTGTCAAGTTACCTCCAGCAACTGGCAGTTTGCATCTCCTGTGGCAATGGAACGCGGAGTACCTGTTGAGACGCTCCTTCAGCTCCGAATCGACGAATTTTTCGAGATCAGGAACAAACTCGCTCTCCACCTTTCTCAGATAAGTCTCTTTTCCTCTCTTTGATGCCAAATAACAAGGAATCTCCGTGGCATGAATTTGCGCTCTCTGCTGATACATCATTCTCAATGTAGCGTAGAAGATCTTCTGTGGAGTGTTCTTCTCATACAAATCGTATCTCTCTTTGAGGAACTTTCCCACACTTTCCTGCCAAAGAAGACTGTCCTCATAGGCGTCTGTCCGCACATACGCGAAGACGCTGTTGAAGTGCTCGAATTGAAATGGTGTAGCTGCAAAATCAGATTATGTGACGAAACAACATCACAAAAAACTCACCGCTGTACTTGAGTCCTCTTTCCGTATCCATTCTCATAATGAACATGAATAGCTTCTGCCTTAGAATGGCGATTTTGCCCAACAAAATCTCCGAATCAGTGACTTCGACTTGTTTGAGCGACTTTCCAAAGTTCTCAACGGTTCCTTCTTTGACTTTTGGAGCATCGATATCCAAGTTGTCGTCGTTGGTTGGTAGAATTGGAACTGGTGACACTGCTCCGGTTGCGGGAGCTGCTGGTACACTCAGTTGTGCTCCAGAAGTACTTGCAGCATTGACAACTTTTTCGGCCACCGTTCCAGACCAGTCGAAAACTTCTGATGCCAATGTTGGAATTGGTGTTTCTTCTTTGTGCGTGGCAGTCAACTTTGCTTTTTCCACATTGACGATTGGGATGACAACTTCCGTTTTAGCCTCTTCAGTCCGGATGTCACGACGAGTTGAAGATTTTTCCTTCTTTTTCTTCCCTTTCTTGTTGAGAGACTGCAAGGCGGGAACTTCCGGAGTTGATGGTTCATCTAGTTGTGCTCCAGGCGCACTTTCAGCAGTGGCAACGCTGTCGGCAACTGCATCAGTCTGGTCGAGAACATCGGATGGCAAAGGTGCAGATTGTGTTTCCTCTGTTGGTGTTGTAGTCACAGAAGCCTCCTCCACATTGATTGACGGAATAGAAGCCATTGCTTCAGATCCTTCATCCTTGAAGACTGGACGAGTGATTGGTTGTTGTTGCTCGTCTTCCCCTTCTTCGACGATAGATTCCAATGTTGGGACTTCTGGAGCTGGTGGTGTTGAACTCTTCGAATCTTGGACCTTTGGAACAGCTTGCGAACTGCAACAGATACGGTAATCTTCTCTAAACTAACAGTTTTCTAACCTGGTATCATCAGTGTTCTCTGCTGGATCCGGTTCTTTCAAATCTCCTGTAGCTTTCGTTGCATCGGAGACCGTTTGTTTCGTAGAAGATTCCACGCTATCCGTCGACACAACTTGTGAACTGCAACAAAAACAGGTTGCATCACTTTCAAATAGACATTTTCTTACCTGGCAGAGCTAGTGTTTACTCCAGGATAGGATGATCCCGATGATCCTGCATCATACGCTGCCTTTAGAAGTGGCGGAAATTCGGACTTGAGGAGAGCAATCGACTTCAGGAACTCGATTTGCTGCTGGCCAAATGCATGAAATGCATCTCTCGCCTGGACCTCAACGGCGCTGAATCTTTGGTAGACATCACGAACACGCTCTTCGAGTCCTTCTAGAATCGGCTGCTGGGTGGGCTGTTGAGTGTCCGGTTGACTGAGATGTTGTTGGCTGGTGTCTTTCGTGTCCACCAATCCTAGTTGACCAATTTTCAGAGACAACGAGGTATCCACATTCACTGTCCCAGAAGTCCGCGAAGAGTTGAGCGGGAGAGTCAGTCGCCCAGTTCCGTGTTGCACTTCGTATTCGACATTGTGGGGCTCCTCTCCGGCAGTCGACTGGTTTTGTAGTGGCAAAAGAGTGAGCGTCAGAGAGAGTTCTCCAAGTTGGGATGATAGTGACTCGCTTGATGGCGCCGGTTTTTCGTCGAATGGAGGGGTTTCCGAAGACATTTAAAAGTGAATCTTCGTTTCGACCTGGAAATAAATGACTTTGAATGGAGAAAAATGCAAAAAAACGTGGAAAAGGAAGCAAAACGCGAATCTTAACCGATAACAAGAGATGTAGAGAGATGCGCGTGGAAACAAAAGGCTAATTCGACGGATTAATCAACGAAGAAACGAAACCGGAGTAAATCGCAGCACGAATGAAGAGAAACCGACCAGCCGCTGCGGAGAAAATGATGACAAATAAGTGCGCTACGTCGCCGAGCGAGAGAGTGAGAGACGCAGAGTGCGGTTAGACGGCGAGAGGGTGAGGTGACGGCGCGCCGGCGGGCGCAATCAATCGATACGCGTCGCTGCTAAACTGGAATTTAAAAGTGGAATGCATTGTTTCAGGTCTATTTTCTGAATGGGAAAAGATAAGTTCAGATTTTATGAACAACAATGGAACAAAACAAGTGATTTCGCCGTCAAACTGTGTCGCTAAATACTCGATGACTCCCGTTAATGTTTTTTCAAGCTCAGGATGGGTAGGAGTCGCGGTAGTAATCTTTACGGATCTCCGTTGAAAGTGAATTGGTCTAGTTCATCCACTGCAGCATGGTTTTCAGTTTTTCTTGATATTTTTGTGACACATTCCCGTCTAAAATTTTTTTGTCACATTCCCCTGTTTCAATATCACAGTTGTTATCATGTTTCACTTTCTGTGAATCCGGTTAGCATTCTCGACGACCCAGAAGTGTTTTGATTATTCTAGTTTTAGTTGCGGTCTTTGTAGAGCACATTAATCACAGAAGAAATAGATTTTAAAAGATCCATAACTGTCCCTTGTACGCGTTCGTATCTGTGTCAATCGCATTTATCGAATTTCTCTCATTGTGTCTTCTGTTCTACCTAACGACTGGTCGCCTATTATTCTGTCCTTTCAATTGATTTTACGGTGAGTTGTATTTGTTTCTAATCTGTTCATCGATCATCAATCTGTTCTTCTTTGTTTCTTTTGTTCCGAACTAGATTTATTCGTTGATTCAGTTATAGTTTATAGTTTCATTTTTTCTTGAAAACATTGTTTTTCTAATTCAGTTATTTCAGATTTCGACAGAACCTGGCGATGAATCAAGCAAACACGATGAACTCACAAAATAAGGACAACGTGATTCGGACGCTCGCCTTGAAGAACAATGAGAAAACGAAAGCTATCTGGAACCTCAAAGAACAGCTCAAAAGGAATAACGAACATTACAAGGCAATGTTTCAAAAAAAAGCCGATGAGATTAAAAATCTGACCACCATGAACAGCATGCAGTCGGTTAGACTTGAAAACTGCCGAAAAGGGATCCGGGAGCAGACAGTGGCTTTACAGGAGAAAGACAACCAGATCCAGGATTTGCAAAAAGAAAACAATGAGATCCAGAAACTCACAGATGAAAACAACCAACAATTGGCGACAATCCAAAACCTCGAAAAGAAGCTACAAAAAATGACAGCGATGACAAACAAGTACGAGCGGCACCTCCATAAACATTCTGAATGGTGCAAGAAAACGGAGGAAGTAAAAAAACTGAACATGGAAATGAAGCTGAAGAACGGAGAGATTGAGAAAGTCACCATGGAGAGCGATAAAAAGTCGGAAACAATTAAAAACCTCAAGAAAGAACTCCAGGAGAAGGACTACGCAATTCAAGTGCTTGCTAATGAGAACGATCAAATCGGAAATCTGAAAAATAAGCTGAAAAACATGCAACATTGGTTCAGTGACGAAAAAATCAAGTTGGAGCAGCGCCTTGAGAATCATTCTGAATGGTGCCAGAAAACGGATGAAATCAAAATACTGGAAAAGGAACTGGAGCTGAGGAACGGAGAAATTGAAGAGTTCATCACGGAAAACAACAATCTGAGAGTACATCTGGTCACTTACGAAGAGTCATTGAAGTTTCTTAGCAATGAGCTAGAGACTTCCAAGGCGGAAATTAGCTGGTGGCAACATCAGTTCAACAGCCATGGAAAACAGAAGGCGGAGCTGCAGAAGAAGGTGGAGTCGTTGGAGTTGGAACTCGTAAGGATTCAAGATCACTTCAAAGACAAGGAACTCGAGTGGGCGAAGAGCTGGGAGCGACTGTGTTATCTCGAATATGCATTTGATATCCACGATAAAGAGTGTCCATACGCCAAAGAGGTCAAACGACTCAACGAGGAACTGAGAAAGAAAGTGTCGGAAGCAGAAGCAGAAAAGAAGACTTCTAATGCAAGTTATGATAGGCACTATGAAATTTCTATCCTCATGGCAAGAGAACAAAATGAACAGCTCGAACAGGAGCTTGAAGATGAGCGAAAGAATACGAAGGCTTTGAAAGAACTATTGGCAATGCAGTGAGCGCAAAGTGATTCTCTGAGGATCCTCAAACCATCGACGACTACTTGTTTTTGCTGCTCTTCTGTCCCTGATACCTAATTCTCCTTCTCTCTTGGTTCCGTTTTTTGGCTTTCGTTTTTGTCTTGTGTTTATTCCCTGTTCTAAAAGGTCTAATATTCTAATAATGGTTTGGTGATAATAAATGTTTGGTTCATGATGAAAAACGAATTGTAACGTCTTTCAGAATGCAGCCCAATTCAAATTGTTCTCCCCAACACAAAAAACGAAAACAAAAAGGTTTTGCCACGGACGGGATTCGAACCCGCGATCGGTGTAACCCGAACTAGTTCATAAGACTAGCGCCTTAGACCACTCGGCCACCGTGGCTACGAGTCTGAAAGTTTACAACGTTTTATTTGGGTCAGTGGTTGACTGTCCTTTGATAGTCGTCTCGGAAGTTGTAAAGAAACAGTCTCCTTCTTTTTGTCCGCCGACGATAATGAGACACTAATTCACAACTTCCGAGTGGACCATCGAAGGGCAGTCGACCACTAACCCAAATAAAACGTTGTAAACTTTCAGACTCGTAGCCACGGTGGCCGAGTGGTCTAAGGCGCTAGTCTTATGAACTAGTTCGGGTTACACCGATCGCGGGTTCGAATCCCGTCCGTGGCAAAACCTTTTTGGTTTTTTTTGTGTGGCGGGAAGCATGGGCCCGATTCTCAACAAAATTCACAAATGTCTGTTGACAGAATTAACGGACCTTGTTGGAACTCTCATCCAAACACCTTGTATTCCACAGTCTTCCCATTCCCATGAGCGTCATGTAGTTACAAAGATAACAAAGAGATGAAGAAGTCAAGCAAAAAACGAAAAGAACGGAAGAAAAATGAAACGAAAGCTGTATTCAACCAAGAAGAACGGTGAGAAAAGGCAACAACGTGGAGTGAAACAAAAAGCACGCATAAAACCTCTGCAAGTGCCGCACACAACATTTTCTTCTGCGTCTCTGGCGCCAGAGAAAGAGGGGGACGGGTGTCACGGGTGTCTGCGTCTCTCTCTCTCTCTTCCGTCGTTAACTGTTTTTGTTGTTCAAATGTGTCTTTCTCTTTTTTTTCTGTTTCGGGCAGTTCAATTACTCTTTTCTTCTGTTGATTTGCTTATTTTTTTTATTGATTTGTTGGCGAATCAATCCGAACATTTGCTAGTCGTTTTATATTTCTTTTCTTCTCTTTTTCCGCTTGTCAATTGTTTATTCACTTGGATCTTTCACAATATATCTGTTTTTGTTTCAGAAAATGTGCAGCCGGCAGATCGAAATAAAAAATTTACTCGGAAAACACTTCAGTAAAGCACCCTTGGAGAGGAACACCGATTTTATGAAGCCAGGACAATCCGTCGAAACGAGAAGCAAGAATTGTGTTAAATACAATCACAAATTTATCAAAGACGAAAAACCGAACCCTTACGCCATTCTGGCCTCGCTCATGTATCAGATGTATGAACGAGACAAAGCCTGTGGGCCAAAATCGGATTTGCAGTTTGAAGAAAGAAAACTTGGTGGTGTTGAGTTTGATAACCAGGTTAGTTTGTTCGAAACAAGTAGGTTTATATAATTACAGTATTTTTCAGTTCATCGGCAAGTTGCGGGAGGCAACTTTCAAATGCGGAAGAGAACTGTATTCCGGATACACATTCATTGCCGAGAAAGACAATAGCACTTTGGAGCACTATACGGATCATGGTGCAATTCTCGTCGGGAGTGACTTACATCTAGAAGACGATCGATTTGAATACATCACGACGTCAAGCAGTTTGGTATTCGTTGCTAACAGATGGGTTTTCTTGGCAATCGTCCACAAAAACACCCCGAACACTTGTTATGCTGCGGAAAACCTCAAACTTTACACATGGACCAGATCTTTCGACGGCGACTGGGAAAACCGCGACACACTTGTTGCACGTCAACTTGAAGATTTGTCCATTTTTTTGGAATGGAATAGAGACAAAGGGTTTATTGCTCGTTTGTGGGCGCTGAATTGTATTTCTCGTTCCACAAAAGTAGTACCGGAAAGCGGCAATATCAAGACAATTATCATTGCAAATTTTGGCATCACTAAGAACTTCAAGTACGTTTGGAAGCAGTGAGCTCGTATATCTTCAATTTTTAGGCTTGATCGTCTTCTCCTCGCATGTGTATTGACCTTGAAAAAGACGCTTACGCCATAAGAAAAGGAATATGTAGATGTCATAACGTATTTCAACAATAACCGGCGCAGCGCCCACAGACTTATAATAACAATGAGAACCGAAGAGAGGTACAACTGGGCTTTTGCAAAACACCCACCTGAGCGAAAGTTCTGTCTTCGTGTACCAGTGCCCTGGCAGTATGCTATGTCTGCAATTGTACCAGGTAAGAATTTTCTAGGAGTTTTGTGTTTTCAAAATACCTCTTTCAGTCCTAAACGCCGTCAAAATCCTTGATGAAATGCAATTGCCTGGTCATTGTCCGGAAGAACTCAGTTCACATCATTCAACGGGATCCAGCATTCTACTATGCAGTTCTTACGCTGACAACGGAACCCAAATCTATAACTTTGCAACGATTATCACCGGAATAATGAAGAGCGATGCAGTTAGCAACAGATTGTCCAAGTGGGACAAAAAAGGTGCACGCGAGAATAAGCTGAGTGCTATTCTCGAAGAAGAGTGACTTATTATCTTTATACTTTTATCTGTATTTTACATCTTGCCACTCAATTGTTTCTTTTGATTACTCTCCTGTTTGATAGTTTATTGTTTTTGATAGGGAGGACTCTATGAGGTTTTTGTCTTTCCTAATATATTATTTGTATCTAAAAGTTAAACATAAACCTTTGTCAACTATAACCAACATGTTTCAATGATTTCTTTTTTGTCAGAAAGCCTGCTCATTGCGTTATTCTCGTTTTATACTTTCAATCCTAAAGACATTGTTCATTTGCATTCCTAACTCGGCCTGAAAATGCTCAAACTCCATGTTTTGCAGAGTCCTTCATGTCTCCGAGCTCTCCACGCCCTCTCCTCTCCACCAGTGCCGTCAAGAAGTGGACGGGGAAGATCGCTTCTCTGCAGCTTTTAAAGCAGAAAAAGGTATCCCCTCCCCACTCTTTTGGAGTTCTTTGGACACAATCATCTGTTTCAGCGCGCCAGTCACCCAGAAATTCGTGGTGACGTCTCCAAGCTGCTCCGCTTCATCAAGCAGCACTTGGAGTACGGAAAACAGGAGCGAACGAAGGTAATTTTAAAAAACGGTCATTCTTGGTGAACTTTGTGTTTTTTTAGGAGCTGATTGGCATCTTCAACCGGGACTCCAAGCGCATCGCCAACCTTGAGAACAAGGTAATCACCTTCATTGTGATCAATGCCTAATTTTTATTGAAATTTTTGTTGTAATTTTATAGTGTTAATAAATATGAAAACTTTCCAATCAAACTGTCTTGTTCCAAACGAGAATACATCAGATTTTGTGAAGCAAATCCACTCTTATGACAACTTTTGAAAAATGCAATTATTGATCGATTGGAACTTGAACTGCAACCCCGACAACGAATGAACTTGAAAAAATCTTTGCGTCAGGAACACTTGAACTTGATATATTGTCCTGTTTGCTGACTGACTCACAAAAAATAACGCTCGCGTTCCGTCTCATCCTACTCCTCGTAACAACACCATTGTCAAGATTCCATCGGAAAGACATAATGAGTGCTAAGCAGGTGTTGCTCATATCTTGTGGAAGAAAGAAGATGAAAGGATAGACCATAAGAGGATTAGATTGAGCCTCCTGCATCCCTCCCACCTGTCTGTTACCAGACAACCACATTTCTTGTTGAGAACGTAGGCATTGTATTCACCTCTTCATTTGTCATTCACTCATTCTGTCTTCGCTCCCGTTAGTATTACCGTAGTTCTGATATTAGGACAGCATGCCCATCTATTTTTCAAACCACCTCTTGATCGTCTTTGTATTAGAGGCGACCTTCTAATAGAGGCTGCCAGTGCTCTTTTCAAATTCTTTTTTTCTGTTCAATACTACCAAAATTCTATGCGAATTTAGCTAAACTGCACGGAAATTGAAGAGATAGGCTTGTTCAGGGGTCATTGTATTGGAGCAATCCTTCAATTAGCGGCTGGCTTTCTATTTTTCAAAGTGTTTTTGTCTGCCTTTCTTGTGGTGGATCATTTCTACAAGAGGCGGCCTACAATAGAAGAAAAACGGTATTCGAAAAACCTTTACGCAAAAATATTGCTCCCATCCCGTCTCATCCTCTTTCTCGTACCAACACCATTGTCAAGATTCCATCAAAAAGACATAATTAGTGCTGAGCAGGTGTATCTCATATCTTGATGAAGGAAGAAGATGAAAGGATCAACCATTAGAGGATCAATTTGAGCCATCTGGACAAAGACTGCCTTGTAATTAGTATCTCCCTCCCACCTGTCTGTTACCAGACAACCACATTTCTTGTTGAGAGCGCATTCATTGTATCCACCTCTCCCTCTTCCATTCACTCATTCTGTCTTTTCTCCCGTTAACATCAATTGTTTTTACACTCTTTTCCCTGTTAATTTGTTACTAATTGATATCGATGTTTCAGACCTCAACATTCCGAAAATGAATCAGGGAAACAGTCTTGCAATCAACGTCGCTGGAGAGCTGGTCAAACATTTCAAAGAGAACTCTCTCATTGAACATCGCAAACTTGATGAGACAAGCCTCATCATTCAAGAAGCCAAAGAAAAACTAGAGGAAGTTTTAGAATGTGAGAATGAAGTTCAAAAAACGATTTGTCGACTTCTGGGGACAATGAATGTCGATGAGACTCAAGGAGATCAGTGCAAAGTAAAGAACGGGTGAGTGGACAATAACCGGGAAGTTTTGAATTTTTCATCTTTGTTTCAGAAAGGAGAGAAAATCCAAATCAGTTTTCTCTAACATCAAAGAAAAACTGGTCATCAAACTTGGAAAGGAATGGGAGCAGAAAGTTTTGAATGCGCTGACTAGGGACAAGTTATGCCTTTGTTTCCTAAACATGGTTCAAGGAGAACATTTCGGTGAGTCCTCATGCCTCATAATACTGTAAAAATATGTTCTTGCAGAGTTCATCCAAAAGCCAGAAGTGTTGAAGAACATTGAGACATATTACAAATTGACGGAGGGCCTGAAGAGAACTGGAACTCAATCTCGGCAGAACTTGGAAAGTTTTGTGTCGGATCGTCTTGAAATGTGTAAAGACGAACCTGGGGTAACGGCTCTTTATAAAAGCCTCTGGCAAATCGTCGAAAACTTCGCGACATTTGCCGATCTTGCCGAAGCAACTCTTTGTTATTTGGCAACAAAACAAAACGCTCCGATTGTTTTGAAAGAAACGGAAAAGAAGCTCTCTGAGCAAATCAACGCCTTCACTGAAACGTTTTTGAGAAGCCAGTTGGAGAAGTACTTGACATCTCAAAAAGAACAGAAGGAGAGAGGTAACATCTGGAGTATTGCACAATCCTATTATCAATGCAAAAATTACAGTTGACTCGGAACACGGTGCTTTCAAACATCCCAAGTATCAAAGCACTGTGACGTTTCAAAAACAGATGACCTGGCATCTGACAAAAGCTCCGTCAAACAGCCTTCATGCTCACTTTGCTGTTGTGTACGAATTCCTGTCCGAGAATGCTCCTGATAGCAAGACTTTGAACAAGGACTTCTACAAACTTGGTGAATGCAGGGACAAACGGACTCGTGTGGATATGGAGTACGACTACTTTCAGGAAGTCTTCCAAATCGTTCAGACACGGGAAGCGCTGAGAGCACTCATTGCGAAACATGGACTTCCTCTTCCCCGTTCTGCTTAATCTATGCTCATTTCTTATTCGCAGTCATTCATTTTTCCCAACTCTTACTGCTCCGGCTGCTTTCTATTTTGTAAAACCATCATGTAACAAAATTTCACCGTCTTATAAACATATTTGATTTGTATTCTAAGCTTCTGTTTGTGCAATAAAAATTTGAAAGTATTTTTTTACAAGTCAATACCCTTTTCGATACAAGTCAACCCCCCTTTCAATGTAGAATGGTGGACACGAGAGAGTAAGTGAATGGTGGACACGAGAGAGTAACCTCGGAGACGCAGAAGAAGAGCGAGACAAGACGTTGCTGAAAAAGATTAAGGACACACATGAGAGAGTATGTGACCTTGAAGACGCAGCAGCAGGGAGACAAGACGTTGCCCGAAAAGAACCAACGTATAGTCGCCATCTGTCCTTCTCCAACATATTTTTTGTTTTCCGAAACAGAATCGATTCGTTTCTCTCGGAAAACACCGAATCTGTTTCGAAAACCAACCAAAAAAGCCCTTTTTTTTGCTTATTCTAGTTGTTCTACCCGTCCCGATCGGTCGCTAGCTTTTTTAGCTGTCGTTTTTGTGAAACTTTTCAAAACACTTTGTGTTCCTGTTTATTTTTTGCTAGTTCTCGCTAATTTCCGGTAAGACCACGTTCTTTTTATGCGATTTCGGTTTTTTTCCGTTTTTGCGCAAAGGAATGCTACAGTAATCATTGATGGAATGAGTGCAAGTTGAAAAAACGCAAATTATCTCATCTTTTCAGCTCTTTTCAGCCAATTTCTTTTTTTTTCCAAGTCTCCTTATGTTTTCTAACTATTCTTCTCAACATCTAAAACTTTCAGATTCCAAAATGTCGTCGCCGTCTAGCTCCATTTCTAATGTCACTTCGGAACCAGAAACAGCCAGGATGAGTAGAAGAGTTGCTTCGAAAACTGCTGCGAGACCTGCAAGATGTTTGGTTTGTGAACATCAAAAAGTTGACTGTACTAAACAAATCGTTTCAGGTTCAACCATCACCCAGTAGACCATCTGAGTCACGGAAGAGCATTCAACAACAATCTCAGACGTCACGATCATCTCCTGAAGTGCTGACACCATCAGAAACACCATCTCCGGTACCATCATCCCAGGCCTCACCTTCACCAGCATTGCCCCCTCCGAGACATCTCCTCGTTGCTCAAACACTCGGACACTCTTTAGAGAACCGTTCTCTACTTGAACAGAATTCTGAGATGATTCGTCGGATGCTTCGCGCAGTTAACAGCAAAGTTCTGCAAAAGGCTGCATGGGCGATTATGAAACAGGTTTGTAGCATTAATGTTTTCAGCTGCAGTGTAGTACTAACCAAATTTTTCAGTTTCTGAAGCCGAGTTCTCCCTCATTTGGATTCACTGGACCGCGCAGGTTCTTCAATGGAAGATTTACCCGGGTTTTTGAAGAGATCAATGCTCTTTCATACCTGAAGAAGCAACCTCAATTAGCAGAGGATCTTTACGAATTAGTGGAACGTTTAGTGAAGGTATTCTAGGAGAAAGGACGCAAAAATACTGAATGAAACGTTTCAGGCGGTGTTAGTGGAATCAAGATCTAATGAACCAGCTCAATCAGCACAATCACTTGCTGGACAGTCAGCAAATGCTCTTCAAGTACAAGGATCCGGTGGAGCTCCAAGCAGCCAGGATTTTTCGCGAGGAAACGTGCCAGCACTCAGCAGAAGAGAAGCGGCCAAACGGAAGGCTTTTGCTGCTCAGGATGGCAGTTATATCTTCTACATGAAGTCTAAACCTCGTCCAAGAGTAGAAGTTGATCAGGCTCCTGTTCTGCCGGCCGGGCCTGTACCAGCAGTATTTGATACCCCTACACCATCTCCGGAGTCACTGTCAATCCTTGCACCAGCATTCACCCAGAACAGCGAGTCAAGTGCTACAAATGAGACGGAAGGACAGTCCACATCTGTAGGAAGAAGAGACGCAACACTTAGAAACGGAAAACGGAAAGCTCTCACTGATTGTGATGGCAGTGATCTTTCCTACAAGAAGTCAAAACTCGGTTCAGGAGAAGAAGTCGAAACTCCTGTTTTGCCGGTGGTGCCCGTCGTGACAGCAGGACCATCTTTGGTGATTCAGTCTCGCAATGAACGGAAGGTGTCAAAACCACCGAAAAGGACTAAGGGCGCAAAGTCTTCCCGTCAATCTCCTCCACTACCTATTTTGACATCCCTATTGGCCCAAGGAAGAAACAACAGTTCTCTGCTTGATAATCACGCCACGTTGATCCAGATGATGCTGAAAGCTGTCAATGACAGTGTTCTGGAAGAAGCTGCATGGACTTTTTTGGAACAGGTTTGTAGTACCAATGTTTTGTAGTATAGTACTGACCAGATATTTCAGTTCCGACAGCCAAACTTTCCCTCATTTCGAGATGCTGATATCAATAAGATCTTCGATGAAATACACCAAAATGTTTTTGAAAGGATTGATGCTCTTGCTTACCTGGATCAGCATCCTAAAGAAACAAAGTCTCTCTGCGTTATCATAAAAACTTTAGTGAAGGTAATCTAGAAAAAAGAAATTCTTAAATACTGAACAAAACATTTCAGGCAGTGCTAAAGGCTAGTGGACAATTATAAAAAGAAGAAACAGAATACAGGAGAAAAAGTCGAGCAAACAGCTGTGGAGTGACAAGTTTGAGTCATAAGAAGGATGATGTAATATTCAATCAACTAGGTGTTTTCAATATATTCAGGCATCTTACTTTCTCCCTCGTTCAAATCCATCCGTCAGTTTCCGTGTTCTCTCTCTCTCTATCATTACGTTCGATAAACTGGTACCCCACCATAAACACTTCCTTCAAAATTGTTTCTCCTAATAAATAAATTACTATCGAATGATTCTATTCCGTTATCAATTATCCATCCCTTCTTACAACTACCTAGAACCTTTTTTTCTACCCTCCCTTTTTCAGTACATTTATCTGTTTTTTCGGAAGCCAGCGAGAGAGTGTACAAGCTTAGGAAACAGCAAGAAACCCGGGGGTCGCTTATAGAAAATGAAAAAAAAACAGTTTCATTCTCAAAAAATACTGGTTTGATGCTTTTTTTCCCGATTGTGACACAGCTAGTGGGAGTTGAAGAGATAAATGCACTGTGACTCAACTTCTAGCAATGTTCGGAACGGTCGTAGAAATAAGTGGTCAACTATTAGATTGTAGAGCATGAAAAGTTTTTCCATTTGATCAAAGAACACTTTCTGCACCAGTTCTCCGTTGGGTAGCACGTGCACGTGTAGAATTTCTTCCAGGAACTTGTTATTTTGTTCAACCACTCTTCTGTCATTTCTTAGGAATCAAAACTATTCGGTACTCGCTGACTGGAAAAGAACAGTTTTGAAATGATGACCTTTAGATTTCCTGCAGAGAATGAACAACAATTTACAGAATACCACTTTTTATTAATGTCAAATGAATGTATAAATTTGTTAAAATTGGGGGGGAGGGGGGTGGTTGGGTGCAAGGCCAGAAGTTTTAAAATCAATTGAAAGTATGAACTTATTGATATTTTTAATTGGGGAATTCAGGGGAAAACAATTGAGGAAGTTTTTTCGTACAGGTAACTGTTTAGAAATGTTTGGTGGATGGATGGGAAGGTTTCTACTTTAGTCACAATGAACGCGTTGGGAGAGGGTATGTGAAAGGAGAAGAGAAGGGGTGTAAGGCGGTTAGTCGTCGAGAGTCATATTAGATCATGTGAGCATTCTTGATGATAAGTTCAACGAGCTTCTCGCCGACGTACTCTCCGGTGCGAAATTTGAAGGCCGTGCCCTTTTTGACACCTGAAAGAAAAGGTTGTTGTAGATTTTGACGGTGCTGATCGACTCACCAACGCGATCCCCCCCACTTCTCATCCGTGTTGTTCTTCTTATCGACCTTTCGTTTCGTTTCAATCATCGCGACGACTTCTTCGCGTGTCAATGTGGATCCTGTGGCAGTGGAAGTTGCAGCCGACGTCGTTGGAGAAGAAGACGTTGATGGCGATGTGGATGTCCTAGCCAGTGTGGTTTGAGCGTATCCGTCAGCTTGCATGAGGCCCTTGAGCCGTTTCTTCTCAGTTCCAATCGCCATGTCGATGTGAGCTGTCAATGCCCTTTTCTTGGCCTTCAACTCAGTGAGAATTTTCTTAGACTTGGCAATCGCTGTTTGCACGTCTTCCGAAACTCTTCTTTCACGGGTGGACACATTGGAGAGCTACAGTCCGAGGTTCACGTCCTGGGTTTCGTGGAATTTGACGAATGGGTGCTCCAGCAGCTCGGCGTAGTTTGCACGAAATGTTGGATTGCTCTGGAGGCACCTCTCCACGATGTCGCAGAGTTCAAATTTGAATCCATCTCTCTGAAATAAGAAACTGTCTCTACAAAGTCACTGGAGTGGGAAAACATACCGGCTTGAGGCACGGTGGCTCTCCGTGCAAGATCTTGTTCAAAATTTCACTTTCGGACCCAGCAAAAGGGTACTTTCCAGTGGCCAGCTCGACGAGAGTGATTCCAAGGGACCACACGTCGCTGCGGTAGTACAGTTGCTTGGTGTTGGGGTCGAGCCTTTCCGGTCCCAATTAGAGAGCGTAGTCAGCTTTCTTGGCAAGCGCACGTCCCTCAATAAGCTTTCCGTAGAATCCAAAGTCGCCGTTCTTGACAGTTCCGTTGTCGTCGAGTAGAATGTTGCCGGGCTTCACGTCACGGTGCATGTGGTTCTGAAATAGAAGAGGATGAGTAGTGCATTTTTATGCCGTGATGCAAGTTGCAAGAGGCATCAACGATTTCCCGAAAAAGTGCTCCCAACTCACGTGGTTGGTCTCCAAGTAGTGCAGGGCCGTGATGATGCTGATCTTTTCCGCCTGCTCCAGAAGTCCTTGCACGTCGCGGTTCCTACCGCGTGTTGGAACATTTGCGGTTGTGGTCGAGGTGTGTGGCTGGATTGGTTGCCCGTTGAAGTTATTGCCTTTGGATGGATGATGAGGCATTGGATCGGCGATTGTCGGCATGCTGGAACCGAGACCTCTGAGAGCACCAGCGTCGCAGTCCATGGTAGTTTTTCCTGCAAAACACAAGAAATCAGTTAGGAAAACAAAGAAAAGGCGTGAAAAAACAGAGAATTGAACAAAGTTTCAAAAGATTGAAACGGAAAAGGCGGAGATATCATGAAACATGAATTGAGAGAGATTGCATCAAGAAAAATAAAAGGAGGGGCAGTTCAGTGTGTCGAGAGATTTGCATTGCGGAAAAGCAGCGAATTGGCCAGAAAAGAGGAGCAAAAACATCTAAAGTACATGTTTTTGTCGTGAAAAGGCGAAAAAGTGAGCAAAGAAAAACAAGAAACAAGCGAGTGGAGACAGCGACCGTAACGCGACCGCGACGCAACCGCTCATGGCGCGGGTGGTTGCCAAGATCAAAACATTGGCTGGCAGTCTTTTTTGTTTCCTTTCTTGCGAGTCTGCGGTAAACTGTTGCATCTCTCCGGAAATTGCTGGAGTATAGCGAGTGATTCAGTGAACAAATACTTCTCGCCCTTCGTAACTCGTGAGCGCGTGTTTTTGATTCTCATTGATTTTTCTGCTTCTTTTTGTTTTTCTATAAGAAAATTAAAAACCAAACAAAAACGGTGACAAACAGTGTAAAAAGAGAGAGAAACCCAAAGAAAACTGTCGAGGGTAACTCAGAAAAACTAGATGGGAAGATTGGCTAAACTGCGCGCGGGTGAACAAGCGGAGTGTCGTTGCGACGCTTGCCAGAGACTGCCCGTCAATGTTTGTTGCGTTCCTGTGTTGACTGTATGATAATTTCTTTTTATCAAACTGAAATTGTCAAAGAACTGGTTTGATAATTTTTTCCGGAATGAATTCAGCTAGTAAAAGTTGAAGAGGTAAATGCACTGTCACTCGACTTCTAGCGATGTTTGGAGCCGTCGTAAAAACAAGTGGTAAACTATGAGATTGTAGAGCATGAAAAGTTGTTCCATTTTATAGAAAAACTGGTTTGATGGTTATATTCGCAAATGAATTACAGCTTGTGAAAGTTGGAGAGGGTAAATGCATGGTTACTCGACTTCTAGCGATGTGAGGAGCAGTCGTAGAAACAAGTGGTCAACTATGAGATTGTAGAGCATGAAAAGTTGTTTCATTTTATAGAAAAACTGGTTTGATGGTTATATTCGCGAATGAATTACAGCTTGTGAAAGTTGGAGAGGGTAAATGCATGGTTACTCGACTTCTAGCGGTGTTTGGAGCCGTCGTAAAAACAAGTGGGGAACTATGAGATTGTAGAGCATGAAAAGTTGTTCCATTTTATGAAAGAACTGGTTTGATAATTATACCATTGACCAACATCCCCATTTTATCCTCATTATGCCAGTCAATTTCTCGTGTTTCTCAATAGCACTGTTCCCCGATCATTGACCTACTTTCACTCATCCAAGCTTACTGAAAATTGTTGGAAACAGTTTCCCTGCTTCCACTGATGCTAAATCAAGTCTAATAATCCGAATATATCTGCTCAGTTTTCTGAAATTCCAGGTTCTTTCAGCACAATGCTGAGAGTCAACAATGACCTAGTTATAGTCACTTCAGAAAATTGAAACAATGATTTTTGAATTCCGCATGGTCGATTACAGAACTGCTCAAGTTTTAAGACAATTTCAACCGTTTGTTCTCGAGTGGGACTTTTTCAAAATCTTTGATATCACCTGGCGCTCTACTGGATCCAGGTCAGTAAAAAGTGTCAACAGACAAAATGTTCTCCTAAATTTACTGATAATTATCATGTTTGTTTGGAAATTTTTGAATTTCCCTGTGATTTGTTATGATTTTTCAAAAATACAGTAAAATTGACCCGACCTGACCTTTCCACGTGTGGGCGATGCAAAAAGCTCCATCTCATCGGTGGTCCGTGGAGCTCACTTCTCCGTTCTCGCCTCCGTGCTCCGTCTCTCTCATCGTTTTCTGCAACAAGTAAGTACTTTCCTGATCAGAATTTTTAGCCCAATTCGATGGTGCTAACCATTTTTTGATATCTTCTGGTTTTTGACCTAAAATTGAGGTGTTTTGTGAAAAATTATTTGAAAAAGTTGAAAAACTCCAATTTTTCGCATGATCAGTTAGCTCTAGCAAACCATTGTCGTTCCAGACAATGGATTTGTCGAGAGCCTTACTCCACGCGGCATTGGCAGTCCTCCAAGACCCCAACGCGACCGACGACGAACGTCATCGCGCCAACCTGATTGTCACCAATCACCGTACCATCCAACAACCGGCTTTCGAAGCCCGCGCGATGCGTGATCTTACCAACAACCCGGTAATCCCACCCAACATTCATCGCGTGCGCCCAGAAGTCTCCGAGGAGAACAAAGAGAATCTCCCTCCTCCAACCTCCCAGAACCAGAACTAATTATACTAGTTGCTTTTTAATAAACTTGTGGAACACTGAAAAATTGGAAAACTGGAAAGGTTTATAACTTCGAATTACTTCTAAAAACTACCAATTAAATTCGCCGATGATGTCAGTGACGATCTCCGGATCTGAGACGGAGGCACTTCTTCATGTGCTGAGCCTCTGCGTGGCGAAGAAGATCAACAAATCGGAAAACTGGTTTGGCTAATCAGCACGAAAAACCAACGTATGGAATGAATGGAACAAAGAGAGAAGAAGGAATGAGCCAACTAAAAACAATACATTCTGAACAGAAGAACATGGCAAGCTAGGTGAGAACCTGGAAAAGGTTCACCGGAGAGAACTGTTGAATGTCGGAAATTGTTACCTTGCTTCTACTGGTCTCATATCAACACAAACATCCTTTTTTCAGCCCCATTTTGGCAGTCATTTTCTCGTATTTCTCAATAGCACTGTTACTGGCAATTGACCCAGTTTGATTCAACTTATCGGATAGTTAATGGTCAAGATCTTTTCCCCTGCTAGTACTTGTTCTAACAACATACCTAACATGCTTCTTGATACCCAAATAACTAGCTTTCTACTCGTGTTTCTCAATAGCAGTGTTACTGGCAATTGACCCAGTTTGATTCAACTTATTGGATTGCTAATGGTCGGGATCTTTTCCCCTG
>LR538463.1:14772-58056 GCA_900883565.2 Caenorhabditis panamensis | reverse complement strand
CTGTTACTGGCAATTGACCCAGTTTGATTCAACTTATTGAATTGCTAATGGTCGGGATCTTTTCCCCTTCTGGTACTGGTTCTAACAACATTCCTAACATCCCCTTGAGATTCAAATAACTAGCTTTCTACTCGTGTTTCTCAATAGCACTGTTCCTGACAATTGACCCAGTTTGATTCAACTTATTGGATTGCTAATGGTCGGGATCTTTTCCCCTGCTGGTACTGGTTCTAACAACATCCCTAACACCCCCCCCCCTTGATACCCAAATAACTAGCTTTTTCTTCATGTTTCTCAATAGCACTGTTACTAGAAATTGACCCAGTTTGATTCAACTTATTGGATTGCTAATGGTTGGGATCTTTTCCCCTGCTGGTACTTGTTCTAACAACATCCCCAACATCCCCCTTGATACCCAAATAACTAGCTTTTTCTTCATGTTTCTCAATAGCACTGTTACTAGAAATTGACCCAGTTTGATTTAACTTATTGGATTGCTAATGGGCGGGATCTTTTTCCCTGTTGCCTCCCAGAGCAAAGTTTGTTATGGAGGTAGATATCTGGACGACGACAAGAAATTCGAACTGCCCTGTATCTGGTTTTCGCAACGATATACCTCTATCTCCCTCAAGTACTTCAGGAAGAAAAGTTTGTCAGGGAGCAATATCATTGGATCACGACTCAAGATCCGGGTTGCCAAGTTTCCGTAGGTCACACTGATATAGTATAGTCCTCGTGTGGTTCCTTCCAAACCAAAGTTTGCTAGAAAGCGTTTTGACAAGTTTCAACCTCAAGATTCGGATAGCCCTGGTCCTTAGGAGCACAATGATATGTCACACGACCATATTCCGTAACATTCCCCAAAACACCTTATTTTCGGTCCAGAGGACCATGGGATCCTGGGCGTCGAGTTGTCCGATGAGAAAAAGTCGATTGAAATATTCATTTCTCACTTCTTCTCTTTGGCGAACGGTGATAATCTACCCAGTCTCAGAATGTCGTTCAAAGCGCGTGAGTTTCTTCATTTCAAAAAGTTGGGAATGAATTGAAAACAAGGAAAAAATGGGAAAAAATCAAAGAAAAGACATAGAAAATTGGGAAAAAAAGGGGAAGACTTTTGTTTTTTAGCACGCAACATTGTCAACAAAGCCAGCAAACCAACTGAAAAAGTACTGTTGCTGTCTCCGAAAGATTTGAAAGGCTTTGAAAAGAAGCTGGAATGCTTGGCCAAGCTCCAGATGAACAAAGTGGGTTAAAACTGAAAACATGAAACATGAGCAATGATATCTTTCAGCGTGCTTGGAAGCCCGAGATCCTCGACATCATCGACCAACTGGCCCGTGAGCTGTACGCGATGAAGGAGCTGAAGAACGTCGAGAAGAATGCGGAGACCGAAGAGATGCTCGAATCGAAGATGGCGGTGATCGGTGTGCTGGAGAACAAGATCATCCAGACAGTCGTGGTGCCCGTCGAATAGCCTTTTCTGAATGATCTTATCGAATGAATAAATAAAATTGCAAAATAATATAAAAACTCCTCGAAAAAACAAAACAAAACAACTCAAACTTCAACTAATATTCAATTGAAAATCAGTCAACTGAGTATATTAGGGGTAAGGAAAGACATTTTGCCGCCGGCAAAGGTGTCATCCGACATAAAAATTGACGGCGGATCCAATGAAACTAAGAAAAATCCGAAAAGTTCAATTTTGAAATTTTCGGATTTTTGACAGCAACTTTCGGAGACGATTTTCTCTGCGAAATTGCGAGATTTTCTTGCAGCCGACGGCTCAAATATGTTTCAAATCAAACAGCAAAACAGATTTTTACAAAAAAAAGTGAAAAATTCGACAAAAACAGCTTTTTTTCGAGTTACCGTTACCAATTATCGATTTTTTAACGAAAATCAGAATCCTGAGTTTATTAGGGGTAAGGAAAGACATTTTGCCGCCGGCGAGAGTGGAATCCGACTCAGAATTTAACGGCGAATCTAATGAAACTAAAAAAAACTCAAAAAATTCAATTTTGAAATTTTCGGATTTTCGACAGCAACCTTCGGAGACGATTATCTCTGTGAAATGGCGAGCTTTTCTGACCTCCGAAAGCTTGAATTAGTTTTAAATTGAACAGCAATCCAGATTTTTACAAAAAAAAAGTGAAAAATTCGACAAAAACAGCTTTTTTTCGAGGTACCGTTACCAATTATCGATTTTTTTACGAAAATCAGAATCCTGAGTATATTAGGGGTCAGGAAAGACATTTTGCCGCCGGCGAAAGTGGAATCCGTCTCAGAATTTGACGGCGAATCCAATGAAACTAAGAAAAATCCGAAAAGTTCAGTTTTGAAATTTTCGGATTTTCAACTGCAACCTTCGGAGACGATTATCTCTGCGAAATGGCGAGCTTTTCTGACCGCCGAAAGCTTAAATTAGTTCTAAATCAAACAGCAATCCAGATTATTACAAAAAAAAGTAAAAAATTCGACAAAAACAGCTTTTTTTCGAGTTACAGTTACCAATTATCGATTTTTTTACGAAAATCAGTCAACTGAGAATATTAGGGAGAAGGAAAGACATTTTGCCGCCGGCGAAACCGAATTCCTACTCAGAATTTGACGGCGAATCCAATGATATTAAGAAAAACCCGAAAAGTTCAGTTTTGATTTTTTCGGATTTTCCACAGCAACCTTCGGAGACGATTTTCTCTGCGATATGGCGAGCTTTTTTTGCAGCCGACGGCTCAAATTTGTGTCAAATCAAGAAGCAAACCAGTATATCACAGAAAAAAAGTGAAAAATTCGACAAAAACAGCTTTTTTTCGAGTTACCGTTACCAATTATCGATTTTTTTACGAAAATCAGTCGACTGGGTAGTTTTGGGGTAAGAAGAGACATTTTGCTGCTGGCAAAGATGGAATCCAACATGAAATTCGACGGCGAATCCAATGGGATCAAGAAAAATTTACAAAGTTGAATTTTGAAAATTTCCGATTTTCAACTGCAACCTTCGGAGATGATTTCCTCTGCGAATTTGCGAGCTTTTCTTGTCACCGATGGCTCAAATATGTGTCAAATACTGCAGCAAACCAGATTATGACAGAAAAAAGTGAAAAATACAACAAAAACAGCTTTTTTTCGAGTTACCGTTACCAATTATCGATTTTTTAACGAATATCAGTCGACTGGGTAGTTTTTGGGTAAGAAGAGACATTTTGCCGCAGGCGAAGGTGTGGTCCAACATGAAATTTGACGGCGAATCTGATGAAACTGAAAAAAACTCAAAAAGTTTAATTTTGAAATTTTCGGATTTTCGACAGCAACCTTCGGAGACGATTTTCTCTGCGAAATGGCGAGCTTTTCTTGCAGCCGACGGCTCAAATTTGTGTCAAATCAAGAAGCAAACCAGTATATCACAAAAAAAAAGTGAAAAATTCGACAAAAACAGCTTTTTTTCGAGTTACCGTTACCAATTATCGATTTTTTAACGAATATCAGTCAACTGGGTAGTTTTGGGGTAAGAAGAGACATTTTGCTGCTGGCAAAGATGGAATCCAACATGAAATTCGACGGCGAATCTAATGAAACTAAGAAAAATTCGAAAAGTTCAATTTTGAAATTTTCGGATTTTCAGCTGCAACCATCGGAGACGATTTTCTCTGCGAAATGGCGAGCTTTTCTTGCAGCCGACGGCTCAAATTTGTGTCAAATTAAGAAGCAAACCAGATTATTACAAAAAAAAGTGAAAAATACGACAAAAACAGTTGTTTTTCGAGTTACCGTTACCAATTATCGATTTTTTAACGAATATCAGTCGACTGGGTAGTTTTTGGGTAAGAAGAGACATTTTGCCGCAGGCGAAGGTGTGGTCCAACATGAAATTCGACGGCGAATCTAATGAAACTAAAAAAACCCAAAAAGTTCAATTTTGAAATTTTCGGATTTTCGACAGCAACCTTCAGAGACGATTTTCTCTGCGAAATTGCGAGCTTTTCTTGCAGCCGACGACTCAAACGAGTTTCAAATTAAGCAGCGAACCAGATTATCACAAAAAAAAGTGAAAAATTCGACAAAAACAGCTTTTTTTCGAGGTACCGTTACAAATTATCAATTTTTTATGAAAATCAGAATCCTGAGTTTATTAGGGGAAAGGAGAGACATTTTGCTGCCGGCAAGGGTGGAATCCGACTTAGAATTTGACGGCGAATCTAATGATGTATTGCAAACTCCAAAAAGGCTAGTTTCAGAGTTGTTATGTTTGCGAAAACAGTTGAAAGTTCAGTTTATTGAGACAAAGTTTACTATTCATCAGAAAAATGCAGAATGACGTCGACTGTTAGTTCATTGATGCGTCTGACTTGGTAGGCCGTAAAGGCAACCATTCTCATGTGATCCAAGACTGAAAAGTTGATTCTATGTTGAGTTTTTCCTGAAAAAACTCACGAGTGAGCAGATCGGCGCGGATCTCGGCAGGCGGGCGATTGAAGTCAATGAAGCGACGAGCGGGTTGTTGTTCCGGTTGTTCCGGGTGAGCAGTGGCTTGCTGGTTGTTGAACTGGTTGTCGTTGCTGCGCGGGGGCATCTTCTAAACATTTTTCATCCGTTTTTGAACTTTCACGTCGAATAAAACTCACGTTGAAAATATGCGTGCAAATGAAGAGTCTCTCCGAGGAAGCACAGGGAATATATTTTTCACGTGAGTGATCGGGAATAAAACAAAACATGTTTCGAAAACAAAACGTGGCTCAGAGTTCATTCCTCGGCACCCAATGGCGCGGAGTCCGCACAAGGCCAGATGGGTGTTGGTATCAAATATGGGCATGATGTATATTGTTGCAATCGTTATGAAGAGGGCTATTCGAAAAACAGAGTTTCAGTGGTCCATCTATCTCCCAGACAAAGTTTAGTTCAAGGACATGTGTATGAGTACTGTCACATATCGTTGTGATCCTCATCAGAAGGGCTGTTCAAAAATAAGATCATCAAATATCCATCTAGTTCCAAGAGAAAATTTTGTCTCGGGACAAGTATATGAATACTGTCATACATCGTTGTGATCCTCATGAAGAGGGCTTTCCGAAAATCAGGTTATTAGCCATTCATTTAACTTCCTGACAAAGTTTTGTTAAGGGACTAATAGGTAGGGAAAGCTATATATTGTTTTGATCGCCATGAAGAGAACTTTCCGAAAAGGGTGGGGGAAATGAGAAAACAACTGTCACTATCATCAAACACATTGCTAATTGAATAAAATACATTTACTGATTGAATCAAGGAAACATGACACCTATTAGGAAAACTGTAGACAAGATATGATAAGGGTCCGAGACACACATAGTGATTGAGATACACAGTTCAAAGTGACAATTTAGATGTTTCGTTTCTTCACATATTCCAAGATGAAGCTGAGGCACCAATCGGCCATCAACTTCTCTTCTTCGTTCATTGGTTCTTCAATCATCGACTCTTCATTGACTTGCTCCAAATACTGCTCCTTACACTCTTCCATCTGCATTTCCGGTGTCAGCATTGGGAGCATCGTTTGTTGAGGCATCTGGTTCTCCTGAAGAAAAAAAAAGGAATTCATCAATTGGTACAGAAAACATGAGACAAGACACATACCTGATCTTCTGAATCCTCACGATGATTCATTCTCTTCTTGTACTTATCGCTGTTCTTTACAAACGTTTGAGTCAACGATCCGGGAGCGTTTTGACTTTTCGCCAATGTCTGCTCGCATCCAGGAAAGCCAGTCATCTTCATTGATGCCAGGTGAGCGGCGAGCTCTCTTTTGCTTTGGAAGATGTAATGGCAACATCCGCAGAGCACGGTCTTGGAGATTCCGTGGCATTTCTCCAAATGCTCTCTGATCTTGGTCCCATACACCAACTGTCCTTCGACTGGATTACATACCATGCAGAGGTGAGACTTAGCGTGGTAGCGATCCCGATGACGATTGAGAGATGGCAATTGAGAAAACGTCTGGTAGCAGTTCCCGCAAACCAGTTCGTTTGAAGAGGAGGAGGAAGTGGATCGGGGAGTGTTGGAACAAAGAGTGGTGTGCGATGGCATTTCTCTGAAAATCGAACATAAGTTGAAGATAAAATCAAAGATAACAGATCCGAAAAGAGAGGAAAAAGGAGCGACAAAGGAAAGAAAAGGCAAAACACAGTAAAAAGGAGACGAACGGAAGGCGACCACTCTAAGGAAGGAGAGGTGGTATGAATGACGGAATGGGGGGATCCCATTTTGTAAATAAATCTTGAGATCAATTGCCTGCAGGAAAGAGGAAAGCTTCCGCGGTGACTGCAGTGAGGGAGAACCGCTCACATAGAGACTCCTTGTCTCTTTGTCCCGTCAAATATTATTGGGAACGACGGAAATGAAACAATAAATTCCGGTATGTGACAAACATTGTCATAGTACAAAGCAAAACAAAAAAGCAAAAGAGCTAAAACCAAAGAAGGAATGAAGACAGTGAGATTAAGAACACCAAATCGCGTTTATTGAATGGTTAGGGGTATTGAAACAATCGATGTGACATCTTTGAAGGACTGTTGTAAAGAGGATTTATCACTGCGTCTACCTCCCTGTCTTTTGTATGCAATCTTTCTCAATGACGATCGAACCATAACTAGATTAGTAAATGACGGCTATTTTTGACAATAAATGAATCGATTGCAATTGCAGTGAACAATGAGGAATGCTGACCCAAGGACTGTTATAGGGTCCTGTAGCCAAGCAGTACTAGCAAGAGGCAACAAGGTAGAGAAAGTGCTCCTAAGTATTTTCAAAGTTATTATCAGAAAAAGAAACTGCTGATTACAAAAGGTCGCGACCAAAGCTGAAGCAAGGAGTGGAATAGATTGAAAACAGGGAATGCTAGGCAATTGGGAGACACACAGCCGCATGCACTGGTCTTCAACTGGTGACACTATTTGTCAGTGAATCGACTTCGATGCTAGAAAACTGATCATCCTACAAAACATTGTCCTGATTGTCAGTACCTCTTGATCGATTTGCTTCTGATTGGAATTCGGCGTCCACAGCTGTTCCAAGTCGTTTGTTACTAAAAATGAATTGTTTCTTCGAGCTGTTGTTGAATTATATAAAGCAACAACTTAAAAAATTCTACTTGGGTATTTAGTCTAAGCGCTGACAAGTTTTGAACTACATTGACGACTTCCGATTTGTTATTGACGAGAGCCGGATCCGCAGCCACAACCTCCTCCTCTTTCAAACGACGTGCAGCGTTTTCAGTCACATTGTTGAGCGTTTCAATGACTTCCAAATTGTAGGTTTTCTCTGCCTGCGCATCCTGGCGTTGGTGGATTGTCGCAGACACCGAAACATTTTCGGCGATCACCGGTTGGCCGTCACTTGGATAGTTTTTTTTGCATATCAAGATAGTTTATTTCAACTTAAGATTATTTTAACAGAATAAAAAACTTTTTCAAGGATTGCGAGTTTTCTTTCTAAGATTCTTAAAATAGATTTTGACTTGTTTCGACTGCAAACCCATCCGACCTGCGATTTCCAGACGTTCCTCACGAGTCGGGTTCGCATTTTTTTTGAAGCATTCCAGTAACTGTCCCTTTTGCTCCTTTGTGTAACTGGTCCTCTTGGAGATATATTTTGATTCCGAAAGTGCTTGGAACGCGCAGCAGACCAATGGGGTCCCAGTGAGAACTGCCGACTTGTCCGCCTCACAGAGATTGAGCCAACTGAGCATTTGACGCCACTTGTCTTTCCAAGTGGTCTGAATCTCCCAGTCACCCGGATAGTTCAGCATTCTTGATAGATAATTTGCAGGTTTGCCAAGTACTTGCTGAGAAAATAGTCTCTGGGACACTTTTCTCATCTGGATCTCGTAAGAAATCCGTTTTGCGAGATTGTGGACGAGGATCTTTTCGCCGTCTGTTCGGGAAACAAGCACAAGTTCTGGAACATTTGGATCCTTAGCAATCTGTTTTCTTTTCACTGATTTCCTGCTTGTTTGAGGGGTTGGAACGGCGCTGCTCTCCTGTTTGACGGATTCTAAAACCAAAAACTAAATTAGCCCCAAATACGAGGAATGTCTTACGAGGAAGAACAGGCTGGACGTCTTCACTCTCTTCTTTTACTCTTGATTCCTTATCAGTCGGAGTGAGGTTGATTTCTTGAACTTCTGGCTGAGGAACACCGTTCTCATCGACATCAACTATCTCCTGTTCCACTTCTTCTCTCACTTCTTGGGAGTTACCTGAAAAAAACCAAATTTTCCATAGCAAAGCATATAGAGCAAACACTCACCAGTATCCAATTTTTGTTCCTGTCGCTCAACTTCTTCTTGTCTCACATCGACTGGGAAAACACCTGCTGGAATGTTGACAGGAATTGCAGGATGCTGAACAAGCTGCATCATGTTCAAATTTCCCATTGGAAGTTGTGGTTGCAAGTTCGCAAGGAGAACTTGTTTCATCATGTAAACCTGGGGATATCCCATTGGAACTGCAGTTGGATAAAGATTCAGGAAAGAATTGGGAGTGACAAAGAGAGGTTGAAGCGGCCAAGTGTTCACTTGTTGAGGGAACGACGGAAGTCCAACAACATTGAACATGTTCGATCGATTGGGAAGCATTGGGTTTGCGAAGTGACCGTAAGGATTCATGTTGCAAATTGCGTTCCTTTGATGGGAAATAGCTGCAAAATGAGAATTACGGTGATTTGAGGACAAATTCGATACAACAGAAAAAAGAAAGCAATATGAAAAGAAACAGGAGAACAGAATGATGGTTGAACGGAAGGGATTGTCTCTTGGAATGAATACGTTGATTTTCTTCTGATCCATAGTCAAATGTGTTGGACGTTGGTAGACGGCCATCACGTTTCACACCATACCCGACAGTTGGAAAACGGAGACTCGTCTTTCTGGGATATCGGACCAACACATTAGGTGGGAAAAAATCAATTTCAATCGGTGGTTGATTGTGGTGTGAATACAAAATGAATACGTGTTTAGAGTGGATTAGATTTTAGGTAGTGGTGTACTTCCTGACGGTCGCAATGTGAATCCAAAATCAGCTCAAAACTTTGACCAAGAGTAAATTTGACAGGCTGTATCTCGGAAATGAAAAGAGATGTCAAACACTTGTCGACTACTAAATTGAAGGTGATGTCTAGAAGATCACTTTGTTAGTTGTCAGCTTTATGATATCTAGTTTGGTATTCAAGTTATAACAAGAAATCTAACACTTCCAAAACCACATCTAAGAGTCAGAGTAGGAGTGACTTTGGCAGGCTGTAACTTTGAAATGAAAAGAGATAGCGGAAAGTTGTCAACTAGTGAATTGAAGGTAATGTCTAGAACAACATTTTGTTGGCTGTTAACTTTTTGATATCTAGTCTCGTATTCGAGTTATAGCAAGAAATCTATCACTCTCCAAACCACTGCTTTGAAGCCAGAGAGGACAGAAGGAAGGCGGAAATTGACGGGTTTTGGATAAAAAAATACTGATTCCTGAATGATAAGAAAACAAAACACGGGAGATACAACACCAGTTCACAAGGAGTACTTCATTCTCTGCATACAAATGAAGACTATTTGGTAACAACGGATAGAACTGTCCGAGTTTAGATAAGTGAAAAATAATTTCAATACAAGAATATCAATCAGTCGTTATTCATCAATCGTAAATGTTGAAAAGTGCCTTGAAGTACTTCTTCTCAACCTTCTCGAACGTCTCCGGATGCTTCACGAAATAGTCAAAGTCCGAGGAGATCTCTGGCTGATTCTTGAAGTTTCTCGCCAGGTAGGTGTAGTAAATGTTGAAGAATCCTTCTGTGGCGTCCGCGTGTGCCTTGGAGACATGCTTCTTCTTGTATTCCTTAAAGATTTCAGTCTTCGCGAAGACTCGGCAATCGGATTTGAAGACGTACGGCGGATCGAGGTTCAGAGTCCAGTCAATGATGTTTTTGAGTTCTGAAAATAACAGGTAAGTACGAAAACTCATAAAGCAATCTCACCTCCAACCGGGACTTCACCCTTCTGCTTATGTCTCATGAACTGACAGTACTTCTCCAGTCTTGTCTTTAGAAGCGTATCAATTAGCGAGTTGATCTCCTTTCCGATGTTCTCCTCACACTTCAAAAGATAGTTGTCCTTCTTTGATTTCAAGTAGCAGGGAATCTCATCAACAAACGATTCGGGGTTTTCAGTATACAGTTTTCCCAAAGCAGAGTAGAGAGTATACTGTAGAGAGCCTGCGTTTTGATTCTCAAGACGAGAGTCGATGAAATTGAGCAGAATCTCGATGTCAGTCTTGGGAGGTTTGGTACGTACATAGGCAAAGATGTTGTTCAGAATATCCTCATTTGTCTTGTCAAACGGTCTACCTGAAAATGAACAAGTCTATTCATAATCCAGCACCAAAAACTCACGGATTTTTGTTTTCTTCTGAACTTCCATTTCACGAATGAACAGAATGATTTTTCTGGTCATGATGTTCACTTCACCAGCAACTAGAACTTTACGTGGAAGCACATTTGGAACCACATTTGGAAGCACATTTGGAAGCACATTTGGATCCACAATTGGAAGAGGTGCTTGTGGCGGGACCACGTCAACGAGATCCTCAATAATGTCCTCTTCTGGAATCTCTTCCACGTTTGCTGGGTAATTGCCAAAGAGAACATTGAGATAGTTCATGTATCGATCGTCGCTGTGCTCGTTTAAAAATTGAGCAAATTCAGGTGTAGCTCTTGGAACATTATTCACATACATAATATACTGTGGCTGTAGAGGGAAAAACTGAGCCATTGTCAGGGCTTCAATCCTTTCCGCCTCTCGTCCGTAATGTCCACTTCGATTCATAATGTTACGACCCATTTCGACGACACCACGATAGAAATTCGGAACACGTCGATGAAATCGAGCGACAAACGCATCTATTTCCTGCTGCACAACTTCGTCAACCAAGTATCGAACTACATTGTCAACATCCACAACTCTGTCAACCAAGTTTTCAACCACATCGTTGACTTCAAATTCGTTGACTTCGAATTCATTGTTGATGGGAGCTGGAGCTGGAGCTGGAGCCGCAGCCTCAACCTCCTCCTCTTCCAACCGACGTGCAACGTTTTCAGTCACATTGCTGAGCACTTCAATAACTCCCAAATCGTAGGTCTCTTCTGCCTGCGCATCCTGACGTTGGTGGATTGTCGCAGACTCCGAAACCTCTCCAGCGATCATCGGTTGACCGTCACTTGGCTCGTTTTCCGGAAGAATCGGAGGCTCTTGGTTGTTGGCGGCACTTGGTCCTTGTCCATTTTGCTGTTGAGCGCGGAGTTTCTTGGCCTCTCTGGAAATACCCGGTGAACTCGACTTTCAAACTGACAATTTATACCTGTCTCTTTTATGTTCCTCCAATTTGCTTGTCAAAATTGCAATCATTTGCTCGTTGTTCTCCGTGAACTGTTGAAGCAACGACCGCTGTTTTGTGGCACATTCGAGGAGCGACGAGAAAAAGTCAATGTATCCTTCCTCTCCTTCATCTCCGTCGCTGGACTCCGGGATAGCATTCAATAGGGCTTCGAAACTAAGTGCGTCGAGAATCGGTCTTGGGAGATGGTTGCTGCCACGCAGCACATTCTCATCAAACAGCTCCTCAGCGGCCACATGGCTCGAGTCTCCGGACACTTGGGCGGGTTGGGCGATCGATTGCTGCTGCCCGTTGTCAACAGTCTCCGATGGGACGAGTGCATCGTTGGACTCCGGCAAGTCGGGGATTTCCTTGATAGTCGCGTTCAAATCAGTCATCGAGAGCAAAATGGGCGTTTTTGTTATAACCTGAAAATGGCGAAATTGAATAAGAACAAAGCGTGCAGCGAAGGAAAACACAACAAATGAAAGAAGAGTAAACGGAGAGAAGGAAATCAGCGAAAAATATCGAATACAGCAAAAAAATTGCAAAAAGAATGACAGCAAACGGACGACTGACGGAAGTGCCGACGAAATGATGACAAATGGACACTGCGCGGTGTACACACGCCCACGCAATACTGCACAGACGAGAGGGCACGCGCAGACAGCGAAAGAGGGGGACAAGAAGAAGAATAGGGTTTTCGATAGTGAAATGAAGGAAAAATGGATGGAAGGGTTAACTTAATTGTTGTTGAATACTGGAATAACACTTATCAGAACGAGATGACATGAAAAACAATAGTGAAAGAGAGAATGGGAGGGTGCGAGAAAATGGTCCAATTGCGAAGCGAAAAAACTACGAAATCTATAACAAGAGAGGAGAGAGAACCACAATAAGACATCCATCTTCCTCTCCTGTCTATTGTTATAGATTTTCCAATGCTTCCCTTTGCAACTGGGATGTCTTTTCTAGCCATTGATCGTAACAAGAGAAAGAAACATGAGGATTCACCGAAAAACAACGAAAACGGCGTGAAAAATGCGAGTAGATCGACAGAGTACACGCAGACAGATAACGGTCACTTGTTGTCTGTTCTCAACACCTGTTTTTCAAAATGTGAAGGTGTCAGGGAGTTGTCAAAGACAAGTGTATCAAAATACTTTATTAGGATTGTTTTACCAAAATAAAAAATTATGAACGAATTCTGATTCTGAGATTCTTAAAGTAGATTCTAACTTGTTTCGACTGCAAACCCATCCGATCTGCGATTTCCTCACATTCCTTATGAGTCGGGTTCGCATTCTTCTCGAAGTATTCCAGTAACTGCTTCTTCTGCTCTTTTGTGTAGCTGATCCTCGTGGGGTTGTACTTTGGCTCCGAAGGGGCTTGGAACTCACAGCAGACCAATGGAGCTCCGGTGAGAACTGCCGACTTGTCCGCCTCACAAAGACTCAGCCAACTGAGCATTTGACGCCACTTATCTTTCCAAGTGGTCTGACTCTCCCAGTCACCCGGATGATTCAGCATTTTTGAAAGATAATTTGGAGGTCTGCCAAGTACTTGCTGAGAAAATAGTTTCTGAGACACGTTTTTCAACTGGATCTCGTAAGAAATCCGTTTTGCGAGATTCTGGACGAGGATCTTCTCGCCGTCTGTTAGGGGGAGTTTCAGGCTTTCTGAATTGAGTGTGAAGGATCTCGCTCGTTTTTTCTCGATTGTCTGACTTGCGAAATCCGGCTCTGAAGGCGCCAATGGTTGCTGATAATCTTGAAAACACTGGGAAGCTGAAATTTCGGTTGATAAAGACTTGGAAAGGTTGCAAAACGATGACTTACAATTGGCAGCTCTATTGAGGTCCAGTGGAGGTTGTTTTTGTGGTTCCTGGATCCCATAGTTCACTGGATATTCTCCAACTGGTCCTGATGATCCGGGTCTCAATCCTTGGTCCATTCCTCTATAGTCATCCAAATGATATTGCTGGTTTCTCATCATTCCATGGTATTTTATCTGGTTTTGAGCAATGACAGGTTCCATCTCCTGGTTCTCACTGATTACAATTTCTTCATGGACAAAGCCCGGTGCCTTGGAATCCTGGATCAGGTTTTGAACAACGGATTCTTGATGGATGTGGACCGTTTGGATCTCCGGTTCTTGGAGAATCTCCATGTACTTTGAAAGATCCTCTAATGGAATGAAAAAGTTCATTGGGCCTGATTCCAAAATTTCTACGGATCCATGGCTATTTTGAAAGACGTCGTTGGAGTCTTGGACCTGTTTTTCAGCTATGATTTCATGGTAGACGGGGCCCTGGCTCTCCACTACAACTTCTTCATGGATGAAATTCGGTGCCTCCAAGAGTTCATAACCCGTTTGGAAAATGTGGCTGGAATCTTGGTTTTGAGCAATCTGGTTCTGTGCGATGAGTCCTTGATGAATGGGGACCGGTCTCTGTTCCTCCACCGGTTGCACGGGTTCATTGAAAATCTCCAAGTAATGCGAAAGGTCTCCTGAGATGACAGCGTTGTAGTAGAACTGTTGTGGGTGGAACATTCTGAAAGAAACAAGAAATTAAAAAAAAGAGACAAAAGCGATACAAAAAGAGAATAATTGTCAGACCGACCAAACTGCAAAAAAATTGACTAGCAAAACGGGATGTAATTCAAGAACAAAGAAAGATATCAATATGTTGTCAACTGACAAAATAGATTCCTTGAATAGAGCTGAATTTTTGTTTGTTTCTGAGATACAAAGTGTTAGAAAACCACCCAGAACGACCCGCAAAACACAAAATGAGATGCAGAAACAAAAAAAAAGTCGATAGCTATTAGAGTGCGCGCGCGGTTTACGTGGTGGAGAGGCGCACACGCAGAGAGCGAGAGGGTCCGGAAAATATCATAAAACCCTTTAAAGATGCAGACTAGAGAAAAGTCGATAACAAAACGTTATTGGCTAGATTGAATAATGACCCTAGTAATCCTGTCCATTTATACCCTTTGCTGAGGGTTGTTTGCCAATTTCCAACACATTTTGCGACCTTTACAACATATTGAGATGACCAGACGACAGACTAGGAAGGTCCCGTCAGAGGAAGAGTGACTTTGACAGGCTGTATCTCAGAAATAAAAAAAGATATCAAAAAAGTTGTCAACTAATGAAACGAAGAAAATTTGTTGAAATCGTTGTTGGGAAAGAGCTTCAAAACTAATCAAAGACAGAAACAGTGGCCAAAAAGAAGAAGAAAGAGAGATACAGGATGACTAGAGGGTTAACACAACTGTCGTACAGGTACGGCTGCTCCTTTCGTCCGCTGATGTCTTCGTCTTGCTCAGCCAGGCGTCGGGATCTCTTTTCTTCACCAAAATATGTTGATTCTTTTACGGCCGGGTTCTTCATCATCCGGTTCAATCACCATGACGTTATCGTCATCATCTGATTCGAGCACGATTGGGTCGTTCACTGTTCGCGGTTCACAGGTCCTCTGCTGCTTCACTAACTCCGTGTTTTCAGGTTTTGAGTTTCTGTAAATGAGAATGAATCAGTTTAGTACAAATAAATATTAGTTCAGTTCTATTAAAAACAAAATGGTTGAGAAATAAACTCACTTCTGGGCTGGAGTTGTTTGGATTGGCACGGCAGTAGTAGAGGTACGGCTGTTGCTCTTGTCCGTTGCTGTCTTGGCCTGTTCTTTGAAGTTCGGGGTGGGTTTGTCGCGGGTAACTTCGTACTCGTCCGAGTTCACCAGCTTACGCTCTAGCTTTTCCCGGAACGTCCGGACTTCTTCATCTGCGTCTTCCTGTGTCAGCCTAGCTCCTTCCACTGTGGACTTGGCCATCAAAAGACAGAAGACCCCGCAATTGAAGCCGTCTTTTTGGAATGGTGTCTTGTCGTCGTACGGCCTCAGGGGCTTGTCAAGAAGGAATATTAAGTTTGCGACTGGAAGAGGAGGGAAGCCATCGGCGAAAGGGGAGGGATCATAGTACTTGACATGGTCTTTAAAGATCGTCAACAACGTCCAGTGTCGACCGTTACAAATGGGAAAGAAGTAGGCTTCGGCGACTTCGTTTTCTATTTGATCCTTGATGATGTGATTGAAACCCCCATCATCTCTGTAAAAGACAGCACCCATTTGTTTGTACTGTCCAGACTTGGTACACAAGTCTTTCAGGTACATGTCCATGATCGGGTCGTCCAGCCAGGCCTCGGTACCACGTTTTTTCATCAACGACCAAATGTTGATCTTTTTACGGCGTCGCTCCAAATTAGCCTGTTCACGCACAATGACGCCGTTCACTGGTTCGGGTTGGACTGGAGTTGGGGCAGAGTCGTCCTTCTTGGTGGGAGGAGTGGCGACGGCAGTATTGGTTGTAGAGATCTGCGAGACTTTTGTCACTTCCTCGGAAATCCGTTCACAAGGTTTCTTCAGCTGTTTCACTTCCTCTTCCTCTTCTGGTTGTGAGGTTGTGGCTGTGTCCATGTCGGCCGCGGGGCGTTTCTTTCTGAAAATAAGAGTGAATCAGTTTAGTGCGAAAGAATATTTGTTTAGTTCCATCATAGACAAACAAGTAAAAATGCTCACCTCTGCATTGTCCTTGGGAGTCCCTTTTCATCCGATTCATGCACGATGGCGTCGTTCAGTGGTTTCGGCTGAATCGGTTCCAGGGCAGAGTCTGCCTTCTTGGTGGGAGGAGTGATGACCGCAGATTCGACTGCAGAGATTTGCGAGACTTCCGTTTTTTCCTTGGAGATCTTTTCACGAGTCCTCTTCAGCTTCTTCACTCTCTTCTCCTTTTCTGGTTGTGAGATTGTGGTTGTGTCCATATCGGCCGCGGAGCATTTCTTTCTGAAAATAAAATAAAATAAAATTAGTTTGGTACAAAGTCGTTCAGTTCTATCAAAGATAAAATGGTCAAAATGCTTACCTCTGCTTCTGTGTATCGGCCTGCAATGCCATTCTTCCCTCCTCCGGGAGATTGAGCCAGTTGTGAATCTTGCGGAAGCTTTCTAGCTTCTTTGAACTACGATTACTATCCAACATCTGCCGCCAACTGAGACCACAGGCCAATCTTGAAACTCCATCACTGTCTTGGCCGAGAACGTTTCTCAAGAACACAGCCTGTCCGATTCCGTGCTTTTTTAGTTCGTTTTTTAGTTGAGTCAACAGGCTCTCGGAGTTTTCATAGGTTCTCATCATTTCTTTCAGATCTGGCTCAGGGTTCTTCAGTTGGTCTGGCAGCTCTTTGAAGTTGACCTTGTTGGCATGGACAAGAATTGGGGCGTCTGACTTGTTACGTGTGGATCGACAAGACGGTCTGGAATTTTAAGATTGGAACGGTTTCAAAAAGTGCTAGAGTATGTTACCTTGTCTTCTTCACAATCGAGCTCATTTTCTCCTTATCCGACTTCTGCATCCATTCGTAACACGTCCAATATAAGTCATGACGTGTTTTCAAACTGTCCCAACTCCGTTTCTTGCCAATCATTGTGTTGAATACTCCACTTTTCACGCCAAGAACTTGCTTTGCAAATTTGTATTGAGAAACTCCAAGAGACTTCAGAACTTGATGGAGGGCTTTCATCAACTTTACAGTATCGAGATACTTATCTTCTCCGCAAAGGTTCTTTGATGGTTGTCTTCTTTCACTCGTCTTGATTTGCTCTAGTTTTTCCTCATCCGTTAGTTGCATCCACTTTCCGATATTCACATAAGTATCTCTGCTGTCCCGTTGTTTGCTCCAAGGTGCCGGATTTTTGAAAATTTGCGAAAGCGTGGTTCTGTTTTTGTTGAGAATGGTTTCGCAGAACAAGCGATGATTGATGTTCAGTTCTGCCAACTCCTCTTTGAGCTCCTTCATCATGTCACCGGTTTCCGGATACAATGTCATGATTTCTTGTGCTTCTCTCTCTTTTTCCGCCTTATCAATTCCATCGATATTATCTTTCTGCTTTCTTGAGCGCAATGCTTTTTGCAGAACATCCTTAGATGGGAGTGGTGTCGTCTTTTTGAAAACTCTCTTCTTTTGTGTTTTCAGTGTCTTCGTTTTCACTGCTCGGTTTAGAACTTTCCTCCTCTGCGACTGCTTCGAGTTGACGTTCTTAGAAGCACCTGAAACTTACAGTTTTTTTGAACAGAAACTTGATAACTGTTTTTACCTCCTTTCTCATCATTATATTTTCCGTCTTCATGATGAGCTGAATCGGCTTGTGCAAGCAACAGAACAGCATTCAGAAGCTTGTCATTCCTGTCTCTTTTCTCCGAATCGGATTCCTCAATAGATGAAGAGCGGATGGTGTTGGAAAAGGTGAACGGGGCGAGCATTCTGAAAGATGAAGATTTGAAAATTTTAATAAGAAAGTTTGTTGAAAACGTTGTTTTGATGAGAAATAACTGCCAGACTGGGATTTGGGTCTTTTGGAAGAAAATCCGATATGCCCGAGAGAAGAAAACAAGAAGAAAGAAAACAGGAAAACAGAATGATGACTGAACGGAAAGAATTGTTTCTTCGAATGAATACATCGACGTTCCTCTAATCCATAGTCAGATGTGTTGGACATTAGTAGACGACCATCACGTTTCACACCATACCCGACAGCTGGAAAACGGAGACTCGTCCTTCTGGGATATCGGACCAACACATTAGGTGGGAAAAAATCAATTTCAATCGGTGGTTGATTGTGGTGTGAATACAGAATGAATACTTTATTGGGGTGGATTTGATTCCAGGTGGTGGTGTACTTCCTGACGGTGGCAATGTAAATCCAAAACCAGCTCAAAAGTTAGACCGAGAGTGACTTTGCCAAGTTGAATTTAAGAAATGAAAACAGATATCAAAAAGTTGTCAATCAGTAAATGGAAGATAATTTTTGACGCATCATTTTGTAAGTGGTCAACTTTTTGTTAACTAATTTGATTTTCAAGGTATAGCAAGAAATCTAACATTTCCAAAACCGAGTCTAGGAATCAGAGAAGGGATGACTTTGTCAGGCTGTATCTCTGAAATGAAAACTGATATCCAAAAACTGTCAACTGATGAAATGAAGATAATTTTCAGGACTTCATTTTGTCAGTAAACAATTTTTTGATATCTAATTTGGTTCTCAAGTTATAGCAAGAAATCTAACACTTCCAAAACCGCATATAGGAATCAGAGAAGAGGTGACTTTGGAAGGCTGTATCTCGGAAATAGAAAGATATATCAAAACGTTGTCCACTAGTGAATTGAAGGTGATGTCTAGAACATAATTTTGTTTGTAAACAACTTTTTGATATCTGGTTTCGTTTTCAAGTTATAGCAAGAAATCTAACACATTCAAAACCACTGATTGCCGGGAACCCTTTCAAATGTGTCCTCAAATAGCCGATTATGGGCTTTTTTGAAACTTTTAGGGCCCACAAGTGCTCTTAGGAAGCGCACTTAGCAAAAATGAAGTACTGAAACATTGATCAGCTCGCTGAGACCTATAGTTTGGAATGCTGAAAAGTACAAAAAAGCTAGGCGAGAAACGGACTTCCCTAGTGAGAGTCAGAGTAAGAGTGACAGGCTCTATAGATAGTCGTTTTTGAGACTTTTGGGTATTCTACCAAACTGATAGAGAAGGCTTCTTTAGCTGATTTTAAAAGTGGTTGTCACAGCAGTCTCTGGTCACCAAGCTATGAACTAGTCAAATGGCAAAACTAAATGATTTCAAATACTGTTCCGCCCATTTGTTCCGCAATATCGTTCTTTACCATTTGTTTTAGCAAAACTTTCTTTGTACAAGCATGATGACCTTCCAAACACGCCAAGGTCACACGATGTCGCCTGATGCCGCTGCCCGACCGAATACCGCAGTCAGCAGCCCGCTGCCGTCGCCCGCTTGTCGGCGCTTTGTTGATCACCAAGGAGGCTCCGCCTACCGCGGCCTCTATATAAACACTTCCCACAGCCATTTTCCTTACTTCTCCTTGGTTTCCCTGACGGGTAGACGGTTCTTTGATGTTTCTGAAGTTTCTACTATCTTTATTTATGTTTGTATCCCGTTGGCTTTTGAGGAATTCTTAGTAAGTGAAGGAAAGAAAAAATAGTTGACGTAATTTCTTAATTCCAGGTGCTATGCAAACCTCAATCTTCTGGAAATGGTCACAGAAAGTATGGAACCCAACTGCAGAATTAGTGTGGAGAAGTTGGTGGGTTGAGGTTTACGATTATTTCAGTAGTTTCTGCATTTCAGGATTGTCAAAAAGACTGGATCCTGGAGTTCCATAGCAAGGAGGCCCACAGAATGCTGCAAACCAACATGATCACTTTTGCTATCATTATTGTTTGTAATGTTATCTATCATTCTGAAGTATTTCCTGATACCTTTTAGTTGTTTATATCTGTATTTTTTTTGTTTCCTCTAAATTTTTCTTCTTCTTCTCTTTCTATCAATCACGTGCACATACCAGTTCTATTTCTAATCTCCTTTACCTTCTCCTTTATACTTTGCGAACATGTTTCTGATTGATAAAACTCTACGAATTCTCTGATTTCTATTTTTTCCGGTGTCGTTATGTTCCCGAGCGGAATAAACTTATGTATATTGAAAACTTTTCCATCCCCCCCCCCACCCCAAAAGACGGTTCACAGAAACAGTGACTAAAAAGAAGAAGAGAGAAAGATAGAGGATGACTAGAAATCGCATGTTCACCATCTTCATCTCATGGTGCACAGCTGTTGATGAAACTGTTAACAAAAAGTAACATGATACTATTGAACAGAAGGAGTTAGTTGGACAGACATCTGGCGGCTGGGCAGACGGCTGGCGGAATTGCTGCACTTGAAACAGACAGTTTTGTTTGTGTAAACATTCAAGTTCTGTGAAATCGACAAAGAATTGAATTCTTTGATTACGGGGGTTTGAAAGGAGAGAACAGTTACAGCTTTTCATCGTCTAAGTAAAAAGAGACGAGTTGCTGGACCATTCAACTTCCCAAAAAATGTTCATCGTGTATATTGGACTGTTCCTAAGACACAGAACATTCCTTCTCGCACGAAATGTCATTTCCCCAGCACGTTGATCACTTGAACTGAAAATAACTGCTGAAATGGGTACAAACTGGGTGGCCGAGACTTGAACCCGGGACCTGTCGCCTGATAGCCATGTGTTTTAGCCACATGACTAGCAAGGACCACACACCCACGTGGAGCTTCTGCCCTTATGTAATGGTGGGCGCGGCGGCGCCTTGGTGGATGGAGCGTTGGGAGAAAAGAGGTGTAACTTTTCGAGAGTTCGAGACATATGGAGGAAGACCGTTTCTGATTCCTACATGAAGAAAGCGGTAATGGTGAATAAAAGAAACACAAACACAGGTTCTGATGGCTACACTGCTTTATTAGCAATTGAATGAATTTTTTTAGTTTAGAAAAAGGAGCAATGACTGTACTGAAAGTCGGGAAGCTAACAATTAAAAAATCAGTTGTGGAGTTTCAGAGAATAACAATAACACATAAACGTAAAGTAACGATAACAGAGAATCATAGAAAAAATCAATGGATAATAGGATTTAGATACATAAAAATTAGAGTGGGCGATTCCAGTCGGGGCTGGGTTCTTGCTCATATGTGTCGTAATCGTCCGAATTTTTCAGCTTCTTCAGTAGCTCTTTCCTGAACGTTCGGACCTCTTCATCTGCGTCTTCCTGTGTCAGCCTAGCTCCTTCCACTGTAGACTTGGCCATCAAAAGACAGAAGACCCCACAATTGAAGCCGTCTTTTTGGAATGGTGTCTTGTCGTCGTACGGCCTCTGACGTTTCCCAAGGGACCTTATCAACCCATTGACTTTAACAGGGATGGGACGGCGAAGAGAGTCATAGTACTTGACATGGTCCTCGAAGATTGTTAGCAACGTCCAGTGTTTCTTGTGACAAATGGGAAAAAAGTAGACCTCGGCGACTTCTTCTTCCATTTTATCCTTGATGAGCTGATTGAAATTTTCATTGAATTGGTACAAAACAGAGTCGATTGATTTGTACTTTCCGGACTTGGTACACAATTCTTCTAGGTACATTTTCATGATTTCGTCACCCAGATAGGCGTCGTAACCTTTTTCCTTTTTCAACGACCATATGTTGATTCTGGGCTTTCCACGGCGGGGGGTCTTCTTATCCTCTCCAATCACGATGACATCAGTTACTGGTTTCCGTTGGATCGGATTAGGGGCATGTGGAAAGTCTTCCTTCTTGGTGGGAGGAGAGGTAACGTGATACTTGATTCTAGAAACCGACGGATCTTCCTTTGAGCGTTTGTTTCTGAAAATGAAAATGTATCAACTTAGTGTACAAATTAATCTTGGTTCTATCAAATATCAAATAATAATCAAAACTCACTCATGCTCCCGAGAAATGCCCTTCAATGAACCTTGGGCTGAAGTTGTGCGGGTTGGCACAACAGTTTTAGAGGTACGGCTGCTCTTTTCGTTTGTTGATGTCCTGATCTTGCTCAGGAAGATGTCGGGACCTTTATCCTCATCATCCGGTTCAATCACGATGATGTCATCCTCATCATCCGATCGGAGCACATCGACGGCATCCACTCTGAAAATGAAAATGAATCAGTTTTGTACAAAATAATCTTAGTTCAGTTCTATTAAAAACAAAATGATTTTGAAAAACTCACTTCTGGGCTGGAATTGTGTGAATTCGCACGGCAGTAGTAGAGGTACGGCTGCTCCTTTTGTTTGTTGATGTCTTGATCTCGCTCAGCCAGGCGTCGGGACCGTCATCTTCATCATCCGATCCAATCACGATGACGTCACCCACTCTGAAAAAAAGAATCAGTTTAGTAAAAATTAGTCTTATTGTTAGTTCAGTTCTATTTAAAAAAATAGCAAAAAAACTCACTTCTTCGCTGGAATTGTTTCGATTGGCACGACAGCCGTAGAAGTGCGGCTAGTCCTTTTGTCTGTTGATGGCTTGGCCTGTTCTTTGAAGTTCGGGGTGGGTTCGTCACGGGTTACCTCGTACTCATCCGAGTGCACCAGCTTATACTCTAGGTCTTCTCTGAACGTTCTGACCTGTTCATCTGCGTCTTCCTGTGTCAGCTGAACTCCTTCCACTGTGGACTTGGCCATCAAGAGACAGAAGACCCCGCAATTGAAGCCGTCTTTTTGGAATGGTGGATCGTCGTCGTACGGCCTCAGGGGCTTGTCGAGGAAAAACAGGAAGTTTATGACTGGAAGAGGGATATCACGGTGACGGGGGTCATAGTACTCGACATAGTCCTTGTAGATCGTCAACAACATCCAGTGTTTCTTGTGACAAATAGGAAAGAAGTAGACCTCGGCGACTTCGTTTTCCATTTTATCCTTGATGAGCTGATTGAAACCCCCATTCTTTGTGTAAAAGGGAGCGTCGATTTGTTTGTACTGTTCAGACTTGGCACACAAGTCTTTCAGGTACATGTCCATAATCGGGTCGTCCAGCCAGGCCTCGGTACCACTTTCATGTATCAACGACCAAATGTTGATCTTTTTACGGAGAGGATCTACATTAGCCTGTTCACGCACGATAGCGTCATTCCTTGGTTCCTGTTGGATCGCATTCGGGACAGAGTCTTCCTTCTTTCTGGGGGGAGAGGGCGTGGAAGACATGACTGTGGGCATCTTCGAGTCTTCCTCGTCTCTATCGGAGATTTGTTCTCGAGTCTTCTCCAGCTGCTTGACTCCTTCTTCTTCTAGTTGTGCAGATGGGTCCATATCTGCCGCGAGAAGTTTTGGTCTAAAATTGGTATTTAATCAATTTAGTACAAATTAATCCTAGTTTAGTGCTATCAAAGACGAAATAGTCGAAATTCTTACATCTGCATTGTCCATTGTCCATTCGATTCAAGCTCGACGTCCGACTGGATCAGATTTCGGGCAGAGTCTTGCATCTCGGTGGAAGGAGTGGTGACGGCAGATTTGACTGTCCCGATCGGCGAATCTTCCGTTACTTCCTCGGAGATCCGTTCACAAAACTTCTTCAGCTGCTTCACTTCCTCCTTCTTTTCTAATGCCGATGATGAGTTACTGAAAATGAATATGAATCAGTTTAGTACAGATGAATCTTGGTTCAGTATTATCAAAAACAAAATAGTCAAAATGCTTACCTCTGCATTTTCATTGGGCGTCCCTCGTCATCCTCTTCAAGAACGATGGCCGCATCCACTGTTTCCTGTTGGATTGGAGTTGGGGCACGGAAAAAGCCTTCTTTCTCGGTGGGAGGAGTGAGGACCGCAGATTTGACTTCAGAGATCTGCGAGCCTTCCTTGTTCTCCTCGGAGACCCGTTCACAAGTCCTCTGCTGCTTCACTGGCTCCTCTGTTCCAGATGCCGAAGAAGAGATACTGAAAATGAAATGGATCAGTTTAGTTCACATGAATCCTAGTTCAGTTCCATCAAAGACGAAATAGTCAAAATGCTCACCTCTGCATGATCTTTGGGAGTCCCTCATTATCCGGTTCACGCACGATGCAGTCATCCATTGGTTCCGGTTGGATTGGATTTGGGGCAGAGTCTTCTTTCTTGGTGGGAAGAGTGATTACCGCAGAGTTGACTGCAGAGATCTGCGAGACTTCAGTTTCTTCCTCCAAGATCTTTCCACAAGTCCTCTTCAGCTGTTTCACTCCCTCCTCCTTTTCTGGTTGTGAAGCTGTGGTTGTGTCCATGTCGGCTGCAGGGCGTTTCTTTCTGAAAATGAAAATGAATTAGTTAAGTACAAATGAATCTTTGTTTGGTTCAATCAAAGACGAAATGGTCAAAACGCTTACCTATGCTTCCGAGTATCGGCCTGCAATGCCATTCTTCCCTCCTCCGGGAGAGTGAGCCAGTTATGAATCATGCGGAAACTTTCAAGCTTATTGAAACTACGATTACTAGCCATCATCTGCCGCCAACTGAGACCACAGGCCAATCTTGAAACTCCATCACTTTTTTGGCCAAGAATCTTTTCGAAGAATACTGCTTGTCCAATTTTGTGGCGACGTAGTTCGGTTTTGAGTTGAGTCAGCAGACTTTTAGAGTTTTGGTGAACTTTGAACATAGCTTGAAGATCAGGGTGAGGGTTCTTCAATTGTTCTGGCAGCTCTTCGAAGTCAATTTTTTTGGCATGGTCTAGAACTGATCGACGATAGCTTCTGAAATTTTAGGATTGAAACAGTTTCAAAAAGTGTTAGAATATGTTACCTGGTCTTTTTCGATCCGGGAATCGAGCTGATTTTCTCTTCATCCGACTTCTGCATCCATTCGTAACACCTCCAGTACGTTTTGCGATGACTCTTCAAATTGTCCCAACTCCGTTTCTTGTCCATCATTGGGTAGAAGACTTCTGTGTCCACGCCGAGAACTTGGGTCGCGAACGTGTATCGAGAAACTCCAAGGGAATCAAGAACGCGTCGCAGTACATCCATCAACTTCACAGTATCAAGAAACTTATCTTCTCCGAAAAGGTTCTTTGAAGGTAGCCTTCTTTCACTCGTCTTGATTTGCTCTAGTTTTTCCTCATCCGTTTGTTTGAGCCATTTGCCGATTTTCACATAAGTTTCTCTGCTGTCCCGTTGTTTGTTCCAAGGTGCCGTGTCTTTGAGAACTTGCGAGAGCGTTGACTTGTTTTTGTTGAGAACGGTTTCGCAGAACAAACATTGAAGTATGTTGAGCTCCACCAACTTCTCTTTGAGCTCCTTCATCATGTCGCCGGTTTCCGGATACAACTCCATGATTTCTTGCGCTTCTCTCTCTTTCCTGGCCTTCTCAATTTTTTTGATATCATCTTGGTCCTCTGCATCAATGTCCATCGCTCCGTTCTTCTCTCCTTTTTTCTGCTTTCTCGAGCGCAATGTTTTCAGAACTTGCTTTGATGGAAGTGGTGTCAACTTTTTGAGAGCTCCCTTCTTCCGTGCTTCCAGTGTCTTCGTTTTCACTGCTCGGATCAGAACTTTTCTTCTTTGCGACAGCTTGGAGTTGATGTTCTCAGAAGCATCTGAAACTCACAGTGTTTTAACAAAGACCTGATAACTGTTCTTACCCTCTTGCTCTTCATCTTGTTTTCCGTTTTCATGATGATCCGAATCAGGTTTTGCAGGCAACAGAACAGCATTCAGAGCCTTGTCATTCTTGTCTCTTTCTTCCGAATCGGAATCTCTCAGCTCTCCATCCGAAGTCTCCAACATTCTGAAAGATATAAATTTGTGAAGGAGAATTAAGAAGAGAATAACCCATCTCAGTCCGTTTGAGCTCATCTTTTGATATGTTTTAGTTAAATACTTTGGAAACCCTCTCTAGTATTCATTGAGTAATACCTAGAAGATTAGGTGAGTAACGTTGTCTAAAAGTTGGTCAAGTTCCAAGTCAAAAATGAATGTGTTTGTCTTATTTTCTGGAAAGGAGTTTTTTTTCACAAAAAACATTTTTCAATCTTAAAAGCCGATATTTTTCTTGGTATTTTTAGACTTCAGGAAGCTGTTTTTCAGGCACCTAAAGCACTATCTTGCACCAAAAGAACATTCTGAAACAAGAAAACGGAAACTGTCATTTTTGATCTTCAATTTGGCTGACTTTCAAACAACTATATTTGCCCGATACTTGAGGTTTTGCTTCATTGAAACAAATCAGTTTGTTTCAAGTTCTTCAAACATATCAAAAAATGAGCTCAAACTGTTTTTTTTGAGCCAAGTTGTGCATGTTTGAACAAAGAGATACAAACGTAATTTTGCTACCGTAATATCAGATTTTTGAAAATTTTAAAAATTTAATTCTAAAATTGAACTGATGTTTAGAACCAAATTTTCTGAAAAAAAATAAAATAAATTTATAAAATTTGTTTTTAATCAAAATAATTTTTTTCAATTTTCAAAAAAAAAATTTTATAGTGGAAAAATCGTTCAATTACTCATGATTTTTCCCCAAATTCCTGAATTCTTAGAAAATTTTCAATGGCAAACAGTGCCGCCGGCCTATTCGCTCTCTTTCTCTCGCCCCTCTTCTAAAAAATCAATCGCGCCCATCAAAACTTGTTTTTTTTCGATGTGTTCCCAAGTTTTTCAGCTGGTTTTCGGTGAATTTTGAATGGAAAATGAACTTACTCAATGTCGTGATGATCTCCTGAAATCCTCCTCTCAAACGATGCAGGTTAACGACGAATAAAAGGATCAGAGAATGAATCTGGCGGTGAATAGTGCGAACAAGTGGGGAAAAAAGGCAGGGCGCAGGCGGCTGAAGAATCGTCGGCCAGCCGAATTGCGGCCACCTGACCTCGGCCACCTGACCTTGGCCATCTGGCCTTGGCTTTACAAAAATTGAATTTTTTGATGAATAGAGAAAAAATTTTGAAAAAAAAACAATTTTGTTTGGAAAAAGATAATTTGACGGGGTAGTACAATTGGAAAGGGCATTTTTAAAATGCCTTCTCCTTTTTTTCTTGCTCGTTCACTGTAGCAAGTATCTTTGTAATCAAAAGTTTGAAGAAGACAGATGAAAACATATTTTTATTGATACAGTTATATTAATGGTTATAATTGCAATTTTGTTGATGATATGTGAGAAAAGTTGACACAGTATTTATTCGTTAAGGGTATCGGAAGAGAGTGGAGTGGAGCATGAGGAAGACAATGCAGTGGATGATCCAGAAGACGAGTTAGCTGTAGAAGAAGCAGTCTCCATGACAGGCAAAGTGGCCAACATATTAGCAAGGATATCGTTGGGCGACAAAGAATCACTGGAAGAAGCAGTGGAATCGTCGATGTTCGTAGCAACATTCGTGGCAACCTTTGCAGCGGACTCCATGGCAGACAGAATGGCACCAAAATCCGTTGAAAACAGCTTCAAAATCATCTCAGCATTTGCCCCCGCAGCCTTTGCTTCTTCAGCCTCCCGACGTCTTCTGTGTGCAAACCAGACACGGACACTGTGCTCGGTTCTTGGAATATCAGGTGTGATGGAATTGATCAGTGCAATGATTCCTTCTCTCTCCGTGATATTTGGCTGTTTGTTTTGGTTGTAGAAGAAGGTCAGGATCTGGGTTTGATGCTCCGTGAAGTTTGCTTTCTTGATAGTAGGAGTCAAACTGCGTAGTTCTTCAAACAGATGTGGGTTCTGGAGGCAGTTGAGGTAGATGATTCCCATGATCTCCTTGTATCCTTTTTTACGGCTAAGACGCTCGGCTTGCCAGTAGTAGTTGCTGTTGCATTGAACACCTGAAAGAAGGAACTATGTGAATGTCATTTATTTTAAGTTCACCTGTGAGCTCCCCCATTGATGTCCTGGTCAGCCGAACCACTCCCATAGCCTTTTTCACATCCGAGAAACACTTCTCATCAGTTTGAGCCATGAATCTTTGAAGTCCTTCGGGATCGTTGCATGTCAGAATTTGCTTGACCACGTCTTCACGGGTTTTCTCCGTTTGATGATTGCTTGTTAAATTGAGATCAATTGAAGGAATGTTGATGTTTGAAAGTGACATTTTGGCAGGTTGAATGAGGTCTAAAAAAAACACAATTGACACACAGAACACCAAAGAGACGGAAGGAAAAAGAGAGGAAAAAGAAAAATAACACGAGGAAAAGTCGATTAAAGAAGTCACTGACCAGGAAGGTACAGTGAATGATGACTGAACCATCTGAATGACGTATTGACCAATTGGGAGTCCAGATTACGCGCTGCCTCGTTTTTCCGCTGCGTTGCGTGTCTCCAAGAAATTGAGAGTGGGGCTCAATAAACCCGGCCAATAAGTGCTTGTATACAAGTTATAAAAATGAAATATATTTATTCAATGATTCAAATCAAGATATAAGTAGAATAAAATGTTTTTGAACAGGAAAGATGACAATCAATGGGTGGTCAAAATATAGAGATACAAAGGTCACATTTCAGATGTTGTTTTTCTTCACATATTCCAAGATGAAGTTGAGGCACCAGTCGGCCATCAGTTTCTCTTCTTCGGTCTTTGGTTCTTCAATCATTAGCTCTTCATTGACTTTATCCAAAGACTGCTCTGAACTTTGTTCCAACTTTGTTTCTGGTGTCACCAATGGACAAGTGGTTTGTTGGGGAATCTGGTTCTCCTGAAAAACAATGGACTGCGCTTAGTACACACATGGACACATAGTACACACAGTACACATTAGTACACGAAACAAGAACCAAAACACTCACCTGATCATCGGAATCTTCACGGCGATACATCTTCTTCTTGTACTTTTCACTGTTCTTGACGTATTCTTGAGTCAATGAACCTGGGGCGTTCTGGCTCTTTGCCAAGATCTGGCCTCCTGGAGAGCCGTAGACTCTCATTTGTGTCAAATGAGCGGAAAGCTCGTATTGGCTGCGGAATATGTAGTGGCAACATCCACACAAAATCGTTTTCGAGATCCCATGAGCCTTCTCCAGATGAACCTTGATTTTGGTTCCATACACCAGGTGCCCGTTGACTGGGTCACATACCATGCAGAGGTGGGATTTGGAGTGGTAGCGATCACGGTGTCGGTTCAGGGACGACAGTTGGGAAAATTTCTCGTAACAATTTCCACAAACAATGTGGTTGTTACACGAGACAGAAGGGTGGACGTTGGTTGAGCGCAGAACAGTGTGCGATGGCATGATTCTGGAAGAGTTTGAAATGGAAAGGAGATTGAAAGATAACGAGAAGAAAGATAAAAGAAAGAAAGAAAATCCTAGAAAACACAGTGAAAAGAAATCGAGCGGATGAGAAAGGAGGCCTTCCTGAATGACGGATGTTTTGGCAACCAAAAAATCGATTGCAATTGCAGGGAGGCACGCTGACCCTTGTTGTACTGGTGGGTACGCTGCGTTATTGTCTCCCCGTTTGCCGCTCTATAACTGGGGCACGCAACAGAGAGCGAGATCAATACACCGCGCAACGCTGCGTAACAGAAGAACGCGACAGAAGACCGCTATTGAGCAAGGTCAGCTCTATAATGGCTGTAAAGAGTCATTGAATGGACTAGATTGCGTCATTCCTCGCTTTTTGCGTCGTCCTGGTCGGTGACCTACTCTCTTGTCTTATTTGTTCATCGATTTTCACGTTTTTTTTCTATCTATTCCTCTTCTTTCACGCACAATTTACATACATTTCAGAACACACTCATTTCGCCACAATGAGCAACCCCAATAGCGACTTCCACTCGATTACCAGCATTGTCGATCCACCGCAGAAAACCCGTGATGATGTTATCAAAGAGATCATGACGTGCAATGACCCCGAAGGACTTCAACGGTTCATGGACCAAACAGACGAGAAGTGTATGGCAGATATTAAGCAAGCCATGGGACAGGTAAACCTTACCAGAAGAAAGATGGCAGAGCTGACGGGTTAGTTATAAACATTGACAACTTACTTCTAAATTCTATGTATTACAGGCATCCCATGCAACTGCAATTTCTACTGGCAAGCGGGTCGTCTGAGCCGTAAAGAGGGATACAAGAAGAAAGTTGGAACTATCTACCTCAATTGTCTGCAGAATCCCCACTTGTTCCAAGAGTTGAGAGACCTCACTCCAGTTATCAAGAAAGTGAACTTCACGGAGGAGCAAACCCAGATCCTTACCTTCCACTACAACCAGAACAAGCGGCCAAGCCGTCCGGAGAGAGAAGAAATCATTGCACTCGTCAACGCAGTCACTCCAGAAATCCCGAGAACCGAGCAGAGTGTTCTTGTCTGGTTTGCTAACAAGAAGCGTAAGGAGGCTGAAGAAGCGAAGGCTGTGCAAGCTCAGGCTGAGATTGTCCCGAATCTGTTGTTGACTGATTTCGCTTCTGCCTTGTACAACCTGCAGTCTGTCGCAAACATTGCCACGTACAACGACTCCACCGCTTCTTCCAGTGCATCTTTGTCGCCCAACGAAATCCTCGCCTCTATGTGTGCCGCTTTGTCTACAACGGAGACCACCACCTTCCCAATCCCATTCTTTTTCAACTTCCCCACTCAAGAGTAAGCTACACCACTCTCTTTTTATCAAACTGATTGTCATGACTCATTCAGCTCCGAAAAATACGATCTTTGTGTCATTTTATTTATTTATTCATATCATAAAACAATTTTTTATTCATGACAAGTTACAAATTGAATAAATCTGATTGTCACCGCAAACAACGACATTGTGTAGTGTTCCTCAGTTTTGCTGAATCTTCCTATCGGTACAACCTACAAAAATTCATCTAAACTTGGAATGGTCTACAAATCACATTACTCACAAGTACACCCAAAACTAGGTTGTTTTGACCGTCACAGAACATTTCCCTGTCAGTGAGCATTTCCCAAAGCTCCTTCAACCGTTCCGGTGGGAAATTGAAACTGATCAGCAATGCCTGAAATTACTTTTCTTATCAATATAATTTGTCATAATCCAACCTCTTCGTCAAATTTGACAATCCTTTGTATGTTTTCGAAGCTAGGAGCATTTCGAAATGTTACCAAGTCTTGGTGCAGCATATCGTCTTTCACTACTTCTTTGTTTTGTTTCCGAATTCGAATCTATAAATACAATTTTTGAAAGAAACTGCTAACCTGCGAATTAACCAGCGGACTATTTGCACAAGAAAAAGATACACCAATGGTCTATATGTTAAACCAAAGCAAAGTAACCAATGGTCTATTTGTAGGACTAGAAGGGTTCACTGCTAGTCTATGGTAACTAGCCTAATCATCACCAGAGAGAAAGAAATAGTGAAATTGAATTATAGTTATTCCCATTAACTTACGTTACCTGGTTTCCTGATGGCTTCATGTAGTAAGTTGCCGACGTGTCCTTGAACAGTAGAAACAGCAAAACCAAGAAACGTAAAAAACCCGGCTTATTTTGATACTTTTGCTCAACAAGGGCTGCAAAAGATGTTAGGTTAATGAGACGCAGGGAAATCTCTCGAAAATCGATGACTGTGTACAGAAATCGTTAGTTTTCTTAATTCTACAAATTTTTGAACCCCAGTTTTTGATGTAAATTACACTCACTTGACTGTGACAATTCTCATTCCATCCTGAAACAACTAATTCAGTATTTCAACAAAATGAGGGGAAACATTAGAGAAATCAAAAACCGACCAACTTTCGAGTGGTCAAAGAGGGGAAATGGCTCGATGGAGAGGTACGGGGTAAGGGGAGGATCATTCTCTACGTCTTCCTTGACCGAGTATCTCTCGTAGCCCTAGTCCCAAGAAGAAGACGGGTTCACAGGCCCAATGCAAACAAGATTTACGACTAATCCGCTGCCACACAACACACAATCCGTCTGGGAACCTGGGAAACGGGCTGGGGAAAAGGTTTGGTACTCTGGGCTTTGAAACAAATTGGTTATAGTTGACAAATGTTTACTCTCAACATTTAGATACAAATAACACATTGGGGAAGACAAAAACCTAATAGATAACTCCTATCAACAATAAACAATCAAATAGGATAGAAACTCATAGATACAATCAATTGGTGAGACGTAGAATAGAGATAATAATACAAAGATGATCAATCACTCTGCTTCTTCAATAACATTCAGTTCATTCTCGCGTTTAGCTCTATCGTCCCACTCGGACAATTTGTCTTTGACTGCATCGCTTCCAATTTTCTCTTTGAGAATCGTTGCAAAATCATAAACTTGTTGTCCTTCGTCAGTGAACGAACTGTTTAGTAGAATACTACTGGATCCCGTAGAATTAAAATCAGGCAATATCAATTCATCAAATATTTTGACAGCGGACTTGACTGAAAAAAACGTTGTGAAAACACAGAATTTCATGGGAGTCTTACCTGGTACAAGTGCGGACACAGAAAACTGCCAGGACTCTGGTTCAGGAAGACAGAACTTTTCTTCTGGTGGGGTTTGAAGGAACGATCTGTTGTAACGTTCTTCGGTAATCATTCTTGATATAAGGCTTGTGTTGACGTGCAAAACGTTGTTGAAATACGTTTGAACACTAATATAGTTCCTTTCTTCTGGCGTGAGCGCTTCTGTGAAGACCACTACCCATGCGAGAAGAAGACGATCAAGCCTGAAATACAAAGCTATGTGAGCTTCTCACGGCTTCAAAACTCACTTGAAGTTATTAGTGATACCAAGATTCACGACGATTATTCTTCTGATATTGCCTGGCGAGCTTCCGATGCTTTCCGGCATCACTTGTGGGGAACGACGAGTACAAAGCATCGTTTGCAATCGACTGCAGAATCCTTCGTCTCTCTCATATTCCAAAAATAGGACCAAATCTTCGAGTTTACGTGCAACAAGTGTGTCGCGGTTTTCCCAGTCGTCGTCGTCGAAAGATCTGGTCCATGTGTAAAGTTTCAGGTTTTCGGCGGCATAACAAGTGTTCGGGGTGTTGTTGTGGATGATTGCCAAGAAAACCCATCTGTTAGCAACGAATACCAAACTGCTTGACGTCTTGAGGTGTTCCAATTGATCGTTTCTTGGACGTAAGTCACTCCCGACGAGGATTGCACCATTATTCGTATAGTGTTTCAAAGCTCTGTTGTCATTCTCGGCAATGAAGGTGTATCCCGCATACCGTTCTCCTCCGCACTCCAGATTATCCTTCATCAACATGTTTACAAACTGAAAACACTGTGATTGGGAGAAAAACATGCATGTTTCAAACAAACCTGCTGATCGAACACAACACCGCCGAGTTGTCTTTCTTCCAACTGCAAATGCGATGTATTTCCCGGGGGTACCTTTCGTGCATACATCTCATACATGTGCGAGGCCAGGATGTCGTAAGGGTTCGCTTCTTTGTTTTGGACTTGCAGGTGATTCAATTGAACACAAGCAGTGCTTTTCGTTCCGACGGATTGTCCTTGATTCATATAATTGGCGTTCCCCGCCAGGGATGCATAACTGAAGTGTTTTTCGAGTAGAGGTTTTATGTTGATTGACGGGCTGCACATTTTCTGAAACACGAAGAGATTTAGCATCGATGGTTTGATTGAGTAAACACATGACGAGAAAATAGCAAAAGAACAGAAGAATGGAACAACAAATGTAGCGAATGTTTGAGTTGATATGCCAACGAATTGCCAAAAAAAAGGAAGAAAACAGCAAAAGAAACGAGTAACCGACGTTTCAACAACAAGAAAAAAAACACAAATGATTGATTTGAACGACGAGAAATAGTCAACGACGAGAGAGTGAGACGCAGACACCCGTGACACCCGTCTCCCTCTTTCTCTGGCGCCAGAGACGCAGAGGAAAATGTTGCGTGCGGCACTTGCGTTTTGCAGTGCGGAATGACAATGTGGCAGTTTTGTCTGCCGCAGAAATCGAAATGGGTGATGACATCAAAAACAAATAAAAGGGAAGAAAAGAAGTTTGAACTATCTCAATTCAAGTTATGAATGCAAATGAAATATATCTTTGAGATTCAAGATACAAGCGACCGAAACGCGATACACAAGATTTCTGACAAAAAATGCTTTGAAACGCGTTGATTATAGTTGAAAAATGTTTATTCTCAACTTTTAGATACAACTAATACATTGGGGAAGACAAAAACCGCAAAGATATCTCCTATCAACAATAAACAATCAAATAGGATAGAAACTCATAGATACAATCAATTGGTGAGACGTAGAATATAAATAATAATACAAAGATGATCAATCACTCTGCTTCGAGAATATCACTTAGTTCTCTCTCGCGTGCAGCTTCATCGTCCCACACGGACAATTTGTTTTTGACTGCATTGCTTCCAATTTTCTCTTTGAGATTCGATGCAAAGTTGTAAACTTGTTGTCCGTCGTCAGCGAAAGAACTGTTCAGTAGAACACTGGATCCCGCATAATTGAGTGCAAAAGGTCCTTCCAGATCAGGCAATATCATTTCATCAAAGACTTTGACGGCCGATTCGACTATAAAAAACGTTTTGAAAACACAAAACTTTAAGAAAAGTCTTACCTGGTACAATTGCAGACACAGCAAACTGCCATTGCACTGGTTTATGAAGACAGAACTTCTCTTCTGGTGGGGTTTGAAGAAACGATGCATTGTAACCTTCTTCGGTCCTCATTCTTACTATAAGTTGATTTACGCTGAGAGGGAGGCTTGAGTTGTTGTTGAAATACGTTTTGACACTAGTATAGTTCCTTTCTTCTGGCGTAAGCGCTTCTGTGAAGACCACTACCCATGCAAGGAGTAGACGATCAAGCCTGAAAACCAAAGATATGTGAGCTTCGCACGGCTTCAGAACTCACTTGAAGTTATTAGTGATGCCGAGATTCACGACGATTATTTTTCTGACTTTGCCTGGCGAGCTTCCGCTGATTTGCGGCATCACTTGTGGGGAACGACGAGTACAAAGCATCGTTTGCAATCGACTGCAGAATCCTTCGTCTCTCTCATATTCCAAAAATAGGACCAAATCTTCGAGTTTACGTGCAACAAGTGTGTCGCGGTTTTCCCAGTCGTCGTCGTCGAAAGATCTGGTCCATGTGTAAAGTTTCAGGTTTTCGGCGGCATAACAAATGTTCGGGGTGTGTTTGTGGATGATTGCCGAGAAAACCCATCTGTTAGCAACAAATACCAAACTGCTTGACGTCTTGAGGTGTTGCAATTGATCGTTTCTTGGACTTAAATCACTCCCGACGAGAATTGCACCATTATTCGTATAGTGCTTCAAAGCTCTGTTGTCATTCTCGGCAATGAAGGTGTATCCGGCATACCGTTTCTCTCCGCATTCGACATTATCCTTTTTCAATATATTGAAAAGCTGAAAACACTGTGATTGGGAGTAAAACATGCTTGTTTCAAACAAACCTGCTGATCGAACACAACACCGCCAAGTTGTCTTTCTTCCAACTGCAAATGTGGTATCGGATTTCCCGGGGGTACCTTTCGTGCATACATCTCATACATGTGCGAGGCCAGGATGTCGTAAGGGTTCGCTTCTTTGTTTTGGACTTGCAGGTGATTCAATTGAACACAAGAATTGCTTCTCGTTTCGACGGATTGTGCTTGTTTCATAAAATCGGCGTTCCCCGCCAGGGATGCATAACTGAAGTGTTTTTCGAGTAGAGGTTTTATGTCGATTGACGGGCTGCACATTTTCTGAAACAATAAAAGATACATCAAAGAGAATTCAAGTGGAAAAACGACTGACGAACAGAAAAAGAGAAGAAAACAAGGATAAAACAACTAGAAAAGGTTTGAATCGATTCGCTAACAAATCGCCGAAAAAAGGAAAAAAGTAACCGACGTTCCAACAACAGAAAGAAAAACAAAAATGACTGATTTGAACGACGAGAAATAGTCAACAACGAGAGAGTGAGACGCAGACACCCGTCACCCTCTTTCTCTGGCGCCAGAGACGCAGAGGACAAATTGCGTGCGGCACTTCCGTTTTGCAGTGCGGAGTGACAACGTGGCAGTTTTGTCTGCCGCAGAGATCAAATTGGGTGATGATTTCAAAAACAACAAGAAAAGGAGTCTGAACTATCTAAACTGAAGTTATGAATGCAAATGAGTCATATCTTTGAGAGTCAAGACACAAAGCGACCAAAACGCAAATTACAAGATTTCTGACAAAAAAGACTTTGTAACGCGTTGATTATAGTTGACAAATGTTTATTCTCAACTTTAGATACAAATATTATATTGGGGAAGACAAAAACCGCAAAGATTTCGCCTATCAACAATAAACAATCAAATAGAAGAGTAAATATTAGATACAAATGATTGGCAAGACGTAGAATACAGATATAAGTATAAAGAGAATAAGTCACTCGTCTGCTTCGGGAACAACATTTGGTTTACTCTCGCGGTCCCAACTGGACAGTATGTCTTTGACTGCATCGCTTCCCATTTTCTCTTTTAGAATCGTTGCAAAATCATGAATTTGTTGTCCGTTGTCATAGATATTACTGAGTAGTAGAATGCTGGATCCCGTTGAATAACGTGCACAATGACCAGGCAATGTCATTTCATCAAAGATTTTGATGGCGGGTTCGACTACAAGACTCATTTTGAAAACACAGAGTTCCGAAAAAGTCTTACCTGGTACAAGTGCAGACACAGCAAACTGCCAGGACACTGGTTCATGAAGACAGAACTTTCGTTCTGGTGGCGTTTGCAAGAACGAAAAGTTGTAACATTTTTCGTTCCTTATTATTGGTATAAGATCTCTTGCTTCGAGAGAGACGTTTTTGAAATACGTTGTGACACTTATGGATTCCTGTTCTTCTGGTGTAAGCGCGTTTGTGTAGGCCAATACCGATGCGAGGAGAAGACGATCAAGCCTGAAAATCAAAGATCTTTGCGCTTTTCACTGCTTTAAAACTTACTTGAAGTTCTTAGTGAGGCCAAGATTCACGACGATTCTTTTCTCGATGTTGCCTTGGGATCTTTCGCTGGGTTCCGGCATCACTTGTGGGGAACGAGATTTACACAACCACGTCCGAAGTCGATTCCAGTATCCTACTGCTTTCTTCCATTCCAAAAAAATGGACAAATCTTCGAAATTACGTGCAACAAGTGTGTAGCGGTTTTCCCAGTCGCCGTCAAAAGATCTGGTCCATGTGTAGAGTTTGAGGTTTTCGGCAATATAACAAGCGTTCGGGATGTTTTTGTTGACGATTGCAAAGAAAACCCATCCGTTAGCAACGAATACCAAACTGCTTAACGTTCTAATAAGGTATTTCGTAATTTCTCCTTCCGGATTGTCAGGACTTCCGACGAGAATTGCACCATTATTCGTATAGTGCTTCAAAGTTCTATTGTCTTCTTCGGCAATGAAGGTGTATCCGGCATACCGTTTTCTTCCGCACTCCAAATTCCTCTTGGTCAACATATTGACAAACTGAAAGACGCTGTTATTGAAAGAAACATGTTAGTTGCAAACCTCAATATCAAACTCGACACCATCTAGTTGTCGGTATCGAAACTTAAAATACGGTGCGGGCTGCCCCAAGGGTACCTTTTGTTCATACATCCGATACATGTGCGAGGCCAGAATGGCGTAAGGGTCCGGTTTTTCTTCTTTGATGAACTTATGACTAAATCCAACACACTCATTGCTTCTCTCTATTACGGATTGTCCTTGATTCATAAAATTTGCATTCTTCGCCAAAGGTGTTTCGCTGAAGTGTTTTCCGAGTAAATCTTTTATGTCGATTCGCCAGTTGAAGCTGAACATTTTCTGAAACAGAAACAGATATATCATAAAGGATTTGAGTGAATGAACGACTGACGAGCGGAAAAAGAGAAGAAAGGAAGTATAAAGCGACTAGCAAAGGTTCGAATTGATTTGCCAACGAATCACCGAAAAAAAGAAACAAAACAGCGGAAGAAAAGAATAACCGACGTTCCAGCAAGAAGAAAAACAACAAAAATTACTGATTTGAACGACGGTAAACAGTCACAAAATCCCTTCGTGGTTTGTTTTATGTACTGATTTATGGTCTTACATAAAAAAATACTTCCAACAGAATCCAGGGGGGTCACTTCGGGATCATTCCTTGTGAAAAATTTAATTAAAACAAATTAACAGAAGCTAAAAAACCGTCCGATATCAGTTTCCGAATGTTTATGCAGTTTGGGGGGCCCCAGACACTGTAGCTACATTTCTTCGTGTACTAGCACCTAGATTATGATGTTTGGAGCTTTGTCGCACGTGGATCATGACCCATTTGGATCGGAAACATTACGGTTTGTTTGTGAATTTCTTTTCCTGTAATTTCGAGTTTCCGTGAAAACCGGGAGACGTGGACAAAGTGTCACTGTATGTTTTGCTCTATATCACTTGGTACTTCTATGAGGAACAGTTTTGTGAATGACAGTTTTTCGATATTTCTTCTGGTTATTGAGAAATACAGGTTCTAATGAGCCCTCCAAACATGCTCACAGTTAGAGGGACGTCGACAAAGCGTCATTGTATGTTTGGCTCTATATCACAATAACTATAACAGATATTGACAAGTTATAAACTTCAAAAATGATGAAACGTTTATGAGGAACAACTTTGTAGTTGATTACTTTTTGATACCTCGATTGGTTAATAAGATGCAAAGGTTCTAATAAGCCCTCCAAGGGTACTCAATGTTAGAGGGGTCATTGTATGTTTGACTATATGTCTTTACTCGTGTTTCTAAATAACACTGCCCCTCAACAAGTGACCATAACTCGGCTCAAAAAAAGTAGATGGTAGGAGCATTCCAAGTCAGCACAATCTTCCTGGCAACCTGATCTAATATATAATCAATGCAAAACTTGGTATTTTTTAAACAAATTGAAAAATGATTTTCTTAGCTACAATCAAGCTAAAAATGCCTTCAACTAGCAAAAAATCCCTCAAAATGTACCTTTTTGCACCCATTCAGCCCTCTTTTTTAAACCTATCATTTCGATGCCACTTATGAACCACAAGCGTCACTTATGAACCATGAAGTGTACATTGATCTCAACCCTACCTAATCCGGCCACCTTTTCCGTTTATTACGGCCTGAAGCCTCCGGCGTCCAGATAAGAAGTTGACTCGAATGCTTGCTTACATCACAGCACATTCAAGCGTTCTTGAGCAGCTTGAGCCAGATCAAACAAATATATTGGGTTATAGAATCTTCGGTTGCCGACTTGCGGATGTGGGCTGATGGGATGGTGGCCTTGTCCGTGAAATGACACGCTCAAGTGTTTTTGAATTTCTTGATATATATGTAACGCCACCGATGGATTGCTTTTCTTGTTTCATTTTCTCTCTTGACCTAGCAGCGTCACCACTCAATCAGATTCTTCTGCTACATAGATTCCTCTGCTACCGTTCTCAAGACCATGATGATGAAACAAAGCATCAACCACAAGTCGCGTTTCTCTTTGTTCTGCATTTTCTTCTTTTTGAGCCTTCACCTGCAAGTCATAATTCACGGTCTTCTACAATCTCTTTTCTGAGCGACGTACAATAGAACTCGGACTCACCTTAATTCCGTGTCCCTTACTCTTCTGAAGCATCTTCCGGTAGGAAAACACATCAAACTATTGTCTCTGTGACAAGACGGTTCTCACGCATTCTGACTAATTCTTGGATTCATTTCTTCTTTTCCATTGCCGCACGACGTCGATTGGCTTCTTACGTCTCATTCGGGTGGTGCAGTGTCCAGTTCCTCTCATATGAAAACAGACAATTAAATTGGTCACTTGAGACTGCTAAGTTGTAGAAACTCAAAAACAAAGTGTTTTGAAGATAGAGTGCCATGACCCTACTAGCAAAGCCGGTATGAACAACCTATCCGAAGACTGGTATGAACAACCTACGACTACTAGTAAGAATCTAGACCTTCTAACTGGTCGAAAATTGAAAATAATGTTTTTGGAGTCAGAGTGCCATGACCCTACTAGCAAAGCCGGTATGAACAACCTATCCGAAGACTGGTATGAACAACCTGCGACTACTAGTAAGAATCTAGACCTTCTAACTGGTCGAAAATTGAGAAGAACGTGTTTTGGAGCTAGACTGCTCTGTACAAATGACTGTACAAGCGACACAAAGTACCTGACCTGACATTCAAGCGTTGATTTGTTGCGGTGTTGGATGGTTTGTTTGGTGCTGCATACATTCCAGATGAAGACAAGGATGAGCAAAAACGCAAAAAAAAAAAAAAAAACGTGAGGATGATTGTGACGAGTGTGATTATCTGCAAACATAAATAGAGAATGAGAAAATGTGGAAGAGAAACGAATAATGAAAACAGAAGATCAATAATGTGAAACAAGAAGAAGAAGGAATCAACCGATCACTATTGGTGAAAATGGTAAGAATGGCAAGAATGAGAGTGGAAGGGGTTGGACTACGCGACACCGGTATTGACAGATCGATCCAATGCGAGAGAGAGAGAGACACACAGAGTCCGCCAACGAGGCCTCTCTCAACGTCTGCGTCTCGCGTCTCTCTCTCTCTCTCGCATTGGATCGATCTGTCAATACCGGTGTCGCGTAGTCCAACCCCTTCCACTCTCATTCTTGCCATTCTTACCATTTTCACCAATTGTGATCGGTCGATTCCTTCTTCCTCTCATTCCACATTATTGATTTTCTGTTTTCATTGTTCGTTGCTCTTCTACACTCTCATTCTCTATTTATGTTTGCAGATAACCACACTCGTCACAACCACCTTCTTGAGTTCCTGCTTATCGTCGTCTTCATCTGGAATGTATGCAGCGCCAAACAAACCATCGAGCACCGCACCAAATCAACGTTTGTATATCAGGTCAGGTATTTTGTGTCGTTCAATCCTAGAGTCATTTGTACAGAGTAGTCTAACTCCAAAACACACTCTTTTCAATTTTCGACCAGTTAGAAGGTCTAGATTCTTACTAGTAGTCGTAGGTTGTTCATACCAGTCTTCGGATAGGTTGTTCATACCGGCTTTGCTAGTAGGGTCATGGCACTCTGGCTCAAAAACGCTCTTTTCAATTTTCGACCAGTTAGAAGGTCTTGATTCTTACTAGTAGTCGTAGGTTGTTCATACCAGTCTTCGGATAGGTTGTTCATACCGGCTTTGCTAGTAGGGTCATGGCACTCTGACTCCAAAAACGTTCTTTTCAATTTTCAACCAGTCAGAAGGATCAAATTTGCAAAAGAATTGAAATTTAAAAATTTTCAATTGTCTGTTTTCATTTGAGAGGAACTGGACACTGAACCATCCGAATGGGACGTGAGAAGCCGATCGACGTCGTGCAGCTAAGAGGAAGAAGAAAAGTTATGAAAAAGATTCGTTCGATGTGTTTTTCTAACGGAAGATGCTTCAGAAGGGTGAGAGACACGGAGTTCAGGTGAGTTCGAGTTCTATTGTACGTCGCTTAGAAAAGAGAATGTAGAAGACCGGGAGTTATGATTTGCAGGTGAAGCCGGTTGCGAACGTGCGGCTCGTCAAGAATAAGATGCAGAACAACGAGAAAAAAAAGAACAACGAGAAATGCTTATGAGAACAGAAGACCAAATACATATGTAGCAGAGGAATCTGATTAAGTGGTGACGCTGCTAGATCATGGGAGAAGATAAAGCGGGAAAAGAGCAATCAGGCAATTTCGACAAATCAACCATCCCATCAGCTTACATCCACATTGCATCAGCAAGACGGAGATCCTATAACCTAACCTATCTTTTGGGTTTGACTCAAGCTGCTCAAGAACGCTTGGATGTGTAATAACAAAAGTGATCAAATTATCACGGAGGAGCTTTGCTGGTTGATGACAAATATCATTGTTTCAGCCAAGTTTTTCAAGTTAATCATCTGACCAACTAGCGTGTGGTCTTGTACAACAAGAAATCTCTCTTGCTGTTCGAAGTGCAAATCATTGTCAAATGATGCGAGATGCTAGTGGCAGTGAGGTTCAAGTATGTATACTGTATAGGAACTCATGGATCGCCGCCGACTCGTCTTCACAGTTTTCCACAAATTGGTGTACAAGTCGCAAAACACAGTCAAAGTTGTTTTTTGCCATCCACGATCATTGCAGACTGTTTGTGGGGAAGATGGATTGAAAATTGGTATGTGGCATCTAACATTTTCTGAAAAAGTTAATTGACAAAAAATATGATATGCTGCTAAAGCGGAAACGTTTTGACAGTCTAAGTGTCAGTCGATTTCTCTGACTGCTAGAGGAGATACGAGAGAAAATGTTAGGCAGAATGCTAGGCAAGGTTTTTCGAGCACATAAAATAATTTTCCAGGCCGATTGCAAAAAAATCAATACTCTCAGAGAATCATATCAAGTGAAGTGAAAAATTTACAATAAGTTTGATACTTTTACTACAAATTTGAGTGAGTAATGTTATCACAAGCCTGATGTCTGATTCCAAAGATTTCCGCCCTCGGTTTGTCCTAAAAATGTGGTTTGGTATAAACTTGTGCACTAATCCTTCTACAGCCTTCCGACAAATTGTCTGGGAGGCTGCAGCATGAACAAAAACTTGCCCAAGTACGGCTTCTTTGGTGTCAAGTTAGAGAGATTAGGCGTTGACCCTTTCATTCGACAGTTTATTTTCTCAGTGGCATGGGATTATATTTTGACCTTCTGATAAATCTACTACTTTTGGTGAGTTTTTCATAACTGTTTCTTGAATCAAATCTGAACTCTCCTTGTTCCAGATATTGGCACAATGTCAAGTTTGAGAAACTCTCCGGATAGGACTGTTGTTTGTGGAAAATGTAACATCAATAGAAGTTAGTGTTTGCTGTCGGACTTCAGCTTCTTTAGTTTTGATAACAAGAGATCGAATCCTGAATCAGCACCTGCTAGATAACTTCGGTTTTAAGTAAGTTTCACAAAGTTTTTCAGCATGATACGGTTAGGTACTCTTTTCAGATTCATCCAATAATTCGATGAGTAAGTCTAAAATAACTTTCTACAAAGTTTCAAAACTCTAGAAAAATTTTGAAATTTTTTATGATTTTTCAAAATTTGGACCTTTCAGGGGACCCCCCTAGCGGGCAGGGGGACCTTTTGGGACAAAAACTCATTTTTTGAAATGTACTTGCTAGGGTAGTGTTATGACCATAAAAGTTTGATTCTACAACAAACTTTCTGTTTTTGGCTCAAGCCCATCACTAAAACTTTGGAAATAACACGGAATGCCTCTTAAAAACGAAACTAGTTTATCTGGATACAGATACAATGAATCATCACTTGACAAAGTTACAGAAAAACTGCTTCGTTTTTCATATACTTTGGTTTATCACAATCCAAAGTGTCTGCTCGCTAATTAGCGTTTTCGAGTAGTAAATTGAAAGCAAACGTTGATATGTTTGGACTGCATTATAAAAAACGAAACTAGTTTATCTGGATACAGATACAATGAATCATCACTTGACAGAGTTACAGAAAAACTGCTTTGTTTTTCATATTTTTTGGTTTATCACAACCCAAAGTGTCTGCTCGCTAATTTGCGTTTTCGTGTAGTAAATTGAAAG
>LR538453.1:38276-66883 GCA_900883565.2 Caenorhabditis panamensis | reverse complement strand
AATTTGAAAATGAATTTTTTTGCAAATTAATTTGATATTAATTTGAAAATGAATTTTTTTGCAAATTAATTTGAAATTACTTTGAAAATGAATTTTTTTGCAAATTAATTTGAAATTAATTTGAAAATGAATTTTTTTGCAAATTAATTTGAAATTAATTTGAAAATGAATTTTTTGAAAAATTAATTTTTTGCAAATTAATGAAAAAATTAATTTGCAAACAAATTTGGAGGTGCTCCCACAATTTTCCAGCTCGATTCCAGTACCGATACCATAATACCATAATCAGAATGTTCAGAAAGTTTCCGGAAAATTCTTGTTTTCAGGCACTTTTTTAGGCACTTTTGCGCACATTCTGGTGCACTTTGAGCTCACAGAAAAATTTAGCCGCGATTTGAAAACCTGGCGGAGTTCCTAAAACAAAAAAAAAACAAAAAAAGGGAATTGGACATATCCAAACATGGATTCAAACGTACTACTCTGGCTGCTTAAAGTTAGGGGTATTTACTTTTGACCGCTACTGTACTCATCATTGAGTATGTGGCCACGGGGCGCCATTTGTAATGTTGTTTATCCAATTTCGCTTTCCAAATTGGAAGTATAATACTCATTTTTATAACAAGATCACCTCCTGCCTACTATACACCTCTCTGCACATTTCATTTCCCTCAACGTTCCATAAACTTCCGGTTGGTGGTCCCTAGCTCCTCTGCCTAGTTTTCTCTGCGTCTCCAAGAGAGTCCGGACGCCTTGAAACACTTTCCGTTGAGTTGTCAAGGCAACCAAAAACTCACCTCGTCTGCACCGAGCACACACGCAACTGCTAATCGGCTCATTGAGCATATTTCGTAATCCTTCTCTCAATCCTCTTTGGATTCTCCGAGGCGATAATTATGATCCTTAGCGATCTAGGTGATCCATTTTTATTCCTTATCACTCTAATTATCCCCTCTTCCCTTGCTGATAACGATGAACCACTGCAATGCTATCATTGTATCAACCGGCTCAGCACTAAAGATATCAGCCATCAGGAGCAGAATATGATGAAAAGTGTCCTTTTTAATAGGTGAATATATATTTATTATTGTTTCAGTTTGAAATGCGAAATTAGATATGAACAACACGAAAAACGGCGGGCCTCCAAACTTTCACACGATTTCAGGCATGCGCCTTTTTAAAAAGTCGGGGTTACTGTATTTTCGTTAATTTTTGGATGCTTTCTCGATGATTTTCCTATTGTTTCAGCAAATTGTTAGCGGACTTTCGAACTTATTGCTGAAACATTGTTTTTCTCAACAATTTTCCGGAAAAATCATCAAAAAACCGACAAAATCTTCGGAAAATTGACGAAATTACAGTAACCCCGACTTTAAAGGCGCATGCCTGAAATCGTTGGAAAGTTTGCGAGACTCGGTCGTTTGCAGTGTTGTTTATTATATTACACACTTCGAAATGGAAGAACAATGATGAGAAACGAAAAACAAATTTTGTAAAAGTGAACATAGTCTAGATTCAACATTCCACCATCCAGTGAGTACTGTGCAGAAGGCGGAGATGACATTCTGTTTCGAGCCATTGATAAGGAGTTTTGTCCGCTGGAAAACGACACTTGTGTGCGGATTGTTGCTGCTGGTAAGTTTTCCTTGTGAACTTCAGAACCCCATGTTTTGTTTTCCTCAAAAAAATTTGTATTACAAACACCAAAAAAGTTGGCAGTCGGCGGGTATCGCCACGAAATCGGGTTTTTGCTGTTTTCTCGCTTCTGGTCCAATTTTTCGAAATTTTCTCTGTAAAAACGGAAAGAATATATAATTTGGAACCTAGAAAAGCCAATTTGACCAAATTTAGTTTGATTTTCATTGCAAACTACCCGTTTTGTAACTTTTCCGCAAAAAACAGACAAAAACACAAAATCCTTAATTTTTCTACGAAAAATTAAAAATTTCGGGTCAAATTAACTATTTCTAGGCTTCAAATCTTCTGCTCTGTCCATTTTTATCTGAAAAAACTCGAAAAAGTTAATCCAAAAACGAGAAAATAGCAAAAAACTGATTTCGTGGCGAGACCCGCGGAGTGCCACTTCCCGTGACCGCAGTAATATGGTCATACATACAATTTTTCGTTTTTCCATACTTTTCTATTTTGTAACGTAAGATTCCTCTTTCAAATTGAGATCCCTCTTTTACCAATCAGAGCCAAAAAATCTGTAACACCGCTTGTTTTTCCAGGCGATCCTACCAAAAAACTCGTGCTCCGTGGGTGTCAATCGACACTTTTCAAAGGTGACTACGATCTCGACACGAATTATTCATGTGGAAAGTGGGACGAGAAGGCGGCGACGAGCGAGGAGTGCATAACCACCTGCCGAACGGACCTATGTAACATTTCACATGGCACTCGCGTGTTTCTGACAGGAATAATTATGGGGTTGGTGGGAATTTGGAATGGGAATTGATAGATTAGAGTAGTTATGTAGTGTTACCTAGTTGAATAAATGGATTCATTTTGAGAATGTTCTAACCGTAAATTAAAAGGAATACTCGGGGAAAAGTGAAATGAGTATCGTAGTACCCGGTTGAAATACAATTGAAGAAAAAAAAATGAACAAAACAAAAATCTAGGCATTCAGTTCGAGTTGAGCCAGCGTAGCGTTCAGTTTGGATTCAGTGTCGTAGAACTTTGCATGTTGATCGATGAGAGTGCTGTGGACCATGACAATGTTCACGTTCTCACGCAAGTCCAGGCCATGGAGCAGTTTGGGAGAGAGCCTGAAACGGAAACAATTGAATTTAGAATTTCCACACCGAAAAACGCACAAAAAGTACTGTGTCTTGGTGAGTGCTCCATCTCTTCCGTTCCACAATCCGACCATGATATCAAACACTTTTCGCTCGTTCGTCGGATCCATTCCCTGATTGATCTCGTCGATGCATCGGAACGGCACCGGACACAGTTGTTGGAGGGCCAGCAGGTATAGCATAGTTGCCACACTGCGTTCTCCACCGGATTGCACCTGGAGAAACGGGACAATGAGAGAGTGCAGTTTGTTTGGAGACTTACTCGATTATCAAGTCGCTTCATCTTCTCACCGGTTCGGAAGCACACCGTGATCATGATTCCGTACTTTTCAATGTCCAGCTGAAGGAAACATATTGATTTTTATTCTTATTTCTTTCCGTTTCCCTTCGAAAATTACAAAGAAAACCAAGTTCTCTAGAGAGAAAATGCAAGATTTCGATGAAAAATTCAAGAGTTTTGGAAAAATTGACTAATTCTAGGCTCCAAATTCTCTTCACTATTAAATCAAAAAACTCACCACATTCTCTGGAATCTCCAAGCTGACTTCTCCACGACATCCGAGCTCGCCAAAGTACTTGACATAGTTCTCATTGATCCTCTCGATCATCTTCTCCACTTCAACTCGCCACGTGTCGATGTTGGTTCCGAGTGTCTGATGCAATTTCGCGCGGTTCTCCACGAGTTTCTCCTGCTTGCTACGCTCCACTTCGAGGTCTTTCTTCAGCTTCTCCGATCTCTGCTCGTGTTCAATGGATCCGTCTTCTCCTTGCTCTTCAGCGACTTTCAGACGGGTTCTTTCCGAGTTGATATCGTCTTCAACGGCGTCCAAATCGGTTGGGATCGCTTTTTCCTCGAACATCTTGTTCAACTTCTCCCAGATTCTCTTCTCCTGAGCGTCCATCTTCTGCACATCGGTATGCTTCAACTGACACGCGTTTCTCATCCCGTCCGACGCCTTCCTCTTTTTTGAAACCGATTCCTTCAACATCTCCTCCGCCGCCTCCTTTACATCTGCCAATCCGAGCAACTTCTGACGGGAATCGTCGAGTTGGTGACCGAGAATTCCCGATTTATACTTGATGACATTTTCCACAAACGCGGAGAACGCCATCTCACGGGTCTTTTTCTTGATTTGCTCCTGAAAGAAAGGTATTTCAAATTGAAAGGATGGCAAAAGATCAAACCTGCATGAGAGTACACTCCTGGAACATGCGAACTGTCGCCTTCTGCTCAGTCTCTCTCAATCGATCCACATCCCTCTGCGCCGATGCCACATCAATCGTCTCCCTTTGCAACTGTTTCAGCGTGTTTTTCTGCATGTCGAGCTCCGTTTTCCACTTCATTCTAACCTGATTCTTGGACTTCCACTCGAGTTGCTCTTTTCGAATTTCCTCACGTTCTCTCTGCACCGCCTGTCTCTTCTGACTGAGCTCCTGGGTTTTCTCTTTGAGCTGCGCTTCCATCTCCTCTACCTGCCTGCGGATCCCCGAATTGTCGATGTTTGCGTGTCGCGAACGACGGAAGCATGGTTCATAAAAGTAGGTGGGATCACGCATAGACGATTGAGTTTGGATTGTTTCCGCAGAATATTTGGAAGTCGAGCCTTGGAATCGAGTCTCATTCGTCATAAACACTTTCATATGAGACGGCAGCCTCTTAGCCACTTCTGCCGAATTCCTCTCGACTTCCTGTCCTCCAAATGGGATCTTTGAGAGACCCGACACGTTACAGAGGTACTGTTTTAACTCGGGCGGCGCGTCGAAGCCCTCGGAGACGAGGAATTTGAATCCAAGGCGCTTCAAATCCGAGGTTAACGTTCCGTTGACATCCTCATCGTTGAGACGTTCTTTCGAGACGACCGTCGTGTTGATGTTCCACGTGAAGTTACGGCCGTTGATGTGCTCCTCGTCTTCTCGGAATTCACACACGAAAATGGCCACGTCACGATTACCAACGCTGTTTGAGAGCGCTTTCGCGGTTTCTGGCATTTTTATGGTGATCTGCAAAGAAATGCGTTTTTTTTTAGCTATAAGCAAAAACTTACATCCATAAACGGTGTGTAGATGTTTCCACGGAAGTTCTTCCTGTTCTTGGCGTAGTAGTCATAGGCTATACCGGCATCCCGCGACCATGCCTGAAGACAGCGAAGGCGGTCCATGTACACACGACGCACCTCCTCCTCTTGCTCGCGATGTTCTAAATAATACGGTTTATGAGGAATGTTAGAAGTTAGCCTTACTTGATTGCAAACTCTTCTGCTGATAGCCGAGTTCTCGAATCGCATCCTCCTCTTTCCGATTCTCCACTGTCATTTGATTGAACTTCCTCTCCGCTGCCTCCTGTCGCTTTTGGAACTCCTCGCAGCCCACCATATCGTCTTCAGCATCCGCCAACTTCCTCTTCGTCACTTCAATCGTCTTGCTGATCTCCTCCAACTCCTTCTCGTGCTTCTCCGCCGCTTCCTTGACAAACTCGAGCTTCTGTTGTGCCTTTTCAACAGCTTTCTGCATTCGTTTCTTGTCCATGGAACGATCTAGATCGTGATGGATTGTGTCGACTTCGGATTTCAATTTCAGCACCGTCCTCTTGTGTTCCCTGGCTCTTTCCGTGAGCTCTGCAACATTCTTCTCACCCTCCTGAATCTCTTTTTCCATCGTTCTATACTCTCCCATCGCTTCATCCATCTTCTTCAACTCTTCCTGATACTCATTGCTGGCTTTTTCGTATTCCAGAATACTCAATTTCCGCTCTAGAAGTCGCAATTTCGTCTGGAGAGCCAACTTCTTCTTGTAGTTCTCGACGAACGGTTCCAACTTGGCAATATCCGCCTCAAGATGCTTTACAGCTTTTTCGGCACTCGTGCACTTGTCCTCAATGGTCATCGAGTCGTTTCGTTGTTCGATTAGTGCTTCGTGTTGCTGACAGAGATCCTCTGAAGCTGCTTTTTCAGTGTTTCGCAGCAATTCGATGGAGGATTGCTCGGAGAAGCTCTTCACTTTGTCCTGGGCTAAGAAGGCGCATGGGTTGTCGATCTGGATGTTATAGTGCTTTCGGAGCTGCACCAGGTCCGCTTGAGTCGTGACTCGTCCGTTCAAATGGTACTCTGGAGCCTTTCCGACGCGAATAGTGAGACGAACGGTCTGGGGTCCTTTGGAGAGATCCGCGCTGTAAAATTGAATCATAAATGCCATGTTTTCTGAAAGATTTATCAGAACTTACATCGCAACCTCCACATATCCCTCCTGGCATCCGTGTCTGACGTACTCGGATATCTTCTCCGATCTTCCCAGTGACTTTGGACTTCCTCCGCACGCCAAACAAATTCCGCAGATGATTGAGCTCTTTCCAGAACCATTGTGACCAAGGATCATGTTCAGATTGGCCGTCGGCAGGAAGGACATGTGTTCGAAGGTTCTGAAAGGAAAATTTTCAGTTTCGGGATTTCAGTTGTTTTCTGGGTTCAATGAACAGCTTTAAATGTCTTCCATATACAATTACCTCATTTGAAAACGAAAATCTGAACGAAATTGAAATTTTCGTTTGTTTCCAATTTTCACGGAAATTTCCTAATTTTTCGTGATTTTCTTTATACTCCCACATAACTCAATTTTTATAAAGCTCAAAAACTTACAAAAAGTTGTGAAAAATTAATCGCAACAAGCTGCCGTCGGGATACTGCTTATAATTCGCCGGCAGCCCGACTTCTGGGTCGTCTTGAGCCATTTTTGCTGTAAAAGACGATGAATTGGGTGTGAAACAGTTGGGAAAAATGGATAAAGTGATAATTTCAACGAAAAATCAACAAAAACCATCGAAAATCAGAGAAAAACTGCAAAAATTAGGGAAGAAATGATGAGAGTCGAGTGAAATTCAAAAAAGTTCCAATGAGTGCGGTGGAGCGCATTTGCATTATAAAGCGAAAATTTTCAGTTTTGAGCCATTATGAGCCGTTTTTGACTAGAAAAAAGATGAACACTTGTAGAACAGATCAAGAACAATAAAAGTGAGCAATATTCACCAACTTTTCACCCGCTATACTTGCAAAATCTCGAAAGCTTGGATTCTGAAGTTTTGGATCTCCATCAGATGGAAGACTTCTCAAATTCGAATCGATCATACCAACCAAACTGCAAGAGGGATGGTTTGGACCAAACGGACCAGTCGAGGGTAATAAAGCAAAGAGAGAGGAGATTAGATAGATTCGATGACTCTACGGCGATTCTGCCGTAATTACCTGTCCGTTGTGTGTCCAGCTGGTTTAAGGTGTCGAGGTCCCTTCCCAGAAGGATTGGTACATTATTTTTGGTACGCATTTGTTCATTCTGGTTTTATTCTCATCTAGACAATGGTTGGGTCCTCCAAGCACCTCAGCTTTGACGACTTCTTCGACAACTTGCCTTTCGTTCCCATGCACGAGATTTTCAAACACTTGGATTATAAGGATTTGTGAGTTTTTGACGGTTTTATTGATTGATAAACTGTAGCGAATTTCAAGCAGATTATTTTTGTAATAAACACATTCTAATGAACAAAATGGTTCTTGAGATATTGGTATATCGTCTGGTTACTACTGCGGTCACGGGAAGTGGCACTCGGCGTTTTCAGTTTTTTGCTGTCTTCTCGTTTCTGGTCATATTTTCTTGAATTTTCTCTATAAAAAACGAATAGAAAATAGGATTTAGAACCTAGAAAGAGCCAATTTGGCCGAATTCAGTTAGATTTTCATTGCGAACTACCCGTTTTCGTAACTTTTCCGCCATAAACACAAAATCTGAAATTTTTTAATGAAAAATGTAATATTTCGAGTCAGATTAACTATGTCAAGGCTTTAAATTTTCTGCTCTATCCATTTTTATTTGAAAAAACTTAAAAATTTGCTTCAAAAACGAGAAAACAGCAAAAAACCGATTTCGCGGCGAGACCCGCCGAGTGCAACTTCGTGTGACCGCAGTAATAACTAGGCTACGGTAGGAGCTAACAGAAAGTTGTCAACTAGTAAAATGTACCTTCTAACGTGATGAAGAACTCTGTAGTTGACATTTTTTTCTTGCATATCATGGTTCTCAAGCTACACCTCTCAAAACAAACCCTCGTTTCAGACTCACCTACTCGTTTACCTCAAATCACTGGAAAAACGCCATTGAAATGGGCGGCACTCGTCAAAACAGCTTCATTGACATCCGGAGCACAGATACCTTTCTCGGAATAACTGTAGTGTTCCCAAATGACCTGAAAAACTGTCTCCATTTGGGATTCCACGAACATCCACCCATCGAGACAGGGATTCATCAGGACCATTGGAGATCCGAAACTCTGTACCAAGCAAGTTTCGACAAGAGTTTGTGGTTCAAGCCGTTTCAATTTAACTTTTATTCTCCGAAACTGGAAGATTTATACGGGATTTGCCAGTATTTGGTAGTTTTAATCTGTAAAATCTTTGCACCAAACTACGAAATCCACGTGGAACTGTACGAAAAGTCTTCAGATTTCACATTCCAACTGTTATCCCAGTTGGCTCCGGGTTACGGTAGAAGCTTGAATATACAAGTTGATAGACACTACATCAAATGTGAAAGTGTTGTGAAGATGCTGGAGAATATCACTTTTCGAGAGGATTTGCGCATCATGGCGTATACTGATAAGGTTTTTGAGGAGGAGAAGGTGCGTTTTAATATGGCGGGTGTGTTGAGAATGAGAGGAGATAGAAAAGAGTTGCTAACTACGAAAATGTGTTTTTTGCTATCTCTTTTTATCAGCAATAGATTTCACCCTATCGCGCCCTAACTGTAAAATTCAAAATTGAGGCAAAGTGAGAGTTTACAAGCTTGTATCTTTTGAACGGTTAAAGGTAGTGAAAAATTGTTCATAACAAAAATGTGTATCACAATGTTATCTATATCCTATTTCTTTTTATCAGCGAGATATCGATAGATTTCTGAACTGCACTTTCACTTGACTACCCTTGAATCACTGATGAACCGAAAAAGCGGCCAATTAGAAAACAATTTGTATCACCTCACTCATTCCAGATAGTCCTTGAAACCCAAAAATCCTTGCTCCTCTACGACGCCACGTTCCTCTCCTACGAAGCCCTCAGCCACGCGGACTTTGAGTACGCGGAGATCGGATGGAATCAGTTTACAACTGAAGATCTCTTCAAATTTGTGAAAAATTGGAAGGATGGGAATATGAAAAGACTGAAACAAGCAAAACTCGTTATCAGTTATAGTCAGAACATTGATTTGAAAGAGGTGGTACGGGGGATGGATGCGAAGAAATGGGATCCGAAGAGGAGGGATCGCACTTTTTTGTGAGTTCTTTTTGAAATAGTTTAGACAAACCGGGACAAACTAAAAATTTTCCAGAAGAATTCAAGGCTCGGAAATCGAAGGAACCCCTTTACAAACCGGCCTTGACATCTTCAACACCTCCCGAAAGCTCGCTACAGTATCCCTCCAACACAACACTTTCTCTATTACCATCTGGAACAACCGCTTCCGAATCAGAGATCTAGAACGAGAACATCAACGTTTGCAAGCCAGAGCGCAGCGGGATTCAGCTAATAGCTCGACTTATCTGAAGGAACTGCGAGCACAACTCAACAGACAATGTTTTCTGGGAGAAGGAGTGTCGGAGGCACAGATGCGGAGGCTGCGGAACACAGAGGAGAATGTTATGAATGCGGAGAGGAGGAGACAGTATCATGGAGGCATTTTGGAGAAGATTTCGAGGGAGTGGAAGTGAAACATTTTATTATAACCATTCACATTGGATCGCTGAAAAAAACATTGTTTGGAGAGAAAGTGGCTTATTTGAATTTGAATAAAACCATACCAAACCCAAAAAAGCAGCTCTGACTTGTAGCCTTTCTCTGTTATTACACTGCCATTCAGACTACGGACTTCAAAGTTCAAGTCCATGTATTGCACTTCCTCATAGGCCTTTGTTATCATCCATTTTCCCTCATCAGAGCATTCCAGTCCAAACATATTGAACAAATCTACAGAAGGTCCGTTTACGTTTTTAGTCATTGTCGCGTACATCTGAATCACTCGTTTTCGGAAGTGAATTAAGAAAACCGAAAAAGTTACCAATAACCACTCAGGATCGGCGTCCGCCGGCATCGGGATGTCTGTGGAATTCCAATAAGTGCCCAACCAAGTGTAGTATGTAGTTGGACACGTCAAGTTGTACGTACAACTAGGTCCTTCGGAATAGGAGAGCCGAGACCAGGTGCTTTCAAACATCGAAGTGATATTTGGACATGCACAATTATCACAATTTGTCGCAACTGAGAATGGTAAGAAGAAGAGAAGGATGAAGAGGTGAAGCATCATAGAATTGGATGTTCAAATGTACTGTGTCATTTATATCATCAAGAGACGGTTTTGAATATTCATTATGCAGATGAAATGTTTAATAAAATAATGAAAGTTCAATAAAACATCAGCAGTGAACAGAAATTTGTTTTAATGAACAATTGGACTGAAGCGTCCATTTATTGATTTGCATAATGAAAAAGTATTCAAAACCACCAGTTGGCTTCAAATCGGAATCCCAATAACACTCGAAACACCATCATGTTACTGAAACATTTATTTATTTATTTTCATCACAAAAGGACTTTGACAATTTGGAAATTTGACTGTTTTGATTCTTGATTCACATTATGATTTGGGTTGAGGAAGATGATGATGTTCGAGAGTTGATAAGTATTGACTAATCTCAAGGTAAAAAGGGTATCAAGGAAAGACACTAGAATGACGAGAATTTTTAGGGAAAATTGTACACGAATCGAAGGGGTTTTGGGGTAGGGAAGACAAAATGAGGAATTTGAACTGAATTTTTGAAAAATTGAGAGAACAAAGGAAAAACAGAAATCACGACGTCGTCTCAGCAACAGTAAACATGTCATCAGCACTGGAAGAGTGGTAATCGTCGAGAGAATCGTCACGGCTTCGCATTGGAGATAGGAAGACTGGTTGACGACGCTGACGTTCACGGACCTCGCCAATGGCTCGCATTATTCGACAGGAAGAGCCGCCTCTGAAAAAGTATGGGTTACTGTAGTCGTGTTGACCCCCAAGACTATTCACTCCAAAATTGAGAGAAAGTCTGAAATTTCACCCAGATTTAAGGCAACCCTTCTAACATTCCTTCAGATTTTTAGCTCAATTAATATCCGGGAAACAGCAAACAGAAATAAAAACTTATTTGTCAACATGTAATTCAAAACATTAACTCACCCCACACCAATGCTCAACAGCTCATCCCGGGTCACAAAATCGATAAGATCACTCTTTGTATAAGCTTCCGAGGCAATTAACGCAATGCTTCTCTCATCAATATCCAAACTTCTCAACCAAGAAACAAGCTCTTCCTGACTCCGAGTCACTTGATAATTGTTCTCGACTCCTGGGGGCATTATAATCTTCTGTGCGCTTTTTGCAGAGAAATTTGGTGGATTATTGTTGTTACCCTGGAAATATGAAAGGTGTTTCATTATGAAAATAACAAGAGAGAATCCGTTTTTTGCCTAACCACTTTTTGGCCCTCAAAGGGTTTAAAAAGTTCAAAATATGGTACGGGTTTTTTCATGGGCCTAAAACTTTTTTTTCGGAAGCCTATTACTGTGGTCACGCGAAGTGGCACTCGACGGGTCTTGCCACGAAATCGGTTTTTTGCTGTTTTCTCGTTTCTGGAGCGATTTTTTGAGTTTTTCTCAGATAAAAATGAATAGAGCAGAAAATTTGATGCCTATAAATAGTTGATTTGACCCGAAATTTGGAATGTTTCATTGAAAAATTTAAGATTTTGTGTTTTTGGCGGAAAAGGTACAAAAATGGGTAGTTCGCAATGAAAATCTGACTAAATTTCGTCAAATTGGCTATTGCTAGTTTCTAAATTATATTTCCTATCCGTTTTTATAGAGAAAATTCAAGAAAATCGAACCAGAAACGAGAAAACAGCGAAAAACTGATTTCGTGGCGAGACCCGCCGAGTGCCACTTCCCGTGAACGCAGTAATACATACCTGGAATGTACCAACTGGTTGTGCTCCACAAGACGCACTAAACGGCGGAGTAGGCGGGGCGTGAACTGGCGGGGTCCTAAACGGTGGATACGTATTCCTGTACATGGCGAAATCCCGGAAACGATTGGCTCTAGTGAGTCCACTCTTCAACTGTGCATTGAGCTCCCGTTCCACTTGCAATAGCCTTTCTATCAAAGACTCATTCTCTTCTTGCAGCGTTCGCAACTCTTTTCTTTCTTCTCTAACACGTTCTTCTCTACTTGGAGGTCGACTATCCACTAGAACCTCGCCTTCGGAGAGAGAAGAGTTTCTTATCACTGCAATGGAGCTAGTCGATGGAACGTTGTCCTGAGCGTGAAGAAGAAGGGAAAGGTCTGGAGACAGAATTGTTATCGCTGATTGAACAGCTGATGTGATAAGATTGGAGAGAGCAAACATCCAATGAGGCTTGATATCAAGGCGACGAAGGACTGGTTGAATGGAGTCGGAAAAATGATAAAGAGCAAGGTTAATCTGTGCAATCTTCGCCGTATCATAATCCAACAACCCTCTAATATCATCAATCATCTTCTGCATCTGCGTGTTGTCCTTCTTCAGCAAAAAGTCCCTCATTCCATCCAACAACATCTCCAACATGTACACAGTAACCACAAGCTCGTGATCGCTTTGTTTGATAAGAAGAGTACTCCATGAATCGATGATCAAGTCCTTATAATCTAGCATGAATTGTCCCAAAGATCGTCGTCGCTCTGAGTCCTTTTGTAGCATGAAAAATCGATTGGAGCTATTGGAACTTTCATCGGAGATGGTCCGGTTTAAGAGGGCTGCTGAAGACAAGGGACTTCCCAAAGTTGCGAGGGAGATTGGAGAAACAATGAGATGAGGTTGAGTTGTATCATCAACAATAGGACTTGATGGTTGACTCAAGTGGAATCCAGGATGCGAGATATTAGTGCCAGCAGAGCTCTGACCATCTGGAACTGGACTCGATGAGCTGAACGTTCGATTCCTGGCGTGGTCGATCTTCAAATGTAACTTCTTTTCCTCTCGAGCAGTTGAAAGAGCATTGGAGACTGTTTGAGAGTGAACATGAGAGAATCCAGCGGTCAGAGTAGCTGACATGGGTTCCGGAGTCGGAGGCGATCTTTCAATGACTCCCATTCCACCAATATGACTTGTTGATCGAAGCATCTCCCTCTGGTTTTTGGACTTTTCCTTTTTCTCCTTATCAATGATTTCGATTTTTGTGGTGGGTTTCTTGTTTATCGAGCCACTGCGGGTTCTGGAGATACTGGAAATTATTAGGGATAGAGGGATAGATAGAAAGGTGTTTATATTACTGCGGTCACTCGAAGTGGCACTCGGCGGGTCTCGCCACGAAATCGGTTTTTTGCTGTTTTCTCGTTTTTGGACCAATTTTTTTGAGTCTTTCAACAAAAAATGAATAGAGCAGAAGATTTGAAGCCTAGAAGTAGTTAATTTGACCCGAAATATTACATTTTTCATAGAAAATTTTGAGATTTTGTGTGTTTTGGCGGAAAAGTTACAAAAACGAGTAGTTCGCAATGAAAAACAAACTAATTTAGGTCAAATTTACTTTTTATAGGTTTCAAATTCTATTCTCTATTCGTTTTTATAGAGGAAATTTGAGAAAATTGAATCAGAAACGAAAAAAACAGCAAAAAACTGATTTCGTGGCGAGACCCGCCGAGTGCCACTCCGCGTGACCGCAGTAGTAGAAGGGTGTTTATTGAAAAAAAAACTTACGAATGATGATACTGCTGAATAAACGGATCTTGGAGCAAATCCTTCGCGGAACTTCGTTCATGAGCTTCTGGCAAGAAACAGCTTTTGATAAAACTTCTACATTTATCAGTAATCTCTGTAGGAATCGGTGGATGTGTTTTGAACATTCCCACCCGGAACATGGCTGCCTGCGGATTCTGCATCTCCACAAAAGGCGGTCGTCCAGTTGCCATTTCAACCATGGTGCATCCAAATGACCAGATATCTGCTGGTGCTCCATACCCTCTCTGTCCATGATCAATGACCTCTGGAGCCATGTATTGAAGGGTTCCCGTGAAGGTTTCGGTGACGGGATTCAGGCCAGCAAGTCGTTTACACGTTCCAAAGTCGGAAATCTTACACACTCCTGAGTAAGTGTTGACGAGCACATTGTCTCCTTTGATGTCTCTATGCACTATTTTTTGCTCATGGAGGTACTTCAATCCTTCGAGAATCTGTTTTCCGTAGAGCACCATTGCAGGCTCATTCAACGGACCCCATTTGGAGCGGAGAAGGGAACTCAAGGATCCTCCGGGCACGTGTTCCATGAAAATCAGGAATCTATCATTACCGCCCTCCTTGGCCACTAGATCACATCCCAGATACTGCACAATGTTTTGATGGCTTAGAGTTGCATGCAGAGAGATTTCTTCCATCAATGGCTGCACCTCTTCGTCATATTTCACTTCAATCTCCTTCACAACAATCTGCCGTTGAGTATCCATGTCTCTGGCGGAGTACACTGTTCCGTACGTTCCTTTTCCGAGTACCACACGTTCATTTGAGTTGGAAAGCTCGTATTCGAACTGGAAAAAAACAAACATTGAAATTTCCTACTAACCGATTTTCCTAAAAATTGTCAGCGGAATTTTTTGATTTACGTTTCTTTTTTTCACAAAAAACTACTAAATCATCGAAAAATCGACGGAACTTCTACTGCGATCACGGGAAGTGGCACTGCTCGGGTCTCGCCACGAAATCAGTTTTTTGCTGTTTTCTCGTTTCTGGTCCGATTTTCTTAAATTTTCTCTATGAAAACGGATAGAAAATAGGATTTGGAACCTAGAAATAGCAAATTTGACCAAATTTAGTTAGATTTTAATTGCAAACTACCCGTTTTTGTAACTTTTCCGAAAAAAACGGACAAAAACACAAAATCTTAAATTTTTCTTTTAAAAATAAGATATTTCGGGTCAGATTAACTATTTCTAGGCTTCAAATCTTCTGTTCTATCCATTTTTATTTGAAAAAACTCGAAAAAGTTGGTCCAAAAACAAGAAAACAGCAAAAACTGATTTCGTGGCGAGACCCGGCGAGTGCCACTTCCCGTGATCGCAGTAATACTAACCGTTTTTTTTAATTGTCAGCGGAAATTCAATTTACTTTACATTTCTTTTTCAAGAATTTTCAAGAAAATTCATCAAAAAAACGATTGAATCATCGAAAAATCGATGGAACTACAGTATCCCCGACTTTAAAGGCGCATGCCTGAAACCATGTGAAAGTTTTGCGGCCTTGTTCATCCAAAATATAATTTCCTAATCAATAACTCACCCGAATCTTCTCATTATCCGGATTGCTCAACACCTTTCCTTGATAGTTTCCATCAGCAACATCCGCCATGGATTTCATGTCATCGAAGGCTCTGAAAATCGATTTTAGGGGAAGGAATGATGGATAAAACTTGATAAAACTCACTTTTTGCAATGCGCCTTGGTAGGGAAGAGCAAATTGAAGTCATCCGAATTCTCATGAACATACAGGAAAAGTTGACGATCATCTCTTTTGGATTCAGTGACAGCTTTGATGTTGCTTCTGGCAAAATGCCAGCGGTGGATTCCTGAAAAGTTATGAAATCAAGGTAAACATTGGAATTGATAGTTGAAAACGTGCTCTATAATTTGTGTTAGAAAACTACACTTTTCTTCCAAACTCCCACCTTTCAACTCGCTCTGATGTATCTTCTTCTGCTGACTGTTCTCCAATACATGACTCAAAATAACCGTTCCTTCCTCATTATTCAGAGTCAAATAACTCGGTGTAAACTCCTTATTCAACTCCAAAATCAGCACAGGATATCTCGGACAATTAATGTCACTGTCCACTTCGGTGGCTTCCATGAAGAATTCACTCCAGAACAAAAACTGTTGTTTCTCTTTTTCGATCGGAGAGATTGTGGCGGCGCATCGATTGATCAACTTGATGTTTTCCATTGTAGACTTCAAATACCATACTGGCGGCTTCAATTTGACCATCATAAGAGCGGCTTCACACGCTTTTTGGTAGTTTTCTGCCAGAACAGACACCTCGAAGTAAGTGGCAACGTCCCAGTACTCTGTGAGGTTTTGAAGAGCTCCCTTTCGTCCCAAAAGGGAATTCAGGACAACTGCAATCTGCTGCATCTCTGCATTATTCTCAAAATGCTCCCCAGAAGCTCGCAACAGGGTTGTAAGATTGATGCCGGAGTACTCGAGGGGTGACATTTCAAACGCCTTTCGGTACCATTCAATCGCGCTGTTTAGCGATTCACGATCTTCGTAGTTGGACGCAATGAATTTGTCTTTGTAGATACGACCTGAAACTTTTTTTCTCATCAATGTCAATTCTCCAAACTTACCAGCCAAACAAACAACATCCGGACTCAATGGACCATTCTTCTCCTCGTTTTCCGTGGTTCCTTCCACCAAAGACAGTACGGTGTTCAGTGCCAAGTCGCGATCTCCATTTTTGTTGCGTCTTCAAAAAACCACATAAAAATCGAGAAAACAGCAAAAAACTGATTTTGTGGCACTCGGCGGGTCTTGCTACGAAATCGGTTTTTCGCTATTTTCTCGTTACTGGTCTGATTTTCTTGAATTTTCTCTATAAAAACTGATAGAAAATAATATTTGAAACCTAGAAATAGTCAATTCGACCAAATTCAGTTAGATTTTCATTGCGAACTACCCGTTTTTGTAACTTTTCCAAAGAAACAGACAAAAACACAAAATCTCAAATTTTTCTATGAAAAATGTAATATTTCGGGTCAGATTAGTTTTTTCTAGGCTTCAAATCTTCTGCTCTATCCATTTTTGTCTGAAAAAACTCAAAAAATCTGATCCAGAAACGAAAAAACAGCAAAAAACTGCATTCGTGGCGAGACCCGAGCAGTGTCACTTCCCGTGACCGCAATAGTATGAAAGTAGGAAAAAAACGTACCGATTGAGTGCAAAAGCATATTGATATCGTATCACAGGAGTGTCGACGACTTTCAAACAATCGGGGATTCTCTTCAAGTCATCCACCAATCGAATCATTCCCCCATAATTCTGATTGTCTCTATACGACAACATCATCAGGGAAACAGTGTCAGGATGCAACACATCTGGATTATCCAACCGAGTTCTCATCTTGTCCAGATAGTCGTTTTTCTGATCTCCGTCGGTTATTTCACGAGCTTTTCGAAGATCCGACATGAATTTCTCTCGGGAATGAGCAGAAGCTTCCACTTGAACGCTCTTCAGCACTTGTTTCATTCGGTGTTGGAAGGTGATCATTTTGACAGCTGAGGAATTCTGGGATCGAGAGAACGGCGGCTTGGCATCGTCTTCGGAGTTGGTCTAAAAAAGTGATGATAGAAAATTTAATTTTGATGTTAAAATTGTGAAAAATATATCAATAGATAGCCAAAATCTTGCTCTACATTTCACTAATTGACAACTTTTTGATATCAATAACACAAAAAGGTCAAAACCGACTTAATAGATTACTAGGTACAATACTACTGCGGTGAAGTGGCACTCGGGTCTCACCACGAAATCGGGTTTTTGCTGTTTTCTCATTTTTGGATAAACTTTTTTGAGTTTTTTCAGATAAAAATGGATAGAGCAAAAGATTTGAAACCTAGAAATAGTTAATCTGACCCGAAATATTACATTTTTCATAGAAAAATTTAAGATTTTGTGTTTTTGTCTGTTTTTTCGGAAAAGTTACAAACACGGGTAGTTCGCAATGAAAATCTTACTAAATTTGGTCAAATTGGCGATTTCTAGTTTCTAAATCCTATTTTCTATCCGTGTTTGAAGAAAAATTTTGAGAAAATCGGACCAGAAACGAGAAAACAGCGAAAAACTGATTTCGTGACAGCAGTTTTATTTTTCATTTTGCTGATTCCCGATTATGAATTGAGCTAAAAGTTTGAAACTAGCCCAGTAATTAGTAAACAGTAAGTTTCTCTAATGTTACAAAGTTTGTCCTACATCTCGGAAAAATTTCAGATTTTTCTCTCAATTTTAAAGTGAGATACAGAAAATCAAGAAAACAGAAAAATCACCTTGTCATAACTCTGCAACATGTTCGTCTCCGGATTGCTAATATAAACAATCATTGGCAAATGAGCATGCGTTTTCTTCAACGCATCCATTATATGATACTCCACATCCAAAGCCCAATACGTCAAAATCATGTTGTAAGACTGTCCCATGCTTTCTCGAACTCCGATGTGGTACACTAAACTGGGTTGTTGGATGGTTACGGAGACATCTACAAGGGCCACGTCAGCATTGTAGAACAGATCCAGGGTCTCGGTTTCTCCGAAATCCAATTTGTCGAAATCGATTCTCTGAAAATTTGGAAAATCGAAATTTTCAACAAAAAAAATTTTTTTTTGTTAAATTTTTTTAAAACCCAGTTTTGATAAATTTTCTTACCGTTAGATTAACATTCAACGTATCCGCAACTTTCTGTACATCCTTTAGAGCCATTTCTCTGACCCTCAAGTTTTTCTGAACCTTCTGATCAATCACTATCACCACGTGAAGTTTTCTAGCGTTTCCAGGGATCTAAAAAAATGTTTTCAAAAAGTTTCAGACTGTCTGATGATTCATTTATTACCACAGTTTTCTCAAAAGATCCACTATTTGACGAAGCAGCGGCCATTCGAGTTGTATGGTAGACTGCTGGGGGCGGGGCGCCACGTGGCGGCAGAGGGAGGGGGCATACCTGGAAAAGACGGATTATTTGGGTGTTTTTAGAGGGGTTTTGCATGTTTCAGGACATCATATTGTGCAATAAAACACAAAATAAACGTATTTTGTAATCTGGATTTTTTGCTCACCTTATGAACCCTTGGAAACCTTCCCAAAACCCAAATCAAAATTTTGAATAATTCCTCTTCTAGCATGTTCAGACAAAAATAAGCCTTTTCTTCTTTACGAAAAATGAAAAAAGCCTTCTTTCTAGTTGTTTCCTCCATTTTTTGCATATTCTCGGAGCCTTGTCACTTTTCGAATTCGTCTAATATCTCAAGGACTCTTCGGAGACAGAATGCCTCCGAAGCGAAATGATGGACGAAAAACGTAAATTAGTAAGAGAAAGGGAAGAGAGAGAGTGCAATTTTTTTTAGGGAAAGAATGGGAATTTTTCGAAATTTTTTTTTTCTATGGGTCTCGCCACGAAATCAGTTTTTTGCTGTTTTCTCGTAGGAGATTTTCTACTCATTTTTTTTTATGATTTCCTTCGAAAATCGCGAAGAAAACCAAGTTCTTCTGATAAATATGCGAAATTCCGAGCCTAATTGAGAACTTCTACAGTAATTTTTTAAAGGCGCAGCACGGATTTTGTTCGTTGGGTCTCGCCACGAAATCAGTTTTTTGCTGTTTTCTCGTTTTTGGACCAACTTTTTTGAGTTTTTTCAGACAAAAACGAATAGAAAAAGGGATTTGAAACTCAGAAACAGTCAATTTGACCAAATTTAGTTAGATTTTCATTGCGAACTACCCGTTTTTGTAACTTTTCCGAAAAAACAGACAAAAACACAAAATCTTAAATTTTTCCATGAAAAATTTGATATTACGGGTCAGATTTTCTGTTCTATCCATTTTTATCTGAAAAAACTCAAAAAAGTTGGTCCAAAAATGAGAAAACAGCAAAAAACTGATTTCGTGGCGAGACCCGCTGAGAGCCACTTTGCGGGACCGCAGTAATATGTTTAATTTATTTTTAAAAAACGTACATCATTAGAAACATCATGATGAACCTGCTTCTTCTGACTGTTACTTGCACTTCCACTCGGCGACGATGCCGAAGACGACATTTTCTGTTGATGCTGTCTCTGTTTTTTGCTTATTTGGGGCATCGATTTATTGTTTTTTTTTCAGTTGAAAACCGAGAATTTTGGATTCTCAAACAATTATTCAAGCACCACCCATCGATTGGAACAACACACCGAGATTTGAGAAGGGATTCTGGAAAAAATAATTTTTTTGAAATTTTTTCTTTTTGAAAATTTTAAAAAGTGATGTGAATGGGAAAAATGAACTGGAACGAGTTGAAAAAAAGAAGATTATGAAGAGAGCGGGGTTATCAATCAACAGGAAACGGTGACAAAAGGATGGAAAAATGGAAAAATCAACATCATTTTTTATAAAAATCATCTTTAAAAATGACCTAGTTGTTTCAAAAATTGGATAGTTGTTTCTAAAAAATTTAAAAAATTAAAAGAAAAACAAGTTGCGAAATGTGTATTTTGTATCTATTGTTCTGCACTTCAAAAATATTACGAAACACACATTTTCTGGAATTTTTGGAGGTTGTGATCATTGTGATAAGAAGGTTGGAATTGATAAGAAAATGAAAAAAAAAATTGGAGAATATTCGAAAAAATCGAAAAAAATTGTTTTTGAGGTGAAAATTTTAGATTACAATTTTAAAAATTACTAGAGAAGAAATCAGCCAAAATTCTAAAGCCTATTAAAAAAAAATTTCGTTAACATAAAAAAAAAATTCAGAATAAATTTTAACATTCTAAAAAGAGATGTTTCTCAATTTTCAAGCTTTCAGCTATCACTGAAAAATATCTTTCAAAATTCTTCGTGGAGTTTGAAGTTTTGTAAAATTTTAGATTGCATTCTTGACAATTACTAGAGAAGAAATCAGCCAAAATATGTAGCCTATTTTTCGAAAAATTCTAATATTCTAAAAAGAGATGATTCTCAATTTTCAAAATTTCAGCATTCACTGAGAAAATTCTGCTCAAAATAATAGTTATCCACTAATTTATGATTTGTACTCGAAAATCTAAACTTCCACCGTTGAACCTGAACCCGCATGACTAGCCTAAACGCCGACCACTGACCGAAAATTGTCAATTCTTCTTCTTTTCCTCTTGGTTATAACACCAAACAGAACAGATCAAGTTCATGAATATTCTTTTTCTCTGCGTCTCTAAATATGAACATTTTTACACACACATTTGGCGCCTTCTAGTTCTTTTGGGTCTATCTGTCAGTGTAAAACGGGAATTGATAGGGAGACCTTCTATTCTTTTTTCCACTTCTCTGAGTCTCTGCATATCATACAGTTAATTTTAAAAAAGGGCTCCTTATTTTACAAGCTGCATTTGAAGTCTGCCCTTCACAATGCATAAACCAAAAAAGTACAGATTGTAAAATAAAAAATCACGTGAATTTTGAGAGGCAAAAGGCCAGACAGACAAAGTTTGTACACAGTATCAGAGTTCCAGACAGAACACACATTTTCTATGCAAATATAATAAAACATTGAGAAAAATTTTGCTTGTTTCCTTGATTTTCTCGTTAGAGAAGGAGATTTTCTACTCATTTTTTTACAATTTCCTTCGAAAATCGTGAAGAAAACCAAGTTCTTCCGATAAATATGCGAAATTCCGAGCCTAATTGAAAACTTCTACAGTAATTTTTTAAAGGCGCAGCACGGATTTTGTTCGTTGGGTCTCGCCACTATATCAGTTTTTTGCTGTTTTCTCGTTTCTGGTCCGAATTTCTTGAATTTTCTTTATGAAAACGGATAGAAAATAGGATTTGGAACCTAGAAAAAGCCAATTTGACCAAATTCAGTTAGATTTTCATTGCGAACTACCCGTTTTTGTAACTTTTCCGAAAAATACAGACAAAAACACAAAATCTCAAATTTTTCTATCAAAAATTTGGTATTTCAGGTCAGATTAACTTTTTCTAAGCTTCAAATTGTATGCTCTATTCATTTTTGTCTGAAAAAACTCAAAAAATTTAGTCCAGAAACGAGAAAACAGCGAAGTTCGGTCAAAGTTTACCAAGCCCCTTGGGGACCATTTTCTCCACCAACACCCACCTGAACCCTCCTTCTTTCCCGACCCATTTTGCATCAAAATAAAGTGTATCCGATTCTCTATTCAATTTCCCTGCAGAATCCCTTATATATCCGGTTTATTGGTCCATTTTTGGGGATCACAAAGTTCAGCTACAACAATTTCCTAGCGGGAATCGGAAAAGGGCAGAAAGTTATTTCATGGTAGAGAAGTTTTCAATGAGAAAAGTTTGCAAAGAAATGGTTTGACACTGATCTTTGAATTGGTCTACGATTTTAAGCATGCACCTTTAAACTGGGGATACTGTAGTTTTTTTTTCGATTTTTTCGCGAAATTGTTGAAAAACGTTGAAGGATAAAGCATTTTTCAGTTATTCATACCGATAAATAACAATATAAGTTAGAATTCTGCAAAAATTATGCGAAAAAACGATAAAATCAACGAAAAGTCGACAAAACTACAGTAACCCCGACTTTAAAGGCGCATGTCTAAAATTTTCACATTTCAAACTGAAAGGATGAGAAACCAGAAGAAAAAGCGAAAGAAAAAGAAGGAGTCTGAAAATGAAGGGACCACTGGCGAAAAACAGGAAGAAAAACATGGAGAAAGAGAGAAAACGGGCGAGCCTCGATTCCTGTGCCAAACAACGTGACAATGGACATGTGATTGTCATTGGACACTCTACTCATGCTCAAGGAGCAATAGAGCAAGAATTAAAAAATTGAGTTATTTTTGTTTCAAGCTTCTCAAAAAAAAAAAAAAATTTTTTTTTCTAAAAAATTTTTTTTCAAATTTTTTTTTTTTCAAAAACTGCCAGCTTCAAAAACGCACTTCAGGAGCGACTACAAACTTTAAAAACTAAAAACTACACTCCAACACAAGATTCACTAATTTCTGATTTCTGACTGATAAGAAAAAAATTACGATGTAAAAATGTTTTCCTCCAAAAAAAAATTTTTTTTTTCAATTTTTTCTAAAGGATAGTGGAATATCGATTGTTTTCATTTTAATTTTTTTACTTGTCAAATAAGAAAAATAAAATGGAAAAAACGCGAGAAAAACAATGTTATTTTCAATTTTCCCTATTCAGGTACATTTCAAGTGATAATAAAATCAGTGGCCACTACCCACTGATCATAAAACTTTTAGTACCCTACAGATTAGTCTCAAAGCAAAAATAAGCCTAGTGAAAGACTCCCGGAATTTTGTTTTCTTATCAGTGAAACACTTGATCAAAAATTAGAATGTTTAGTGTGAAGTGTAGTTGTGAATGATAAGAATTATTGTGATAAAGGAATAAAGAGATATATGGTGTATGTGTTGATTTATTAGTGTCATGTGACATTGATTTGGACTGAACTTTTTGTAATTTCAAAAAAAAATTTCAAAATTTTTTTTTTTAAATTTATAAAAAATTGAATTTTCCCTCAAAGTTTTTTTTTAAATTTGGTTTTTATTGAAAATGGGCAAATAATATAGTATTCTATAAAACTGTTTTCTAGTTTTAGAACTATGATTTAAAAAAATTTTTGGGAAAAAAGTTCAACAATTTTTAAAAAAATTTTGAAAAAAATTTTTTTTTAATTTTTTTTAATCATTTCTATCAAATTTCTACCACAATATTCTGTTGATATTTATTGTTTTTAATTCATTTACTCAATTTATAAGGAACATTAATGACACCCTCTCCCATTTCCCGATTAGAGGGGGACGAGGGTCATAAAACAAATCACGCATCTAATTTCTTTTCATCTGTCAGTGAAAAAAGGAAAAAGCGGAAAAAGACAGAAAAAACTCCAAAAAACAGAGAAAAATAGCAAAAATTTGCGAGAAGCCGACGAAAATGGAGTATTTTTCATTTTTCCTTTCCTAGAGAAACGGAGAGAAAAAGAGAAAAAAAGAAGAGGAAAAAAACGAGAATAGGAAAAGAGAAGAGAGATGAGAATGTAGAAGAGACACAGACAGGATGGGGGCAAAAAACGGCAAGAAGCGAGTAGGCCGCGAGATGGAAAAAGAGAGAAGGGAAAACGGGGAGAGGACAGAGAATTGATTGTGTGGTGTGTGGGGTTGTGATTAGGAGGCAAGGCTTGTGTAACTTAACCGATACATCAAAAACAGTTCGTTTTCAATTTTAGTAAACCTCTTCGATTTTTTAAGCGGAATTTTAACTTGGTCAAAAATTGAAATTGAGAGCTGGAACTTGACTCGAAAGTTTTAGAAGGTTTGCTCAAAATCTGGGTAAAATTTTAGATTTTTTGCTCAATTTTGGAGTGAGAATTTTTTTGGAAACTTTTTTTCAAAAAACCAATTTTTGCTATTATTCGTTTTTCAAAGTGTGGCAGCGCGCCTTGCAGTTCGGCTTGCTGGTCTCGCCACGATTTTCAAAAATCTACTACCCTTCCACCGTAATCTTTTCGATTTCGTGGCGAGACCAGCGAGCCGAACTGCAAGGCGCGCTGCCACACTTTGAAAAACGAATAATACTACTACGGTCACGGGAAGTGGCACTTGGCGGGTCTCGCCACAAAATCGGTTTTTTGCTGTTTTCTTGTTTTTAGACCAATTTTTTGGGGTTTTTAAGATAAAAATAGATAGAGCAGAAAATTTGAAGCCTAGAAGTAGTTAATTTGACCCGAAACATTAAATTTTCCATAGAAAAATTCAAGATTTTGTGTTTTTGGCGGAAAAGTTACAAAAACAGGTAGTTTGCAATGAAAATCTAACTAAATTTGGTCAAATCGACTATTTCTAGGTTTCAAATTTTATTTTCTACCTGTTTTTATAGAGAAAATTCAAGAAAATTGGACCGGAAATGAGAAAACAGCAAAAAACTGATTTCGTGGCAAGACCCGCCGTAGTACAAAATGCAAAAAAAAGAAAAAAAAGAGATTTATGTTCCTAATTTGTCCTGTCCTCCCCGAAATGAGTTTGCTAAACAAGTCATCCTCAATCTCTTTTGAAAGATCTCAATCTTTAGCCAGACCCCCGATCGCGTTTTCGGCGAACTTCTTCAAAAAGGTCTTTCTCTATTCAAAACTGAGAGAAAACTCTGAAATTTCACCTAGATGTAGGGCAAATTTTGTAGCATTTATTTCGCAGTCTTATTACAGCTCTCCGCTTCAATTTTTGACCAAGAAACTTATTTACCAACTTTTAATAAGACGAAAAGGAAGGGAAAGGGAGAGAGAAAGAGCGAGTACAGTTGACCAGGAAGGTCCTTCTCTGCGACCCCGCCAACACACACCTGCCCTTTCGTTGCGTAATCCGTTGTATAGTGTACAGACGGTCCGAGAACCCCGAGGGACCATCGAAACATAAGGTCTTTTGCGCAACACCTTATTATTCTTCCAGTTTGAAATGCGTATTACTGCGGTCACGAAATCAGTTTTTCGCTTTTCTCTCGTTTCAGGTCTAATTTTCTCAAAATTTCTTTACAAAAACGGATAGAAAATGGGATTGGAAACCTAGAAATAGCCAATTTGACCACATTTCGTGAGATTTTCATTGCGAACTACCCGTTTTTGTAACTTTTCCACCAAAACCACAAAATCTTAAATTTTTCTAAGGAAAATGTAACAATTCGGGTCGAATTAACTATTCATAAGCTTCAAATTTTCTGTTCTATCCATTTTCATTTGAAAAAACTCAAAAAAAGTAGGCCCAGAAACGAAAAAACACCAAAAAACAAGTTTCGTGGCGAGACAAAAAAAACTACAGTATCCCCGACCTTAAAGGCGCATGCCTGATGGTCGAGTGAAAGTTTACAAATTTCAAACTGAGATGAAATGTCATAAAATAATTTGACTTCAGGATTCCTGAATCAGGAATTCAGAAAAAAGCTCAAAGAACATGTTTTTTGATTTGCTCTTCTCTTCATCCAACACATCATATCATTAACGTCAGAAGGAAACCTTTCAGAACGGATTAGGCGTATAAGGAGTCTCTTTTTGATTCTGGGAGAAAGTTGTTTTACACATAAACATATCAGTGTCATAACTATGTGCATATTCAATCATTTCCTCCAAAGGGGAAAGATCAAGGAAGTAGAGTGGACTTGAGCAATGTGTGTAGTTTGGTAAAAAAAAACCAGCCTGGGTTTCAAAATGAAGCTATTGAAAAATTGTAAACAGCTAAATTGTTAAACTTAACATTTCTAGTCATTGCTATTTTTCTCGAAAATTTCTGATCAAAATCAACCTGTTTTTATACCCCTCATTTTTCAGAGATCTAGTACTAGTACTTGACCTAATTTTCACTAATTTTTCGTATTTTAACCAACTGGAATATTATTTCTCCAGCATAAAACACATTGAATCACAAACTCCGAAGGGTCCGTAAAATTGAATTATTCAAAGTGGGCGGAGCCTAAACCTTCTGAAAACCAAACATCATCTAGAACAAAAATCGATGAAAAGGTCGATTTTTGCAAATTTCACATGAAAAATTTACTTAAAATTGGCGCCAAATTGAATTGAAATTAAAATTCATGAATTTCTGGTCTAAATTAGAGAAAAATGGAAAAAAAGACGGGGAAAAACAGGAGTTTATGGTGGTGTTGTTGGTGGAGGGCTCTAGTGTCTTCCTCTCGCAAAAAAACTTAATTTCGCATTCACATTCCTCTCGTTGAATGTCCCAAGGGACTATCGGGGATATGGGGATGAGAAAACAAGCGGCACTCGGCGGGTCTCGTCACGAAATCCCATATTTGTGTTTTCTGCCAAAAAAAAAACGAAATCTCAGAATTTGCTATGAAAAACTCAAGAATTCGCATCAAATTTACTATTTCTAGGTTTCAAGTTCTTCTCTTTATTCGTTTTCATAAAAAAACTCGAGAAAAATCATTCCAGAATTGAGAAAACACTAAAAAAACTGATTTCGTGGCGAGACCCAACGAACAAAATCCGTGCTGCGCCTTTAAAAAATTACTGTAGAAGTTTTCAATTTGGCTCGGAATTTCGCATATTTATCGGGAAAACTTGGTTTTCTTCGCGATTTTCGAAGGAAATCGATAGAATGAGTAGAAAATCTTCTTCTCTATCTGATTTTATCAAAAATAAAGGAATTTGAATAAGAAATACGGTCCAGAATGCCGCGTCTCACTTTTCGTCGCTACAACTCTCCTGATTCGCGTAATCATCTCTCTCTCTTTTTTCTCACACAAAACACTCCGAAATGTATCCATTTACGTAAGCGACACTCGTTGTAAACACCCCGAAAAGAAAGGGGTAATCTGGCTTGCTCAGGGAATTCGAATCGGAAATGGGATAGATATGTAGGGTTTTTCTATTTCATTTTAAAGGTCATGAAATAAAAATGGATCAGGATGTTTTTATAGGGAAAATTGAAAATTGAAAGGTCAACATTATGGAGATTAGATTTTTACAACAGAAATGACAAGTGAACATTGCAATTTTTCCAAGACAATTATACAGATTCGTCCTCACTCTCCAAGCACTTCCGCATCATCATCAGCAACCCACAAGTACATCATCTGGCCAGCAGCAGTCATGAGTCGTTCCTTCTTCGGATGAGCTGTCAGCGAATGGATCACTTTCGATGGATGTTCCAGTTTCGTGACGATCGATGAGTCCAAGAGGCTGGAAATTGGGGGTATTAGGCGAATTCCAAATGATTTTCTCTTGACGCGAACGCTCAAACAGCAGAGGTCCAGCCAGGGGATCTAAAGACCCCGTTACTCACTAACTTTTGATCATATTCTTGTACCATTTTACTTTTTCATATCGCGGAATACAAATTTGAATCAATGAACCTTACTTTCCCACGATATTGGTTTCTTTCGGGATCTTACAGGAAGAACACAGAAGAGGACAGTCTGTCACAGAAAGATGTTTTACAGCCAATGTGCCTACTTTGTCAATGTGACTAGTCTCCCCCCCCTCCCCTTTACCTAAAACGCACATTGTCCCACGCCCCCTTACAGTTTTACGACCACTCCTAATCCGTTAACGGACCACTGTCTCCCTCCCCCTCCCATCCCATCTCAATTTGTCTCATCTTTAGTGACTCTTTATTTCCGTCTATTTCCTGTTTATTGACTTTAAATGGCCCCATCCGGAAAACACTCCGGATCCTCTAGAGTTTCCGTGTTCCGAGTTCCTTACAATCAGAATCACTAGCCTCACTAGGGAAGTCCGTTTCTCGCCTAGCCTTTTTGTACTTTTCATTAAATCAATCAAATTTTTCCAACCCTAGCCTGAGACCCTAGGTAATTCAAATTTGAATCAGTGAACCTTACTTTCCCACGATATCGGTTTCTTTTTTCTATACGGACTCTTACAGGAAGAACACAGAAGAAAACAGTCTGTCACAGAAAGATGTTTTACAGCCAATGTGCCTACTTTTTCTATGTGACTAGTCTCCCCTCCCCTTTATCTAAAACGCACATTGTCTCACGCCCCCTTACAGTTTTACGACCACTCCTAATCCGTTAACGGACCACTGTCTCCCTCCCCCTCCACTCTCATTCCGTCTCAATTCGTCTCATCTTTAGTGACTATTTATTTCCGTCTTTTTCCTGTTTATTGACTTTAAATGGCCCCATCCCGCAAAGCTACCAGAACCTCTACAGTACTGTTACACCTTTTTTAGCCTTCTTCTGTTTTCTGAGTTTCTTACAATCAGCATCACTAGACTCCCAGATTTCCCCGATAGATCGAATCATTTCAAACGTAGGGAAAAGAGAATACGACAATTCCATTGGTTTCTTGTGTTGTTTTTCTCAAAGGAACCTTCTTGTAGGGCCCAATTCTTCCTTTACAATTATTGCTCGACCTTTATTGATCCGTTCCCATTGGCCTTTCTTCTATTTCCCCCTCCTTTTTCTCTGAAACGTTGTCTCTCACCATTTACAGTTTTACGACCACTCCTAATCGGACCACTGTCTCCC
>LR538453.1:0-38255 GCA_900883565.2 Caenorhabditis panamensis | reverse complement strand
TTTCATTCCGACTCAGTTCTTCTCATCTTTACGTGACTATTTATTTCCGTCCATTTCCTGTTTATTGACTTTAAATGGCCCCATCTCGCAAAGCTACCAAACCCTCTAGAGTACTGTTACACCAGTTTCCGTGTTCCGAGTTCCTTACAATCAGAATCAGTAGACACCCCTAATGTACCACTGTCTCTCTCTCCCCCTCCTTCCTCAATCCAACTCATATTCGTCTCATCTTCACGTAACAAATTACAGTCTCGTCTTGCCAACTCGCTGACAATGGCCCCTACATCGAGAACCCGTAGAACCCCGAGAACCCCGAGAATGTCTGAACAATTGGTGAAATGGGTTCAATCGAGAGAAGAAAAACAACCGGCGTTCAAAGCTCCAATGGATCTGCTCGACTGGTCGTGTCCGCTTCCAACGCTTATGGGTCTGGCCATCAAGAACTCGCCGACTGGATACTGTACCCACAATCAGATCTACTCATTCATTCTGTAAGTTTCCCTACCGTAATCTTCTTTTTGAGTCTCATAATTTCAGGCACCACTTTCCCAAATTCCGCTACACGGCCGAGGAAAACTGGAGAAACAGTGTGCGCAAACAAATCAGTCACGCGAAATTCCGTAAGGAGGAAGGACTTACGACGAAAGCAAACCGATTCTTCCTTGCCGATCCGGAGCAATTCGAAAACGTGTTCAACTTGAAAAATTTCAAGAAGTCCGCTCAGAATGATCCACGAGGACCCGGTGAGTTTATAAATACTACTGTTTCACGATCAATCCTCCTTTCTTTCAGAGTTCTTCGAAAGAATGATCAAAGGGCAGATCGGTCTCCCCCGTCAGCTCTTCTACACCGTCGTCGCTCTCGGTTCCCCGTGCTTTGCCGGTCCCGAGAACTCTGCTGTGTTCTACTACCTGCTCTCAATCGGACACATCATCAAGAAAGACGAGTCAATCTTCCGAGAGTACTACCAACCGACTCCGTCCATCATTGAATGCCGGTTCGTCGAGCAGGAGATTCCATGGACTCAACGTGCCTATGAGAACCCTTTGGAATACCCGGAGTTCTGTCGTGCTCTCAGTCCAAGGGAGCGTCCGATGAAACTCGGTTCCGAGCAGATCGCCCGCTTCCACGACAACATCAAGATCTACTTCCAACTTCAGTGCAGCTATTGGTACCAGGGCATTCCAAGCTGGACCACTCCTCTTCATCAAGATGTTTGGAGATTCGTGCTGGAGGGACCTAACCAACATGTCACATTCTGCCCGAGAGGCAAGGAGATTCCTGGAAGTCTGTACGATCAGAAGGTTGGGGAGGAGACTGTGGATCAACAGATCAGTGAGGATGTTCCAGTTGAGCAGCCGGCGGATGTCGAGAACTTAGTGGTTCAAGAGGATCACCACGATCAGGAACAGTTGGAGATGAATGGAGAAGAGGTCTCGGAAGCCGAAGAACCATTGGAAAACCCAGCCGTTGTCTGTCTGGAGTACAGGGAGCGGGAAGAACACCAGAATGAGATTGTCTGCGAGGATGTTGTTGTGGTGGAGGATAATCAGGAGGTCTACTGGGATAATCAAGAAAATGTATATGTGGTCATCCCAGAAGTCGCTTATCAAGTAGTCTACGTGGACCAAATAGAACAAAACAACGAGCAACACCAGAAGCAAATGGCCCAACAAGCAATGGCTCAAATGGACGAGGCCCGCAGCGACCAAGATGTCTGGAATTGTTTCTTCAAAAGTTCTACCAATTATCGTTCACCGATCTAATATCTTTCTTTGTCATAATATGATCTCATTTTGATTGATACGTGTGAATATGATTCTCTACTAGCTTTGATCAATAAATTTCTCAACAATTTAAAGTACTTTTACACCTGTTTTCACTATTATACTGACACGAACTGTCCAAACCGAACTGCCTAACACAAATTCAAAATATAACTTGCATTTTTGGTTTCAGATCTTTGACTGCTAATGCATCAAAAACAGTTAGTTGGGGGGGTTTGTCCTACATCTGGGTCAAATTTCAGATGCTTCTCTCAATTTTGGAATGAGATAATACAGAAAATCAAGCAATTCCAATCCAATAGACGGAAGCAGATGTTTTCTGTACGTCGTCCTCTTCAAAATCGACCGGGTAACAAGTGACTCGTGTCTTCCACCCATCATGAACGTGTTGCTATCGAAGACCCAGATCCAGGATGTTCCCTCCAAAATACATGCAACTTTCTTGTTCTTCAAATTAAAAACAGACTCATTCAAAATTCCTTGCAATCCCTATAGATCAAATGGAAAATGCCCGGCAAACTCCAAAATAGCATGTTCCCGGTTTTAAAAAATGGTTAAAAGGTTGGTATTCTCTTGGATTTCTCTTGGTTTTCCACGATTTTTCTAACCGAGCGGCAATATCAAACGTTCCCCTCCAAATTCACACTTTTTCTCTTGTTTTCTGCAATCATTTTTGCCAATTTTTTGCGACTTTGTCACCTTTTGTTGTCGGTGCGAGTCACAAAAGGGTCCCGAAATTTGGTGGAGCGTCAGAGTCAAAGTGAAATGTGCTTTGTTTTGGATGCTTTTCAAGGCTCTTTTTTCGATTTTTCAAGGTAAAAACAGTTACTAATAAAGTTGGAAGTCGGCGGGTCTTGTTTCAAAATAAGTGTTTTGCCGTTTTCTCTATTCCGAACCGAAGATCCTCCAAAAGTATTCAAAAACCCGTCAAAACTGCTAGAAACCTTGAAGATTTAATTTCCTGGTCCTTTCCTTATCTTCTCCTCACTATTTCCTTGTCATAAAATCCTCAAATCCTTGTCACATTTCCATCTCCGGTGACCGTTGACCGTCTACACCTAGCTTGAAAGATGTCTTCTGGGAAGATTCCCCACCACCTGCACCGCATTTATTAGCACTACAGTCTACTCCCGTCCTGTCCTGTATAGGGCCAATGGGCCCTAAACCTAAACTCCACCCCTTATAGTATTTGACCCGCCCACATTCTATAACATTATGTCCGTTACTCCTCGCTCTCATTCGTCAATCTCTCTCTACGTTCTCTTTTCATTTCATCTTCCGTGTTCCAGAAAATGTCTCTGGAAACCACGAATCCGGTGATTCTCAAGACTAAGACGGCCTCCAAGCCTCAACTACAACAAACGAAGCCCAAGAGGCAGCGCGCCACCCAAGATACCGTGGCGTTCGCTCAAAAATGGCAACAATCCTTTGAAAAGAACGAACCGCCCGTCCACCCGCCGTTCCCCCTAGTTCGTCCTCCATTCACAGTCAGATGTCTGTGCGCTCTGGCCATGAGGAACTCGAAGAGTGGAATGGTACAAGCTGTACATATTTACGCTTTCGTTTTGTAAGTTTTGACTTCTCTTTTCACTCGAATGTCTTTTTTTTCAGACACCACTTCATCTGGTACCGCTACCTGTCCTGTGACAACTGGAAGAACTGCATCCGCAACGTTCTCAACTCGAAAACGTTTGAAAAATGCAAAGTCGGAAAGGAGAACACTTGGTATCGATTGAAGAACCCGGATGACATTTTGCCGGACTTCTTCTCGGACGAAGAAGTCAAGAGATACATGCAACACATTGATCCACGTGGACCAGGTTAGTTTTTTCTGGAATCTTTCCGAAATCGTCAATGTTCATTCAGCCTTCTTCAAAAGAATGATCCAAGGAACCGTCGGACTCCCTCGCCATCTCTTCTACAACATCGTCGGCCTCGGATCTCCCTGCTTTGCCGGTCCCGAGAATTCTGCGCTCTTTTATTATCTACTCTCCATCGGGCACGTCCCCAAAAGGTTCGAGGGACTCTTCCGCGAGTACTGCCATCGGGAACACTCTGGCATTGAACCCTGGTTCTACGAGGAGTTCCGCTCCTTCCGCCCAACACTTATTCAGTGTCCAACAAGTCAAAAGGCCTTCCGGAAAGCCGTGGGACCCGAAGAATTCATTCCAAAGTTGACATTCGCAGAGCTCTCCGGATTCCATGACAACGTCGAGACCTACTTCAAGCTTCAACACAAGTTTTGCAATCTAAGAGACCCGACATGGGAGACCCCGAGACATTCGGATGTTCTCGAGCAGGTGCTGAATGGTCCGATTCAACAGGTCACTTATGGAGTTCGTGAGGACGATCAGATGGTTAAAGGATCCTTGTACGATGTTCAAGAACCCTTGCCAGTGAACCCTGCGTTTGTTGCGCCAAAGAAAATCGTAGATCCCCCCAAACCGTTCCCCGCCAATTGGGGCCCACTGCGGTACATTGATGGAATGGAGGAGCAAGGCTTGGAACTCGACTCTCAAAGACATCCAGCCAAGGTGTCGTTTCCAAGAGTCAACGGACCGTTCTTTGCCCCAGTATCCCAGACTCCAGCGCCAACAATTTCGGGAAGGTTCTATGAAGATGTATCCAAATCCAATGGATCCCAACCTGACGCCCAATACCAAGGAGGCTCCCTCAATCCAGTGTCAACAACTTCAGGAAGGTTCTACGAGGAGTCCGGACCCTTGAGACCGGTTCAAAACATTGAAAACCTCCAAGAACCCACTCCAGGAAGGTTTTATGAAGGAGCTGGACCCATGATGCCACGGCCAATGCCTCAGAAACGAGGAGCCACGTCACAATTGCCAGGAGAGCCGAAAGCAAGACGTATGGTGCAGGAGCAGCCAGAGAGAGACGAGGACGAACGAACGATTAGTGGATATCTAAACGATATCGAGAATCTGGAGAACGATCTTATGGTTGGCGGCAGCGAAAAGTTTGATCTTTTGAGATTCATTGAAGAAGCAGAAGATGATGACGATGTTTTTGACGAGGAAGAAGACGACGAGGAGGTTCAGGAAGTCGTCGTAGAAGATGGAACTCTAACTGTTCCGGAGCCAGCTAAGCGAACAATAGCTGAGATTTGTCAAGACATGGAAGAAATCGAAAAAGCCGAAGATTTGTTTAACTATTTCTTCAAGTGATTTATAACTAATGATTTACAATGTGAAATAACTCATTTAAAAACAAGTAGTCTCCCGTTCGTGTCAATAAATTTTAAATTTAAAAAAATGTTTCATCACTATTCAAGGAATTTGAAACTTGTGTTTCAAGCTTTTGAAAAGCCTGTAACTTCTCAAATGTCGAAATTTCTGGTTCTCGATTTCAAAAAATAACAGGAAAACAGTCCAGAACACTTTCAGAAGCACTTTCTAACCCATTTCTACCCCAAATCACACCTTTTGCTATTCTCTACGTCTCCCATCCCTCTCTAACCCTCCCGTTTCCCTCAAAGACCGTACCGCCTAGATGCGTCCCCCGTGTCTAAACACCGCCACCCGCTCGTCGGCTCTTTTGTCTATCCTCCATTCCGCTGACCCCGCCCCACAGAAGTCCCTATAAATACCCCACTGGACCCATTGGTCTTTCATTCCCCTCGAGTTCCCTGATGGTGAACTGGTCATTGATGTCTCTAAAGTTTCCCTTTTTTGATTTGTGTGATTTGGATTCTTTTCTGAATGCTGAATCCTCGAAGCGCGGCATTCAGATTTGAAGCTTAGAACTCTGGAACGCGTTCAATTCTGTACTGGTTGTGAGGCACTGAATGAAACATCTCAAACAGATCAGCGGAAGGTGCTAGTGAAAACGTTCCTTTATAACACACACCTCACACCGAAAATGTGAAATTTGTGGAAGCGAACGTGACTTTTCAATTACTGAAGAACATGATCAACGTAAGTTTCAAATTGAAGAGAGCAAAAAGTAAAACTGATTGGATTTCAGGGATTCAAAAGTTGAATTGTGGAGCTTTTTATTTCTCAGTCCAACTGAACAATAACAACGCCAACACCGCCAATAACTGTGTCTCAAAATACTGCAGAAATACTAAATAAACTTGAATTCCCTTTTTAGAAAACTGTGTTCTCTCTGTTACAAGCTCCAAATCATCAAAAGGACTCGAAAATCCCTAATTTCCCCATAGGAACCAAAAAATGAACAAACCTATAAACATAGACAAATCCGTCCTCCGATCCACTCGCCACGTGTTCTATTGATTGAAGTACCCGCGAATCCAACTTGTACTCGCTATTCTGATGACCTTTGTAGCTGAAAAAGAGCAAGTTAGAGTTTGGAAAAACAAAAAAGAAACTGGAGTACCTTGCCAACAACTTTCCACTGTTCTTGTCCATCAACCTGACGACTCCTCCCATGGCTCCGGCCAGAACACAATTGCCATCCGGTGTGAAACTCACACTGTTCACCGAATCACCCATGTAGTCGACGGTCATCTGAAACCATTTGTATTAGGTTTTAAAGCCTCAACTTTAATTTTCGATTCTTTAAAATTGGAAACTAACTGTTTTTGATGTAGGTAGTTAGTGTATTTCATTACATCAACCCTTTTTAAGAATCAAGGATTTAGAACAAAAAATGCAAGTTATGTAGTGAAAGTTTCGAACTCAAATTTTTAAAAATCGTCAAAACTGAAAGTAGAGTGATGCCATTTAGCGAGCGTTTAGAAGAATGTCCCATCTTGCAGTCAAATTTCAAATTTTTAGGTCAAGTTAGAAAAAAACTCACATTTCCATCCCGGACACTATAAATGCGATAGTTGCCATCAGCACTTCCAGCTACAATCTCGTGTCCATTCACATCAATCGATATCACTCCATCGGTCGCCTCGTTGAATATCTGGATGGGCTTTTCGCTGCGAGATCGACAGTCGAACGCTTGCATCGTGCAGTCCATCGAACCGGAGAACACCACCGACGACTCTTCGTTGAATGCGACGGCGTTTACTTGGGCTGCAAAAGGAATACTTTTTTCAGGAAGTGTTTTTTTTTCGAAGCTTTCTTTGAAAAAACTGATATTCCTCGACGGGTCTCGCCACGAAATCGGTTTTTCGTTGTTTTCTCGTTTCTGGTCCAATTTCCTGGATTTTTCTTATAAAACGGATAGAAAATGGCATTTGGAACCTAGGTATAGCCAATTTGACCAAATTCAGCTGGATTTTCATTGCGAACTACCCGTTTTTGTAACTTTTCCACCAAAAACACAAAATCTTTAATTTTTTACGAAACATGTAATTTTCGGGTCAGATTAACCATTTCTAGGCTTCAAATCTTCTTCTCTATCCATTTTTTATTGGAAAAAACTCAAAAAAGTTGGTCCAAAAACGAGAAAACACCGAAAAACCGTTTCGTGGCGAGACCCGCCAACTGCCGATTTTTTTGGCGTTTGCAGTAGAAAATAGCATTTTTATCAAGTAAAAGCTTACCTCCATGAGTCCTCCACCTTCTCAACTGCTTTCCAGTCTCCACATCAAACACCGTACACGCTCTATCCGCTCCTCCTGCCGCTATTTGTGCATTATCCGATGATGTCGCCGCGTCGAGAACTTCGTTTCCGGTGCCAGAGTACACTTTTAGAAGACTGCTTTTCACCGGATTCCACAATTTGATCGTCTTGTCGCTACCACATGTTATGCAGTAGTTGCCGTCCACTGGAAAAAAAGCGAATTGAGATTTATTTCAGAAAGTCCTAGCGATTTACTAAATTCGTTTATTGTTTTCTCATTAAAAAACTGGTGGAAAACGTCAAAATTCATAAATTTTCTTTTGAAAAAGATTTATATTCAGTTTTTCTTTTCTTTTTCGGTTTATTTAGTTTATTTCAGTTTTCTAAAACTCTCACCATTATACCGAACAGCTCTCACAGCTCCCTGCTTACAATCGATTGCTCTGGCTCGAACCGTCGGGTATTTCGTCATTTCTTCTTAAAAACTTGTTTTTAACATGAATGAATAGAAGAAAAGTATTCAAAATGGCTGAAAACCAATTTTAAATCTATAAAAAATGTTAGACTTGAAAAGCAACATTTTCAAAAATACACAGAAAAATTCGTTCATATAATAACCGGATTTTTACACTTGAAAAGATCACAATTTGAGTAGAAACAATACCGAAAAATAATATGAAATAAGGTGTTCACAATAGATCAACCTGATAATCAGCATAGGAAATATAAAAAGAGAATCCACAAATTACAGAAAAAATTTTGAAAAATGACTAAAGGGGCGTGGCATGTGCTTGTTTCTCTTCGGTGAGTGGTCTCGGTGGGATTTCGATGACTTTGAAGTAGACTCCTTTGGCTCTTGCATGGGTTAGGAAGGCCTTGTTGGCGGTGACAGTCGTCGTTTTCGTCTTTTCGGAGCAGGAGAACACGTACTGGAAGAAAAAAATATGAAAAAAATTTGAAAAATTTTGGAGAAAATCGAAATTTTTTTTTTTGAAAAACATTCTTTTTTTGTTTTTTATGGAATTTTCAAGAAGAATTTTGAATTTCTACATTGTGTCTTGTTTTATGGAAAAGAATTGGAAAATTCAAAACTCAGCAGAACGTTTTTTGAAAATGTGGAAGAAAAAAAAATCCAAAGATTCTCATTTAAATTTAAAAAAATTCGTAAAAAAACACGAACTTTAGTAACACTGGTAATTCCTCGGATCCCATTCAACTGTGCCACCCTTCCCACTTCATCTGTCTCCTCGTCGGGAATCTGAACAATTTGCTCGGAGAGCTCTGCGAATCGTTGTTTCTCGTTGGGTCCACCAATATATAGAACGATTTCCGATACACGATCGAATGCGATTTTGCTCATGATTAGTTGGTGGCCTGCAAATTAATTTTTTTCCATTTTTTTCTCAAAATTTTAAAAAACTCTTCTCACCATTCAACTGTTGCCAAAGCGCCGCTTTTGCCGGATTTTCCCTCTCCCGTGCCACGTGGTTGTTGATCATGGGCTCGACAAACCGAAAATTGGCTCCTCCCGGCTCACACATGTTCGATACCAGAAGCATGACAGCAGAAATGTCGAGGTTGATCCGAGGAAGAGAGGCTGAGGGAAGGCTGGAAAAGGAAGCATGTAAAATGGCGATTTCTAATGTTATTGTGATAGAATTCAGCCAGTGGTCGTTGAAAGGAATGTCCTACTTTCATTTCCGAAAACCAGCGAAAAAAATAGATCATAGATCAGAAGATTTGAAGCCTAGAAATAGTTAAGTTAACCCGAAATTTTCAATTTTTGAGAAAAAAATTTAAGTTTTTGTGTTTTTGCCGGAAAAGTTACAAAAACGGGTAGTTCGCAATGAACATCTAACTGAATTTGATGAAGTTGGCTATTTCTAGGGTTCCAATTCCTATTTTCTATCCGTTTTTATCAGAAAAAATCCCAAAAAGTTGATCCAAAAACGAAAAAACAGCCTAAAAACCCCAATTTCCCTCTCACACTCTGAACATTCCCTTTCTCTCTCCTCTTCCACTGCCCGCCAACCCCACTCGGTCACTTCTATGTCTACTGCCTCTGCCCCGACATACTTCGTAGCCGCCATAGCTCAGTCGGTTAGAGCGTGGGTCTAATAAGCCCAAGGTCGCAGGTTCGACCCCTGCTGGCGGCAAATTCTTTTTTATTTTTTGTTTAGCGAAGTTCCAGTTGTTTTTCTAATAAAAGCACTCACCCCTCCTGCTCTTCTTCCTCATCGTCATCATCTTCTTCATCCTCCTCTCCCCAATCCGAGTCCTCTTCCTCTGCCAATCTCTCAATCAACTCCTCATTCCACTTCCCTTTCAATTCCTCCTTCTCGATCAGTTCTCCCTCCACAATAACTCCTTTTCTCACTAATTTATCCGCCATTTCCTTGAGAATCCCTTTCTTGAAGATCACGTGAATTTGTGGATTGTTAAACTGTCTCGACACGAATCTCTGCTGTTTCAGCTGACCGATAACGTCCCCGTTCCGTTTTCCGTCTCGGTATTCGATGAGGAGTGTTTTGGCGGGTCGGTTGACTAGTTTCAGCTGGAAAATGCAACAATTGAGTGATAGAGTTATGATAATCTTACCCAAACATTTGGCTCTTTCTGTACAATATCCACAGTAACCGTCATCTCGTTCCTTTTGAACACTTTCAGCACAGCTGTCACGTTTTCCATGTTCTGCAAAAACTCTTTGAGTTGGAACAGTTTGGAAATGAGTTATTGCATGAATCTGTAGATTCCGACGCGCGTTTTAAGATGTAATTTTCCGTTTTCGCAAATCAGCAATAAATCTCACCTCTATCTCACTGATTATCGATTTGTAGAAGGCGTAGTTGCAGGTGGTCAAGTGATTCTCCAGGTTTTTGACAGCGTTCTGAAGTTTTCAGACAATTTATGAGTGGTTTGTATGTTTTTAGCTCTTGAAAAGCCTGTAACCCTTCAAATCTTGCAATTTCGGGTTTTAGGTTTCGAAAATTGACTGGAAAACCTATTGTTTTCAATCAAAAATCAACTCACATTGGTCAACAACTCGACCTCCTTGCTCAACATCTTCTCCAATTTCTTCCAATTCTCCAGTTTTCGAAATCTCGGCTGTGTCAACTTCTGAATGTCCGCTTGCACTTCGGCGATTTTTTCAGCGACTCTCCGCTCCAATTCGGCCATTTTTAGGTGTCTGTGTGCCTGAAAAAAATGACAAGATTTGGAAATTAAAAATAAAATTGAAAATCAAGAAAATCGGTAAAACAGGGCATTAGGAACCAGAAAAAATTCAAGAAATCTTTTGAAAAATCAGAAAAAACTCCGTAATTCATTATGGGACAAGAAAGACATCGGGAAAAGTTGGGAAAATCGAGATTCGGGTGGAAAATTAAGATGAGATCAGTTAATTAATGATAAATTAGTATTTGCAGAATGACAAGGGAGTTAAATTGAGTATTTAAAATAATCCGTGTCGATGGGAAGTGTATCGGCGAATGCAACGCGGTTCCAGCAGTCCATGCAGACGTTTATGCTGAAAAATCCGGATTACTGTTCGTTTTTCTGATGTTTTCTCGTATTGAAATTTTTGAGAACATGGATACAAAATGGAGAAAACGACAGAAACCATTTTTTTGGGTGTTTTCAAATCGCATTTCCAAACAAAAAAACAGTTACCTGAACTTGATATATCGATCAACAAGATCCACAGAGGCACGCATGTGTCGGGAACTGGAAATGTCGGGCTGGACGAATCGAATGTGGCGGAGCAGTTTGCAGCCGGAGCACACTTCCAGGGAGCTCACGGACGGTTCTTCGTACATCAGATCATCCACGTGGAATCGGAGACAGAGCGGCAGGAAATGGTGCATCAGTCGTGAGAGTTTTCTGGAAGATTATGTCCTTGATTTTATGTATCTCACTCCAAAATTGAAAGTATGAAAAAGTGAACAAAATAGATTTAAACTCGGTCAAGACTGATAGTTTATTGATGCCATTTAGCCAGTTTTGAAGTTATAGAATTTGTAATCGAAAATCAGAAAAAAAAACTCACGGATCCCTGTGAACCGCATTCGCCGCTATTGTCTTCAAAGTGTCCACACCACCTGGATGGCTGTATTCCTGTGCATCAATCTTCGTGAGAAGTTGTTTCAAACCTCCTTGAGCTTGATCGGCTCGCGGAACAGTCAATCCGTCGTTCTCACTAATCTCCAACTTGTCCATTTGCTTCAATCGAAGATCATTTGGAAGGTGCTGTATCCGATTGGAGCACAAATTCAGTGTTCGTAGACTGTTGAGTTGGCAGATTCGGGATGGAATGTAGCGGATTCGGTTGTGAGAGATGCAGAGGTCGCGGAGGTGGGAGAGGTGGAAGATCGGAGGGAAGAACTGAAAGAAGAATTGAAATTTATCGGTTCTCGATTACGAATTGAACTGAAAATTATATTCAGTGTTTTTTCAACTGTTTAAACTCCGAAAATTGGGTTCAAGCCTCAAAAACCCACCTCCAACTGATTTTCTCCAATATCCAACCAATTCAACGACTTTGGAAGAATCTTGAACATCTTGTGAACCACTGGCCACGGAGCGTCTCCAAGTGCACAACCGTTCATTAGTAGAGCTTGTAGATTCACCAAACGGCTGAGGACCTGAAAATTGCATTGGATTTTTGCCTGCTTCAAAAAAGTCCAAATCCCACCTCAAAATCTTTGCAATTCGTCATAAACGGATTTCCACTCAAAACCAGCTTTGTCAGATTCGAGCAAGTCGCCCATTTTTTATCAGGGATGCGTAACATGACTGGATCAAATGTCAAAACTCTTAGGAATTCGGAGAAATCGTTACGCTGTTTGCTGTACGTTGCGAGGTCCTTGACGTTGATTTGGATTGGTTTGAAGTCGGAGGTTTTTACCTGAAAATATAATTTTTAGCATTTGTTTTTCACAAAATCTAACAAAAAGGGAAGTACTAACCTTGACTTTACTCAAATCCACATCTTCTCCCTTGGCGATTTTGCGAATACTCTCCACCACTGATTTCAGATCTTCTGGGCTCGCCTGAAAGTTTATAATCAATAATGAGTAATAGGTATTCTTAATTTTTGCATAGAAATTTGAATCGCGACTGGTTTCGCGAAATTTCGAAGAAAACTGAAGAATTTCGAAACGCACATTTAAAGGGATATGTCATTTTTGGATTAGCGGGTCTCGAGTGGAAAACTACAGTAACCCAAGAAAATTCTGTTTTTAGAGCTTTTTTAAAGTATTTACACCTAATTTTCGGCTTTTTCGACTATTAGGACAACTTTTAGTTATCACAAACCTTACTGATAAGTACAGTAACCGCCGGTTGTTTCGGGAACGTCAGTGTGAGTTTGCCTTGTTGAATGAATTGAGTGACCATGTGGGGTGGTTTGTCGAGCTGAAAACACAAAAATAGCGGGAAACTCAAAGATTCGGATTAAATGCATGATATCTAGGTTTTGAGTTCACTTTTCTATCACAGTGAAAGTTGGAGAAAATGAAAAAAAAACAAATAATTTTTATAAATTTTTTTTGTGAAAGGCATACCAAAAACTTGTTTCCTTCTTTGTCTCCGACCAATGGAAATGATATTTGATAGAGTGATGCGGGGGTCTGCAAGTTATTATTTGAGCTTTTGGATCTACCATTTCCATTCAAATTTCCATTGGGAATGTTTGAAAATGTCTAAAAACCAAAAAATGATACCTTTCTGGTTTTCTCCATCACAATAAACGATTTCTGTCCCTTTGAAGCTTTCTGTTGGGGCCGGGGACCTGCCGTCATTTTCATGAATACCACCTCACATGCTATTCGCATCTGAAATGGAGAACTTTTGGAAAAAATGCAAATGCGCTGTGTTGAACTGTTTTCGTTCAAAAATTAGGGAGCATCGAAAAAGTACACATAGAAAATTGAGAAATAGAACAAAAAAGCACAAGGAATGCAAAAATCTGGACAGTTCGACCAATAAAAATTCAAAGAAACATTCAAAAAAAAAACATTTTGTTTTCAAATTTTAATTTCAATCACTGTTTTCTTTTTATTTTCACCCAAGAACAAAAGCCATAAATTCTATTGTGTTATAGTTATCAAATAAATTAAAAACTCTCAGTGTCATTATCATTAGAATTATCACAAGTACGGAAGTGATCAACGGGGGGAGAAAGAACAATAGAAAATCTGGAAAAAAGACAGAAAAATCAGGGAAAATGTACCGAAACGACCCTATTTTTGCTCATTTTTACACTCTAAACACATGGAAAATAAATAGTCTGTCCAATTCAAATTTTCTGATATTATCTACCCAATTTCAGTGAACTATTCGAACGGAGAATTATGCACAGAAATCGAAGCATTCAAAGCTCTTGGAGGGGTCCGATGCATTGGGTACAGTGGAGTTGACCAGGTGGAAGAATTGCCGGTTTCTGGAAATTGTTTTCAGCAATTTTTCATGGATTTTCAATTTTGTTTCATTGTGGAGTAAAAAAACTCACACTAATATCCTGAATAATCTCGAGGATCCGTCTAACCGACGCATCCTGTTGAACATCGCTCGTCACCTTCAACTTTTCCACCACATCCACCACTCCCGGAGCTAATTCCACGAGTTCCGGGCTCTTCCTCGCCTCGAAAACGTCTCCAGAAGCGGCTTCGTTCACTTCTTCCGCACTTTTTGCTTCTCCATGAACCTCCGCTCGGTTCGGCACCTCCTCCATCTTCGCATCCACCACCACATCCTCGTCTCCACTCATTTCGTCGACCGTCGAGTGACTATAACTGCGGGAGACTCGGCGAGCAGCTTTCCGGGCAAGGGAGTTGGTCTCGTATTCCTGGAAGAGCTCTAGCTTCATCTATTTTTTATAAATTCCATTCAAACCTTCAACACTCCTCCTTTATTCAATACAGTCATCAAGACATTCTGCAGTTCCTGACACCTCGCCACCGTCTTCATTCTCTCCTGCTCCATTGCACTCAACTGTTCATCTTTCGCTCGAAGTCTCTCCCGAACCAACTTTCTTTGATGTTGGTAGAGTACAACGTGATCTGCGATTGTGTCGTTTTCCAGCTCAAGTTGCTGGTTGATGTGCTCCAATCGATCAATGTTCTCCACGAGTTCCGCGTTCTGCAGCATGGCTCGTGCGAATCGTTTCTCCAGTTCCTTCCTCGCCCACAGATCCTCTCTTTCTTCGGGTTTCTGATCTTCTGATGTCTGATTCTCAATCTCCGCTTCCTTCTGCTTCTCCTGTAGATAATCCTCCTGCTTCTGTCTCCTCTCCTCTTCTTTCCTCCTTCCTTCCTCTTCTCTTTCCTGTCTTCTTTCCTCCCGCTCTTCTTCCAATTGCCGATGCACCTCTCCCACAGCTTCTCTCAACATCTCATTCTCACTGGCCAATTCCTGAACCCGTCCGACTGCTTGCGTCAGCTCGACATGAATCGAATTCTGATTCTCGTCCTCTGCATTCTGCCGCATTATCTCATCCATCTGCTCATTCTGCGTGTTGCTCCGTCGCAAATCGGCTCGGACCATTTGAAGTTCCTGCGTTTTTTGCTCAAGATCACCTCGAATTTCAGCGTTCTCTCGTTGCAACGTCTCCAGCACTTCTTTGAGCTGCTCTGAATCTTCTGCTTCTAGATGTGGCTGACTTGCAATGACATCAGAGATGTTTCCAACGAGTCCAGCGGCTTCCAGATTCAACTGTTTCGTCAGCTCTTTGACCTGGTGCTCTGCGGACTGTTTGGCGAGCTCTACGGCGGCTTTTTCCTCGGTTAGAGCTACAAATCGGTCCTCGGTCTCTAGAAGTCGCTCCTTGAGTTCTTTGTTCTGCGCAACTGCTCGAGATACTGTCGATTTTTCGTTCTGAAAAAGCCTATTTCTCTTTGGTTTATGAATTTCGAGCATCAGATTTCACCAAAGAGCTCTCGGAGATGCCACTTTCACATTTTAAGACTAATTTGTTTACCTGCAACTGCTCGGACAAGCTCAACAAATCTGCTCCATTGGCTGTAGACTCCAATGTCCTCTCTTCCAGCAATCGATACCTCATCTCCATTTCCGCCAGTGCTTGTTCTCTCTCGAAGATCACCTTATCCCTCTCCAGATTCTCCTCTTCCCGACTTCTCTGCTCTTCTTCCAGGCGTCGTTCCCATTTTCCTCTTTCTGCATGACAAGCTTCACGACACCGTCTCAACACATCTTCTTCCGTGATCCGGACATCTTCCGGATACACTTCTTGAGAGTTCTGAGCATTTTGAACAGCCCGAAGCTTCTCCACTTCCGAATTCGCGTACTGCAACTGATGCTCGAGGTTCTGAACGCGTTCATCTGAAGTGTAACGATGGGTCTGCAGACGTTCCAGCTCCACCGCCAACTCTGCTTGTTTCTGCTGAAGAGCGTGTTCTCGATCCGAATAATGCGCCTTCAATGTTGAAATTTCCGCGAGAAGTCGAGACTTTTCGTTTTTCATGTCTTCAAGCTCTTTGGCAAGGGTTTCGGACGGTTCTGAAGGTCCCGCCGACGTCAAATGTCCTCCAGAACCTCCCAACTGCTTCAGGTACAAATCCTTCATCTGAATCTCCTTCCTTAACGATTCCAGACGTCCTTCTGTGCTCGACGCCTCTTTAACCAGGCTTTTAACCCTCGCTTGTGCCTCACTTCTTTCATGTTGAACATTCAAAAGACTCGCTTGAATCCCGGCCATCTCTCGTCGCAGATTCTCCAATTCTTGATGACGTGCCGTCAAAAGAGCATCTTTTTGAGCAACAGACTCTTGTAGCTTTCGTAGGGACTCCTCGGAATTATGAGTATGGTGGTTATGGACTGGAGGCGGAGTTTGAGCCAATTTTGCTTTGAGACCCTCGATTTTCTCGTTAGCCTGACGAAGATCACTCTGACACGCCAGTTTCTCCTCGACCATTGTTGATAGAGCCTGCAAACCACAAACAACGTGTTTAACTTTTCTTGAAGTTTTTACCGTTTGTAACTGCAAAATCTGATTCTCGGCATCCACATGAACTCCGTTTTCGTTGACTTGCGAGTAAGCAGAGTGTAATTGAGCATAATGAGAGCACAGTTCATCATGTTGTCCCTTCAATTGAGTGTAAGCTTGGTACCATTCGTTTCCGTTTGGTTGGAAGGGGGAGGCCTGGAGAATAAAGTTCAGCTTAACAAAAAAAAAGTAAATCCTCACCGTAACACCATTCCGAACACTTTGCGCTAGAGATTCTCCAACTTTCGTCGTCGAATCCTCACTAATCACACTGCTCCGTCCATTTAGGCCAGCTCCGGCTCCGGGTTCCGATGATATTATGCTGGAGGTTGGCGACAGTCGGCCATCGGCTTTTTGTCGCGATTCAAAGTCTTTTAGCTGGAAAAAAACAAAATGAAATTTGTTTTTTCTGTTTTTTTTTTTTTTTAATTTTCTGTTTCTAATCGTAAATTTTACGAATTCAGAGTATTTTTTCTGAAAAAATCGTTCAAATTGAGCTCTGAAACTTCGTTTCGCATTAGTTTTGCACAAAACTCTAATTGAAAATTACTTTTCAGTGTTTTCCGAAAAAACGTACCTTTTTCCTGGCAGCCGCCAGCATTTCAGCCTTGGCAGCGGCGCCCGCATCCACCATCGCCACTCCTTCTCGATGGTTTTATTAATAATTTTCCGCTGAAGAATACAGAAAAAATCGATGTTTAGTCGAGGAAATTCCAGGAGGAAACCGGCTCAAACGACGTGGAAATCGAACTGTGTTTGTCGTGGCGCCGCGGTACGCAAACACCGTTACGACATATTGCGGACTTGGCGAGACGAGGGAGTTTGAATTTGAATTGTTTTTTACAGAACAAATGGAAATTTTTCGGAAAATAAGCATTTCTGGGTAGAAAACCGATTGAATTAGGGAATTTTGTGTAATTTTTCATTTTTTCAATTTATTTACAAGTTATAATCGAACAATAATAAGAAACTAGCAAAAAACTGGCTAAAACATTGAAAAATATGTGACTATACAAAAACGTTAAAAAATCGGCGGTTTATGATCAGACGACACTGGTCCGTCGGGTTGTCCTTTTTGAAGCCATGACAATGGCTCACGAGTAAAGGTTCGGAAGGCTTCTGGAAGGAAAATCCATTTTTATGTTTACAAGGTTTCCAGCATTGAAAATTTTAAGAGAAAAAAAAAACTTACTAGCCCACTTGGAATCCGGGTTGATTTCGTCTTGAAAGTAGGCGTACGAGAAGACGAACATTCCAAGGCCAAATGCGATTAGAGAATTCTGAAAAATCGATCCTTTGTTTAAAAAAAATTAAATATAAAAAAATTTTCAGGATAATTTTGGAAATTTTTCAGATTTTATAGGTTTTTAATAAAGCTATGTTTTGTTTTCATCACTTTCAGAAAAATGAATTTACCTCTCTAAACGACAACTTCTTTCCTCCCTTCGGCAACTGGTTCTCGGTGATCTCCTTCCACTCGGCTTGTCCGTTCTTTCCACGAACCAGCACTCGTAAAATTTGAGAAATTTTCATTTTTACCTGGAAAAAAAGGTTTTATTATCGATTTTCAGGTCCCTTTTTGACAAAATCGCAATTGAGAAGTCAATGACCGGGAAAAGACAAGAAACGAGAAATTTGATATTCTGGAAGTGGAAGTCGTCGTCGGAAAGGACAATTGGACTCTTGAGGGCTAGTAAAGAGTCTGCAGGGGTCAATTTCAAAAGGAAACTATGAAAAATTTAGTAAAAAGCACGTATTTTAAATTTTTTTTTTGTCTCGTGCAAAATCTTCGAGAAATCTCAGTTTTCTATGGTTTTAATGGGTAATTCTATGAAATTGAGGGGGGAAACTGATTTAAAGGCTTTGAATATGGTGTTTAATGCTAATTTTGATGGAAATACTGGAAAAATTGGAAAAAAAAGGGAAGAAAATGGATGAAAATGAGCGGAAAACGCGCAAGTGAAGTTTCCTCTCGCTGTCTGCGTCTCGCCGACGAGAGAGTAAAAATCTGAATGACACTAAGAAAAATGGGATTTTCGACGCGAAAACTGCTGAAAAGAACTTGGATTTTGTTTTAGAATTGTAGATGAAGAGTTTAGCTTCCAATTGATATCATTATCAGCAAGTTTGGTGTAGTGACGGCGTAGAAATAGTAGTTTGAAGGGGCAAAGCACTGAAAACTGTCAACCTTCAATCAGGGAACCCGGACTTCTAGACGACAAAATTCCATCACTTGTTCTGATGTTTCGCATGTTGTATGCTAGAGATTTGAGCTATCTTCAATTGAAATTTCAGATCGAACAAAGCATTTTCCACCAAGGTATGCAACGTTTCCGGGAGACCGAGTCTGACCGACCTTCAACTTGTCACTTCCGGTTATCTCCTTCCCTCTTCTTCACTCGTCAATAAATCTATGTTTCAAAATAACGGGATTCCATTTTCCAATTCAAAAAACCGAAAGAAAAGAACGACCTTCCTCTCAGCCAAAGTCTCGGGGCGCCCTTACGGACACCAGCTGTGTGTGGACTAGTCTGGACTCCACAGTCACATTCAACGATTTTGGCGGTTTTCGACTAGTTTCTATGGTTCTTCTTGCTAAAAATTGATACCAACAAATGAAACTCCCCTATTTACCATAAATCGTCCTAACTAAATCCAGTAAAAAGTTCCCTTCCTAAATGTGTATATACAGCTGCTTCTTTGCCCGGGTGTTACTCCCTCTCACTTAGTGCAGATATCATGTCTCCGTCTCCGTACATGTCACATACACCAAAAATGGACAGCCTCCTTCTGAATTTGGCGAGGAAAAAGGAGGGGAAAAGAGTGGAGAATAGTAGTAGTATTGGATGAGAGAGAGAGGAGACGCCGAGTGCCACCCCGATGTCCATTGTTTGCCCATCCCGACTTGGGGACCACGCCGGACTCGGTTTTCTTTTTCCCAGTTTTTATTGTTGCCCTTTTTTTGTTTTTCAGGTTGTATCGAAAACTTTAAAACACAGTTTGTCTTGCAGTCAATCTCTGAATCCTAAAAACCCTATGACCCGCTTCTCTGCAAGTGGTCTAACTTTTTTGAAATTGCTAGGTTTATGTTGAAATTTAGCGTAAATATACCCAAAGGTGTTAGCTATAATCTGTGAAAAATTCAAAGCATTCCAAGAGTATTTGATTGAGCTCAAAACTTTTCCTCAAATTTTGTGAACACTTTTGCCCATTTTTCGCATTTCTCATCAGCCCCTCCCCCCTCCCCCCTTTTCGGTAATCCTTTTTCTTTTTTCACTTTTTCTCATCTTTTTCTCATTATTTTTCATACCGGAAAACAGAAATTCGTATAGAAATTCGTATATAATACTAGTCAGGAAGCTAGCAAAAAAAGTGGGAAAAGGTGTGGACGCATTGAAAAGAGGCAAAGTTTTATGGTTTTATGGCTTGGGAATCGCTTTTTTTACTTTAGCTTTTTAGTTTTGTTGGTTTCAGGGATGAAAAACAAATTTAAAGTCCAAAGACTCAATCTTTTCCCAATGAGTTTGAAAAAGTACTATCATTCGGAAATATTTTGAATACTTTTTTAACCTCTTGATTATCACAAAAACCAATAATGCAATCAAAAAGTTGTCAATTGATAAAAGATAGAACTAAACAAGTAAAACACTTTGTTAGTTGACAACTTTTTGATATCTTTTATCGTTCTTGAGTTATAGCCAAAAAAAATAGGCAGCATCGTTTTGGGCGCCGCGGAACGCGTGCCACATTTCGATTTTTTCAAAATTATGGTGAGAGTTATCGAAAAACAGTGAACAAATGAGATAATCCAAGGAAAATGTCCTATTTAGTGATATACATTTCTTAACTTTTCCGTTTTTCTTCAATTAGTACGCAGCCTTGAAACCTTTCAGTACCCAGGTCACCCTACCCTCATTTTCCACCTTCCCCTCGACCCCATAAAATTTTGCATTAAACTACATAGTCAACTCAGCATTTCCTCTTTTCCTAGTCCCTCCAGACCCTATTTCACCATTATTAACACCATCAAGAAGCGAATAATTGGGTGCTTAGGCGTACGCGGTCCACAGCATCTTTACCCTGTGGAGATCCTAGAATTTGATTTTTTCTCAAATTTTTTTTAAACAATTTTTTTGTTTAGACTTTTTCAGATTTGTATCAGGTTTGATCGAAAACGTTTAAATCTATTTTTAACACTATTTGGATCTTTTGAAAACCACCGGGAACTCCTTCAAACAACCCCACAAACTGGCGATTTTGGAATTCACTAGTGAGTTCAAACATTCTTAATTTCAAATTGACTTTTCTCCCCTCAATAAACCGCGCAATGAATGCAATTACACATCCATTTAATTCTCGAGCCCAGCACCTCTTTCCTCTTTCCTCAATTTATTATTCATGAGCGAGTACATAGTGAGATGTGCAGTCATTCGGTTGGAAAATTGCAAAAATGTTTCACATGCATGTTTTCTCTGTTTCTTTTCTTTCCGGTCATTTGTTCTCTGCTGTATTTTGACACCTTTTGTTGAGGGAAAAAAAACGGAAACGGAAAGGGGGAGGGTGGTCAAGCGAGAGACGCTTTGTTCATTTGACTAGGCTTGCCTTGGAAAACGCGTTTATTTTCTTATTTTCTCAGTTTTATGTGCTGTGACAGCCAGTGAGTTGAAGATTAAGGTTTGTTCTCCTTGTTTTTCGTGTTTTAAAATTGAGATTGGGAGAAATATAGAAGTTTTATAAAATTGCAAAGATCTTCGCGAAGTTTGCAAATTTTTGTAGTGTATGCTTACAGTTAAGTTTCTGGAGTTAACATTGAAGATAGTAAAAAGTTGTCAACTAATAAAATGTAGATCTCATTGAATACAATGTGTTTTTAGTTGACAACTTTTTTATAACTTTCATGGTTCGCGAGATATTATTCAATTTGTAAACACTCTTGGTGCCGCGCCACCAGAAGTGGCGCGGGGTTTTCGGTTTTTTAAATGATTTTTTGAGAGATATCAATAAACGGATGACTGATAAAGTAAAGTAGAGAAAATTAGCTATCGATTGACAAAATTTTCAAGATTTTTGAAAAATAATTGACGCAGAATGGAAGGTTTCAAAACGACCCCCAATTTTGTGATTTCGAGAAAGAGGCGCGGGGTTTTGGATTTTTCTAGAGTTTGTGTGAAAGATATTGAAAAACGGGCAATTAACGAATTAAAGTAGAAACAATTTGCTATTAATTGGTATGTTTTTCAAATTTTTTGAAAAAAAATTGGCGCCGCAAAAAAGAGTTCAAAGCGAGCCTACTCCATTTCCATTTTGTGATGAATTGGGGATTTTGAATTTCCCTATTAGTACCGTGAAAGATATGAAAAAGTTGTTAACTAACAAACTAAACAACTCAAAATTTCCCATTCAATAGCATTTTCACCAAATGTTCCCCCCCCCCCTCAAAAACTGAGTTATCAGCCTCAAAGTGGACCTTCTTTTCTAACAATTTTTCGCTTGTATTTCACTCGTTTTGTTCATAAACCAGTCACTAACAGACCAATTGATCTTTTCCTTTCCAAGCCTAATCTGTCTATTAGGCTTACCCACTTAATCCCCGGTCACTCTCTCCCCATTTCGCAAAGCCATGAAATCCAATCCAAAGTGCAATTCCACTTTGAATCCAGTTGCTTACTGCACTTTTCACAATGAACATGTCCATTCTTCCCCCAGCAAAGTCAATGATTGTGAGATTTGCATGTGAATAAAGAAAATCGGGGTGCCGCCCAATCTAAAGAGAGAAGGAGAAGTGTGAGATTATTCAAATAGAGCCGAGAGACCCGGACAAAGGACTCTTTGCCAATTGAATAGTCGTTCAGTTTGATGGAGAATGTGGTTGATTGATGAGAATTAGTTGAAGCTTTGATGAAGGATAACTGAAAAGAGAAGAGAGATATCAAAAAGTTGTCAACTGCAAAAATAATCACCGTTTTATGATCTACATTTTGTTTGTTGATCACTCCTTACCATCTTTTTTCCTTCTAATAGAAATCCGCACATTAAAAATTGCTACCTCATAAAATCGGAAACTCCCAGATGTTTTTTCCCCAATATCCACGCGGATATACAACGAAAATTTTCAAAATAAGCTCTAATCCAGGTGTTTTCAGTCGTTTTTAGAAGCGCTTAGTTTAGATTCCATTTCCACATCCATTTCCCATTCACCTTCGTCATAAAACTAACCCATTTGCCTCAGGCAGGAAAATAGGAAAAGTGCTCTTCAAATTGACTCCATTCCATTTTCTCTGCGTCTCTCACTCTTTTCTCAAATTGGGAACACTTAGAACCATTTTCATTTTCTCAGAACCATTTTCATTTTCTTATTCATAAACAAGTAAATGTTTATGCTTCTTATTCAGATGCCTAGTCGAGAGAAAGTGTGTCTAATTCATTCATAATCCCTCTTTGAAAGACCACGCCCACTTTTCGGAACATATGGTGTCATGAGTTCTTCGAGTCATAGGGTATAGTCTTTTTATGTTTTGTACTTTTATTTCCTTATTTCTAATTGAAAACATATGGATCTTGTTAAAAATTGTAAATTCAAAATTGAGAGAAAAATCTGAACTTTCACCAAGATTTTTACTTCAATTTCTGACCAAGTTAAAATTCCGTTTAAAAATTTGGAGAGGTGTTCTAAAACTGGACACTAAATGTTTTTGATGTATTGGTAGTTAGTGTATTTCATTACATCAACCTTTTTTTAAATCAAGGACCCAAAAACACAAAAACAAAACAAAATTTGCACACCCCAAAGATACAAAAAGCTTTGGAACTTTGACCTCCATGCACTAAAAGTGCATTGAGTATCCCTTCCAACATCCCACTACTCAATCATCCTTCTCCCCCCTCCCATCTCTTTTTTGCGTGCTCCTCCGTGTCATCCTCTCTTTTCTTTGCTCGTTTTGGACCAAATTTCCAAGCATCACATCCCTTGGACACAGTTGATTGACTAGGCGAGTACATGCCCTCTTTGTTCTTTTTGAAGGTTCTTGTCTCAATTTTGATGTGGTGTAAATTTTGCAAAAAAAAAACGCTATTGTATAGAAAAAATGCGTATTTCATTTTATTAGTTGATTACTTTTTCTTATATTTCATGGTACTTATAGGAAAGGTCTAAATCCCCCAGTTCATCACAAAATGTTGCAAAATAAAAATAGGGTAAGCTCGCTTTGAACTCTTTTTCGCGGTGCCAATTCTTTTTCAAAAAATTTGAACGTTATACCAATCAATAGCAAATTTTTCCTACTTTATTTTGTTAATTGCGTGTTTTTTAAATATCTTTCACACAAACCCTAGAAAAATTCAAAACCCCGCGCCCCTTGCTCGAAGCCCGGTGGTGCGGCGCTCACAGCGCTAGCAAAATGACTTATATCTCCTGAACCATAAGAGATTTTAAAAAGTTGTCAACTACAAAACTATTGTTTGCAATAAGATCTATATTTCTTTAGTTGATAACTTTTTACCATCTCTTATCATAACCTTAGAAAAATGAAAAATTCGGCGCCTCTTCTCTTCCGCGACGTCCGGTGGTGCGGCGCCCACCGCGCTCACAAAAAGACTCATATCTCCCGAACCATAAGAAATTTTCGAAAGTTGTCAACTGGAAAAAGATAGCCAAAACTTTTTTACATCTATTCATAGTTTCAACTTAACAAAAAAACCTTCTCCTACTTCAAAGTATCCTCCCCGAAATCTAAGCAAAAAAAAATCAAGTCAGTCGCATCTCTGAAGATGACAACTAGATTGAGGGGGTCTGAAGGGACCATTAAATAGTAAAGCACACATACCCTCCCCCCGCATCCCATCCATCCATCCTTTCTGTTTTTTCTGCCCGCTCTCCCCTAATCTGCGTCTCTCACTTTGCCCTTGTCTTTTTCTCTGCGTCTCTCCACCTGCTTCATCTCTCGGTTTTTCGCCTTCAAACGGTCACTCGAAAACGAACATTTGTGTCCGTTTGAACACGGCTAAACACTTGCTAAAAATAGCTGATCAACTTTTCTTTTCCTTATCTTTTATCCACTTTTCAACCTGTCTAGCTATAACCCAGTCTTGTTTACACCTTTCCCCTCCAAAACGAACGTGTACACAAGAGAGAAAAGTGAATACCTATTATCCAATTTATGGGCGGTAAGAGGTGAAGGAATCCAGTTTTGGGCTTAACTATGCGGAAACTTAGCTTCATTTTACTGTATTCATCGCATCGTTTTCTACAAACGTATTCTAGGGACCCCTCTGGATTGAGTCTTTTGGTCCGGTATGTCTAATGATGCACCATAGAAACTATACAAACCTTTCTATTCAATGTGTGTTATCGTTTTTATGAATACACACACACAAATGCAATTATCTATTTACACACGTTGACCATTGCTGGCTGACCAATGTGGTGTTCCCACGTGTCTCTCTAACATGCATAACACGTATAATCAAATCATTTTGGTGACGTGGCAAAAGATGCCTAGATGTATACAGTGGTGTCAATAAATGACACGAGGTGTCCTGTGTGTGTGTATTTGTATTTTTCCTGTATTTGTGAATGTCGGTTTGAAAATGTGCACAAATAGAGATGAAAGGGTGGACAAGAGTCATTTTGAAACCTTTCATTCTGCGCTAATAATTTTTCAAAAAATTTGAAAATTACATCAATCGATAGCAAATTTTCCCTATTTTGTTTTGTTAATTGCTCGTTTTTTGAATCTCTTACAATAATCCCAGAAAAATCCAAAACCTCCCGCCTCTTCCGCGACGCCTAGTGGCGCGGCACCCACATCATTTGCAAAATGACTCATATCTCCCGAACCATAAAAGTTATCAAAAAGTTGTCAACTGCAAAATTAATGTATGCAATGAGATCTATATTTCTTCAGTTAACAACTTTTTACCATCTCTTATCATAACCTTAAAAAAATGAAAAATTCGGCGCCTCTCCCCTTCCGCGACGCCTAGTGGCGCGGCACCCTCAACGCTCACAAAATGACTCACATCTCCCAAACCGTAAAAGATTTCAAAAAGTTTTTAACTATTGAAAGATAGCCAAGACATTTTTACATCTATTCATAGTTACAGCTTATCAAAAAACTTCTTCCTTCTTCAATGTATCCTCCCCCGAAGTCTTGGCAACAAAAAAAAATCAAGTCACATTAGAATGTTAGAACTCTCTGTAGTTGTCGTCATCTGAACTTCAGAAACGTCTGATCCATCAAAATAAGTTCATCAGCTCCCCATAAACCACCTGACCACCTCCCCATTCCCCCCTATCTCTCCCAAGTGTTCACGGTTGTCAAAAGCGTGTCGGTAGCCAATTGATCTCTTTCTCCTCCTTCCAATCTCACATCACATTTCATTCTCTCTCCCTTTCTCTCCATCCGCCCGACCAATTTCAAATGTTTCTTCTCTTCTCCTGTCCGTGTTCCTTTCTTTCTTTTTCCTCCTCTCTTCTTTTCTTCATCATAATGTTAATTGACCTTCCGGTTCCACTTTTGGCATAGTAACGAGTACTTGATGGGAACCAATTTTTCCTTTTGATTTTCTCTGTTATTAGTATTTTCTGTTATTACTGTGAAAAAAACGAGTTCTTTTCTATTTTTTGCCCATTTTTGTGGCGTTTTTGAGATGTACATGTCAGTTCCGATTTTCTTCAAAAGTACCCTATTTTTTGACGGTTTTTTTGCCCTTTACTTTTCACTGTAACATCTTTTCCAATCTCTCATTAGTTGTGAGTCTCTATTTTCAATTTCAGGTAAAATGCCATCATCATTCATCAGAAAACACGTCAGAGGCCTATTGAGGACTAAATTTGGACCATCGACTAGTTTGGATAACGAAAATCAGGTAGGTTTACATAACTCTGCGAGAATTCGTTCAAATGAGTTGAAATTTTTTGTGGAGACAGAGACTTGAAAAGATAGCTAACGAAAACCAAAAACCCTATACTAGTTCCGAAAGCCCCCGTTGATACAACCAAAAATAACATTTCCCGCCCTGACCCTATCTTCTTTTTCTCTCATTTTACGACTCCCATCAAAGTGTCCGAGAGGTCCATTTATCAATTTATCTCTTCATTTATCTTTTCTTCTCCCCCTGATCGACTGATAAATTGTAATTGTTCGGGTTGGTGTTGGGTCGGGGCACATCTACAGGGGTCACGGGAAGTGGCACTCGGCGGGTCTCGCCACGAAATCAGTTTTTTGATGTTTTCTCGTTTTTGGACGAATTTTTTTGAGTTTTTCCAAATGAAAACGGATAGAACAAAAAATTTGAAGTTTAGAAATAGTTGTTCTAACCCGAAATATTACATTTTTCATAGAAAAATTTGAGATTTTGTGTTTTTGTCTGTTTTTTCGGAAAAGTTACAAAAACGGGTAGTTCGCAATGAAAACCGTAACTGAATTTTGTCAAATTGGCTAATTCTAGGTTCCAAATCCTATTTTCTATCCGTTTTTATGAAGAAAATTTAAGAAAATCGGACCAGAAACGAGAAAACAGCAAAAAACTGATTTCGTGGCGAGACCCACCGAGTGAGACCGCAGTTGTAATCTATTGAAAATGAGCAAGGTTAAAAACATACTTACCTAGTTAGATGGAGTGGAGGATTTAGCAATTCAAATTTCTGCTGAACTCCTTCAATTTCCAGGATGATGAACCCACCACTCCACGTGGCGACGCTGAACTCCAACACTTTCTCGGAGGAATCGATCTTCGAAGACATGAATTCCCTGAAGTATACTTTGGAAAAACTGGTCTGGACCTTCCGGCAATCCAACTGGAATCCCTAGACTCTGAGGTCTTTGGATCGTTCACAGGCCCCGATGGAGGACTAACAGAAGTTGGAGAGGTTCGTGGTGCACCAATGGTTCGAATGGCTAACATTGACGATGAGATGTCACTCTCAATCGATGGAACTACCGATGAGGAAGCGGAAGATGAGGAAGACCTTGATGCTCCAATTTCCATGAGCCTTAAAAAGAGCTCTAGACATTCTTTGCTGCTAGGATCCTGCTCTTCAATCCTTGGCCCCAATGGAGAACACCACGACTTCACAGCAGGCCGCCCATCAGCCGATGATTACGATTGGAGTGCATTTGACGAGCAAGGAGCATTCGGAATGAGTGTATCCCTCTACGAGAAGAATCCACTGACTGGTGTGAATGCCGGGGAACCTATTGCGGATGTTTGGGGAGTCGTTGGAAGGAGCAACAATGGGATTTTGGCACTGGCGGATGGGGTGAATTGGGGAGAAGGTGCGAGACTGGCAGCCAGGTGTGCTATAAGAGGAGCGATTGATCATTTGAATGCAAGAGTTGTCAAGGAGGGTTTGGCGGATACTACGGTCAGTTTTATTTTGTTTAATAGAGCATTTTCTCCTTTTGATAATGAGCTTTTCAAATATCTTCTTCTGAACCCTCAAAGTCATTAAAAGTGGAGTTTGGGGACCGATTTTTAAAAAGTGCTTTGAATTGTTGAAAAATTTATTGGTCAAAGCTAGTAGAGAATCATATTCACACGTATAAATCGAAATGAGATCATATTATGACAAGAAAAGGATAAGTATTAGATCGGTGAACAAATTGGTAGAATTTGTTATCATTCGAAGAAACAATTAAAGACATCTTGGTCGCTGCGGGCCTCGTCCAATTGAGCCATTGCGTATTGAGCCATTTGCTCCTGGTGTTGCGCGTTGTTCTGTTCTATTTGGTCCGCGTAGACTACTTGATAAGCGACTTCTGGGATGACCACATATACATTTTCTTGATTATCCCAGTAGACCGCCTGATTATCCTCCACCACAACAACATCCTCGCAGACAATCTCATTCTGGAGTTCTTCCGGCTCGATCTCCAGACAGACGACGGCTGGGTATTCCAGGTGTTCTTCGGCTTCCGAGATCTCTTCTTCAATCATCTCCACCTGTTCCTGATCATCGTGATCCTCTTGAACCACTTCGATCTCGGCATCCGTCGGCTGCTCAACTGGAACATCCTCATTGATCTGTCGATCCACAGTCTCCTCTCCAACCTTCTGATCGTACAGACTTCCAGGAATCTCCTTGTCTCTCGGGCAGAATGTGACATGTTGATTTGGTCCCTCCAGCACGAATCTCCAAACATCTTGATGAAGAGGAGTAGTCCAGTTTGGAATGCCCTGGTACCAATAGTTGCACTGAAGTTGGAAGTAGTTCTGGATGTTGTCGTGGAAGCGGGAGATCTGCTCGGAACTGAGTTTCATCGGACTGTCTCTTGGACTGAGAGCACGACAGAACTCCGGGTATTCCATGGGGTTCTCATAGGCACGTTGAGTCCATGGAACTTCCTGCTCGATGAACCGGCATTCAATGATGGACGGAGTCGGTTGGTAGTACTCTCGGAAGATTGACTCGTCTTTCTTGATGATGTGTCCGATTGAGAGAAGATAGTAGAATACAGCAGAGTTCTCGGGACCGGCAAAGCACGGGGCACCGAGGGCGACGACGGTGTAGAAAAGCTGACGGGGGAGACCAATCTGCCCTTTGATCATTCTTTCGAAGAACTCTGAAAGAAAAGAGGATTGATAGAGAAACAGTACTATTTATAAACTCACCGGGTCCTCGTGGATCATTCTGAGCGGACTTCTTGAATTCTTTCAAGTTGAACACGTTTTCGAATTGCTCCGGATCAGCAAGGTAGAATCGGTTCGCTTTCGAAGTAAGTCCTTTCTCCTTACGGAATTTCGCGTGACTGATTTGTTTGCGCACACTGCTTCTCCAGTTTTCCCCGGCGGTGTAGCGGAATTTGGGGAAGTGGTGCCTGAAATTATGACACTCAAAAAGAAGATTACGGTGGGGAAACTTACAGAATGAATGAGTAGATCTGATTGTGGGTACAGTATCTAGTCGGCGAGTTCTTGATGGCCAGACCCATAAGCGTTGGGAGTGGACACGACCAGTCGAGCAGATCCATTGGAGCTTTGAACGCCGGTTGTTTTTCTTCTCTCGATTGAACCCATTTCACCAATTGTTCAGACATTCTCGGGGTTCTCGGGGTTCTACGGGTTCTCGATGTAGGGGCCATTGTCAGCGAGTTGGCAAGACGAGACTGTAATTTGTTACGTGAAGATGAGACGAATATGAGTTGGAATGAGAAAGGAGGAAAAAAGAGACAGTGGTCCGATTAGGAGTGGTCGTAAAACTGTAAAAGGTGAGGGACAACGTTTCAGAGAAAAAGGAACGGATCAATAAAGGTGGAGCAATAATTGTAAAAGAGGAATTGGACCCTACTAAAAGGTTCCTTTGTGAAAACTAACACAAGAAACCAATGAAATTGTTGTATTCTCTTTTCCCTACGTTTGAAATGATTTGATCTATCGGGGAAATCTGGAAGTCTAGTGATGCTGATTGTAAGAAACTCAGAAAACAGAATAAGGCTAAAAAAGGTGTACCAGTACTGTAGAGACTTTGGTAGCTTTGCGAGATGGGGCCATTTAAAGTCAATAAATAGGAAAAAGGCGGAAAGAAATAGTCAAGTAAAGATGAGACGACTTGAGACGGAATGAAAGGGGAGGGGGGGGAGACAGTGGTCCGTTAACGGATTAGGAGTGGTCGTAAAACTGTAAGGGGGCGTGGGACAATGTGCGTTTTAGGTAAAGGGGAGGGGGGACTAGTCACATTGACAAAGTAGGCACATTGGCTGTAAAACATCTTTCTGTGACAGACTGTCATCTTCTGTGTTCTTTCTGTAAGATCCCGAAAGAGACCAATATCGTGGGAAAGTAAGGTTCATTGATTCAAATTTGAATTACCTAGGGTCTCAGGCTAGGGTTGGAAAAACTTGATTGAAAAAAAAATTTCTAGGAATTTCTTAGATTCCTATCAGAATTGATAGAAGAAGTTTAGATTTTTTTCTATTTCTAGCACTATTTGGATCTTCTGTAAACCCCCGGGAACCCCTTCAAATAGGTGCTCCTAGGAAGCGCATTTAGCAAAAATGAAGTATTGAAACGCTGATCAGCTCGCTGAGACCTATCGATTGGCATAATGAAAAGTACAAAAAGGCTAGGCGAGAAACGGACTTCCCTAGTGAGGCTAGTGATTCTGATTGTAAGGAACTCGGAACACGGAAACAGGTTGAAACGGGTGTAACAGGACTCTAGAGGCTCAGGTAGCTTTGCGGGATGGGACCATTTAAAGTCAATAAACAGGAAAAAAGCGGGAATAAATAGTCAAGTAAAGATGAGACGAATTGAGACGGAATGAGGGGAGAGGGGGAGGGAGACAGTGGTCCGCTAACGGATTAGGAGTGGTCGTAAAACTGTAAGGGGGCGTGAGACAATGTGCGTTTTAGGTAAAGGGGAGGGGGAGACTAGTCACATAGACAAAGTAGGCACATTGACTGTAAAACATCTTTCTGTGACAGTCTGTTCTCTTCTGTGTTCTTCCTGTAAGATCCCGAAAGAGACCAATATCGTGGGAAAGTACTACTGCGGTCACGCGAAGTGGCACTCGACGGGTCTCGCCAGGAAATAGGTTTTTCTGCTGTTTTCTCATTTTGGACCAACTTTTTTGAGTTTTTTCAGACAAAAATGGATAGAGCAGAAGATTTGAAGCCTAGAAATAGTTAATTTGATCCGAAATACTACATTTTTCCTAGAAAAATTAAAGATTTTGTGTTTTCGTCTGTTTTTTCGGAAAAGTTACTAAAACGGGTAGTTCGCAATGAAAATCTGGCTGAATTTGGTCAAATTGGCTATTTCTAAGTTTCAAATCCCATTTTCTATCCGTTTTTATAAAGAAAATCTAAGAAAATTGGTCTAGGAACGAGGAAAACTGATTTCGTGGCGAGACCCGCAGAGTGCCACTCCTTCTACAAATTCTAATGAAAATCTGGCAAATTTTGAAGACATTTTTTCCAACTTTTCATTCCAGGACGTGTTCCACGAAATGCTGGCCGCCTTCCACTCAGCGCACTCCCTAATCCTTCAAGAAGGCGGAATGCTCACAACTCTCTGTGTCGCCCTTGTCGCGCCCGTGAAACGTGGAAACGGTTGGGCTCTTTGCGTCTGCAACGTCGGCGATTCCCTGTGCTTCGTGTACAACAGAAACTACGGAGTGAGAGAAGTGACATTGGGAAGCCACGATATCGATCAGATGAGAGATATGCGAGATGCTGGAGGAGCTCTGGGTCCAGTAGATGGAAGAAACCCTCAATTGCACAATCTGACGTGTTCCATGACTTTTGTAGAGGACGGAGACGTCGTATTCATCACTTCTGATGGAGTCAGTGACAACTTTGACCCGGTAGTTGGCAAGTTTTGTGTCATCAAAAAGTCAGAACATGACAACAAGGAAAACGCGCATCTTCCACCGAGAGAAGACAGAACTCTGGATGTAACCACGAGAGGAGGAGCGTCTGATAAGAATTCAGAATACGCAAGAAACCGACCATGTGCTGCGTCTCTTCCATGTGTTGATGCTGCAAAACGACACGAATTGATGTTGGTTCGAATGCGAGATGTGATTGCCAATGGTTTTGGGAACGAGGTGGTGACACCGAGACCGGGGGAGGAGCTACAGTACCCTCCAGTTAGTGCGTCGACTCTTTGTCATCGACTCATTCACTTTGCAACACAGCTTTCTACGTGAGTTCCTTTCTTCTTCTTGTTTCTCTGTTATAAACTGAGCTAAAATCTGAAATTTGAGCGACTAAATACATACTACTGCGGTCACGCGAAGTGACACTCGGCAGGTCTCGCCACGAAAACGGTTTTTTGCTGTTTTCTCATTTTTGGACCAACTTTTTTGAGTTTTTTCTGACAAAAATGGATAGAGCAGAAAATTTGAAGCCTAGAAATAGTTAATCTGACCCGAAATTTTACATTTTTCATAGAAAAATTGGAAATTTTGTGTTTTTGGCGGGAGAGTTACAAAAACGGGTAGTTCGCAATGGAAATCTAACTGAATTCGGTCAAATCGGCTATTTCTAGGTTTGAAATCCTATTTTCTATTCGTTTTTATAGAGAAAATTTAAGAAAATCAAACCAGAAACGAGAAAACAGCGAAAAACCAATTTCGTGGCGAGACCCACCGAGTGCTACTTCGCCTGACCGCAGTAGTAATTTTGGATCTAAATCCTTGATTCTAGGAAAGAAATCAAGGGAAAAAAATTTTTTCCAACCTTTAATATAACTGTAAAACCAAAGTTTTTCAATTCCAGGGCCAAACGTCGTGTTCTCGAGAATCCGGAACTCTACAAACGAGAAAAAATGACGAAAGCAGAGCAACGAGCTCGTCGTAAAATGGTTCGAGAGAAGATTGCCGACATGCCTGGAAAACTGGATCATGCTTCTGTGGTGGCCTACCAAGTCACCCGTCGTGGCCCTGAAAAAGAGCCTTGCACCCCACCAGCAGGCGACTTTTCCGTTGTGCAAAACATCTCCCAAAGCTCCTCGGAAGCTATGGACACCGAACCAACCGTTGCTCTCAACCTCAAACTCGAGAATTCCACTTTCACTCGTGTCCAATCTGCACAATGCGTTGAGCACTTGGTCCAAGAGCCCAGGACCCCGGAACAAGTGGAAATGTTGCTGAAAGAGCCCCAATCTCAATCTCCGATGCGTAATAAGCCGGAACAACTCATCCTTCACGATTTGGTAGATAAGCCTAGGAAGGAAAAGAATAACAATGAGAATATGACAAATGGGATTGAAAACCGACCTGTTAGTCCGTATGAGCAATTGCCGGTGAGTAGATTATGTTTTCAAATTGTAAAGCTTGAGATTCTGCACATTTTGATATGAAAAACGAGAGAAAACACTCGGCGGGTCTCGCCACGAAATCAGTTTTTCGCTGTTTTCTCCTTTTTGGACCGACTTTTTTGAGTTTTTTCAGATAAGAATAGATAGAGCAGAAAATTTGAAGCCCAGAAAAAGTTGATTCGACCCGAAATATTAAATTTTTTAAAGAAAAATTTGAGATTTTGTGTTTTTGTTTTTTTTTTCACTACAACATTTTCCTTATAGATCAGCTCCCGAGACGCTGGAAAACGTCGAAAGAAGCATGGAAGAGGCTCAATTGGCCGTCATACCCTTGGAGTTGATGTACAATGGCTGAAGAAGTTGGTTACGAAGAAGGAAGAGCAGAAGAATGTGGAGGATATAAGGTAAAATTTATGAAAAAACGATAACATCACAAGATATTGATTCGAAAAAAGGGTTGATGTAATGAAATACACTAACTATTTACCAATACATCAAAAACAGTTAGTTTCCAATTTTAGAACACCTCTCCGATTTTTAAACGGAATTTTTACTTGATCTGAAAATGAAGTTGAGAGCTCGAGCTTGACTCGGGAATGTTAGAATGTTTGCCCTACATCTGGGTGAAGTTTCAGATTTTTCTGTAAATTTTGAAATGAGATACACAAAATCGAAACAAAGCGTTTGTTTCCTTCAAAATCAACATTTTCCAGAGGAGACGTCAGCCTAACCAGTGCCTCTGCCGATCGAACCACTCTCCGCCAACGAATCCGAAGCATGTTGGGATCCAACAGAACCCTCGCCAATCCACCGGACCAACCTAAAATCTCCATAAGAGCCACTAATGTCTAGGGTTTTCCATGTTTTTTCAGTATTTTATATTCCCGATTTTGAGATTTATGTTCCCGATGATTTTCTGATCTTCTGTATGTTTATTTTTCTGTGCAGCTTCTGTTTTTCTAGGGAACAAGAACAAAGTACAAGGCCAAAATTGTCTTTTTTCACCTCCCCATCACACCTTTCAACCCTCTCCAATCTTTACACATTTTCTTTGTGTACGAGTGAAATGAATATAACTTAACTTTCTGTAAGATTTCCAATTTTTCTTGGTAACATTTACCGAAATAAAAGCGATTTTTCATTCAAAAATGCTAATTTATAGATGGTTTTGGATCGAATTATGATGAAATTGAACCTGAAAACACCGATTTTTCACTCAAAACATTCGATTTTTATCGAAAAATCACTTTTCTACAGGTTTTTGTCCGAAATTTCGCTTCAAAAATGTATAAAAATTTAGTGTCGATTTACGGCGGTCAGAGAGCGACGAGAGAGTGTGGCGAGAGGAGAGACGCGCACACGCAAAACGAGTGTGACCGTAGTCGCGCGGCGAGACCCGCCACTCGCTCAGTTTTAGGCCCAACTTTTTTCTCATTCATTTCTCGGCTTTCTCTGTCATTTTTCGCCGTTTTTCTTCGGATTTTGTTCGTTCGTCGCGCTTTTTTGTCGATTTTTCACTGAAAATCATGAAAACATGTGTAATTTTAGTATTACATTTGATTCCGTTCATTTTCCCTAATTTTTCGTATTTATTCGTTGGTTTTCCTATTTTCGGCCTAAATTCCATTTTTCAGGTAATCATGGTCCCGAAGCCACACGCCAAGTCCACCAAGAAGGTCCTTCGCAAGAAGAAGGTGCACCTCAAGTTCAATGTTGAGTGCAAGAACCCCGTCGAGGACGGAATTCTCAGAATTGAGGACCTCGTAAGTTTTGGCTACCCCCGAATAGCCGCAGAAAGTCGATAGGGCGTCCGTCCCTATCGCACCGACCGGGCTTAGGGTATTTCTGGCCCCTAGTAAGTCCTGGTTGCTTTCAGGAAGCCTTCTTGAACGAGAAGATCAAGGTCAACGGAAAGACCGGACACTTGGCCGCCAACAACGTCAAGGTCGAGGTTGTCAAGTCCAAGGTCTCCGTTATCTCTGAGGTTCCATTCTCCAAGAGGTAATTGTTTCATCTTTTGTTTCGAATTCTCATTCCCTACTCTTCCAGATACCTCAAGTACCTCACGAAGAAGTACCTCAAGAGAAACTCCCTCCGTGACTGGCTCCGTGTGGTCGCCGTCAACAAGAACACCTACGAGGTCAGATACTTCCACATCAACGAGGGAGAGGACGCTGGAAGCGACCACGAGTAAAGCTCGGTTTTTGTTATTGAAATAAATTGTTGTTTCAAAAAAAAAACTCTTTATCTAAAAAGGCCAAAAGCCATGACAAATGTCACTAAATACCAGTATCTTCTTGATGCGGAATTGTATGGATCGTCGTCCTCGTAGTGCAGAAGATCTTTCTTCCAAGTTGCCACCTTGTTCTCGGGTACCGGGGAAACCTGGCACCAGTCCTTCATAGGCCGATCAGGTCTAAACTCCTTGGCTCGGTTCTCGAACGCCTTCAAATCACAGTACTCGAGTCCTTTGCAACCCTTCATCTTCTGGGTTACAACTTCGAAGTCGGAGTTGACATTCGGTTGATAAAGAAGCTAAAAACACTTGTTACTCAGTACTTTTTTCAAGAACCGCACTCTAATGTATGGTTTCTGATCGGTACTATTCTGAAATAGTTCCACTAACAGATCCGAAGCATAATCCGGCCATTCGCCGTACTTTTCAGGTCCCGCAACAACATCCTCAATCCCCAAAACAGCAAGCAACGCGAAGACAGTGTGGTCGTGCTAGAAGACGATCTCAATTCAGAATCCCTCTCAAAAAGTACCGTGGAATACGCATAATACTTCAATTCCCGATGATAATTGTCACACTTTGCCTGATTCTTTGCACACGTCGCCTTCGTCCGCATCCTCGCCGAAATCTCATTGATCAACGCGCCGCCACGTGTCTTCAAAATCTCCTTCTTCACATTTATCCCAGAAACCACGGGCGGATCGTAGATTCCCGAAACGAAAAGTTTAGGAGGACGTGACAGCTCGTCCAGATTCTCATAAAATTCGTCAGTGTACCACGACTGATTCCTGACTGTCTCCGGGAAGTGAATTAGCTGAATTAATTGGGGTTACTGTAGCTGTGGTATTTGCAGACTCGGCGCTTGATTTTACAACAAGTTGCAGAAAATTGGAAGAAAAATTGGCGGGTTTTTCAATTTCCAATTTTTCGCACTTTTTTTTGGAAATCTGTCCGTAAATCCTCAGTGTTTGCCTACCTGAATATACACTGCATCATGTACTTGTCACATATTATCCGCCGTAAACGTTGTATTGAAAAGTTCCGAAATTAAAGCCATTGTTCTAATGTACTAAAAAACTCAACGAAATTAGCTCCACATGTTTTCTCAAATAATCCATACATTCTCCGATTTAATATATCTCTGATACTGCTCCCCGGAATGTGCAATCTCTAAAAGAACGTTTCTCCGAGGGCAATCACAAAACGCATTCGCCACACAATCTTCACTAGCCGGTCCTGTGGAATGTATGGGTACTGGCATGAATCCACGTGGCCAACCGTCTAGTTCTGGATAATCGGTGCCTAAAAAAGACTAGATCTGGCTGTTACTACTGAAAAAAAAAGAAAAAAAGGTTTGCCGCCAGCAGGGGTCGAACCTGCGACCTTGGGCTTATTAGACCCACGCTCTAACCGACTGAGCTATGGCGGCCACGAGAAAAGAGGCGCGAAGACTGTATAAAAGAAGCGCCCACCTGGCCGCCCGCCGCTCGAAAACATTCCCAACATATTGGCAAATGCAGAGTTGATAGTGCGATTGACATCGGTGGAACGGATGTATATCTGGGGTGTTAAGACTTTTTAGAACATCAGGAAAACAATGAAAAAGTGAAATACCTGCTGAGAATCATAGAAATCATGCAGAAACCCGGTTTGGATATACCGATTTTTCAGTTTTTTACCCAATAAATAATGTTGCTCCATTCCTTCCTAAACCTTGTTTTTTGTAAAGATTTTCTAATTTTGTGTTGTTTATCGGTTCCCTTACAGAATGAAAAACTCACAGGAGTCAATTGCCCATATCCCCCACCACCTTTCACCCATTCCGATGGATCAATCGGATCATTTTTCAGGTGACCATCTTGACTTCGGTCTCCGTGACGCCAAATCTGAATTTTAAAATCCATACACAATGCAAACGCGCTGCACCGAACAACTTACAGAATGCACAAAAACCAGCTCCATTTCTGTGGCATTTTGAGCTTTGGAAAAGATTGAAAAAGTGCAAATAAATAGGATTATTTGTAGAGAAATTGAAGAGGTTTTATAGCGCATGTTGGTAAAAAATTGTAGCAAGCTAAAAAATTAAAATGAACAAAAATGTTTTGTTCACTTTTACTGATAAGAAAAAATTGAATTTTACGAAAAATAGAAAAACATAGAGCACAGATAACGCTGAAATGCTTCAAAAATCCAATTCCATTTATGTACAGTAATCTCAAAATCCGGAGTTGCGCGTCAAATCCGATGCACTTGGTGGTTGCGGACTTGACACTAAATTTTACGACAATTTGCAGAAGTTGCAATCAACTAAAATTTACTACTAAATTAGGGTCAGAACACAGTGAAAATCAATAAAACAACATGAAAAATTATCCCCCCTCACAGAGATTTGTGTAATCCAAAACGGGTTTTCTCCAAATGTTGTACCGCCGAATTCTCAGTGTTCTGTGGTTAAAAATGATGACTTTTCAGTGAATTCAACAAGGAAGAACACACTAAAATGTTATCTGAACAGCAAATATTTGTTTTTGTGTTTTTCGGATTCTTTTGGAATCCGAATTCGAGTGAGAACATTTGAAACTTTTAGGTGTGGAGTATTTACATTGCTCACCTTTTTTTGGATTTTTCGAAACGATTTTCAGCACTTGAGAATCAACTTTTCTTCCTCTACAACCCTGTGTTTTCCTAGATTTTCAAACCAATTGTCGTCAAGTAATATACCAAGTCCGCCAACACCAATACCCAATATCTTACGCGCAAATGTAGAAAAGTTGGAAAGTTACGGAAAATAGTTAGAAAACGGTGAAAGCAACACGTTCAACACTTCAAAACAACAAAACAAATACGGAAAACTTCGAAAACAAGCGGATTATGCTAATTTTTTCAACAATGGGTGGTTTTTCGAAATGATTTTCAGCACCCTCCAATGCACTCTGGAATCGATCCAGACTATGAAGACAAACTGGCTGTAACG
>LR538447.1:261596-479736 GCA_900883565.2 Caenorhabditis panamensis | reverse complement strand
AAAACGGGGTGGGGGGCTATAAGTAAAGATCACCACCAATTTTTCCAGGCCTGGGCTGAAGCTCAATTGAAACTTCGTGTGGAGAACGAAAAAGAGAAAAGATTGGAAGAACTCCATGAAAAATATGATAAGGAAGTCGAAGAGCATAAAAGAGAGACTCAGGAGAAGCGGAAGGCACTGAATGATGAGTTGAGCAAGGTGGGTATTGGAATTTTGAAAAACTCACATAATCCCGGAAAAACTGATTTTCACCGTGAGTTAGATAATTTTTCGGAATTTCGAAACAGAAATTTCATTTTTTTTTCCATAATGAAAAAATAAAAATGACAATTTTTCCTTTTGTTTCTGATAGTTTAAATGTAAAGATGATGACGAACTAGTAAATTCATAAAAACCTGATGTTTCGAAAAATGTAGAAACTGAAAAAGTTCGAAACTTACTAATTGTCAAGGAATAAGAAAATTGAAAGAAAATCATAGAAATGAAAAAAATAAATAAATAATTCCAAGACTTTTCTGGCTTCCAATTTTGCATCTTGACCTAGATAAAAATTAAAAAAAATCACACAGTGCTAAAAATTCAAGCCAAATTAAAGAAAATGTGACTTTTTAGCATTTTAGGCTTCAAAGTAGCTGTTTTTCACAGTTTTCGATTTTCTCTAGGTCAGAACGGAAAAATAGAAGATGAAGAAATACCTGCTTCGATTGATTTTTACGTTCTTTCATAAACTTCACAAAATTGGTGGAACAGTAAAAAAAATTGAAAAAATAAAAAATTATAACTACAGTAACTCCAAATTTTGAAATTCGAAATAGAAAAATAAAAGAAAAAATCCGGAATTTTTCTAGCTCCTTTCCTTCCGTCTTGACCTAGATAAAAATTAAAAAAATCACAGTGCTAAAAATTCAAGCCACATTGAAGAAAATGTGACTCTTAAGCATTTTAGGCCTGAAAATAGCCGGTTTTTCACAGTTTTTGAAGTTTATCTAGGTCCTAAAATGCTTTGGACGCCAAATTGGAAGCTAGAAAAATTGCAGGATATTTCTTTTATTTTTTTCAAATTTTGACAAAAATAATAACAGATTAGACTGAAAAACAAAGACGCTGTTTCAAAAAAATTACTAAAATTCAAAAAGAAATGTTTCCACTAATTTCTGACAGAAATTACTCGTTTCCCAATAATTTGCTTCCAGCTATCCGAAGAAATGCGTCGAATCGAGATTCTCGAAGGAAAATCGTTCGAACCCGCCGGAAAATACGAGCCAGCTCTCATCTCGTCCCTCACCGAAACTGTCATTCACTCGAATCTCTTCTATCATCCACCGCCAACTATGGCTGAGAAATAAGCAGGAAATTTGATTTTTAAATTTTCAGACGTTTTTTCGATTGTTTTTGTAGGCTAGATGACCCTATTTTTGTTGTTTTTCATTGAAACTTGAAACTTAATTTTTTTTTTCTAAATTTTTGAATTTTCTAGATTTATTTTTTCTGTTTCTAACGGTTTTCATAGCCGAATTTTATCTGATTTATTCAATTTTTTGCGGATTTTTTTTCACAAATTTAAAAAAAAAAATTTTGATTCCAGATGTCACGACATCGAATGGTTAGGAATTTGAATCTGGAAGATGGTAATTTTTAAAAAAATTTAAATAAATTAATTTTTGGATTTTTTTTAGAAATGGACGATGACTACGATGATTATGACGATTATGAGGATGAGGAGGAGGATCCGGAAAGTGGGTTTTTCATTTATTTTCCAACAAAAAAATTAAAAATTTGAATTGGAATAAAAAACGGCGAGTCATTGAGAAATTCTAATTTTTTTAGATTAGGGGGAATTTAAACAGAAGTTTTTTTTCTAAAAATTTAATTTTTGTTAACGAAAAAACCAAACGCAGAACGAATAAAAAATTTAGAAATTCTTGGTATTCAGAAATTTTTTGAAACCGGGATTGTTTTTAAATTTTAGTTTACTGATTCAAAATTTTAGTTCTATAGAATTTTAAAAGATTTCAAGTTACTGTGTAGTTTATGAACGGAACTTATCAAAACTTTGTACATGAATCGAAGTTCTAATTATTGAAAACTGCATATTATTGCATTTAGAAATATGTTTGAAACTGTATTTTTTTTTCAAAAAAAAAATTTAGAAAATCCTGTAAAAAATTGATTTTTACGGAATTTCAAGGTTGAATGCGATTTTCAAAAAAATTTTTAAAGTTACTGTTTCAAAAAATTTGAAACTATTTCTCCAAACATGTCAGAAGCAGTACCATTCGTGTTGAATAAGCGGATTATTATAGACATTGAAACAGAAGTTATCTTTCATTTTTACTAGTCCTAGTCGTAAGAATCTAGTAACAAAAATTCATGATTAGAACAGTTTTTACTGTATAAATCACGAAGAAAATAATAATTTGAGAGTTAGAGTCATTTTTCAAGAACATTTTGTCATAATTGAGAAGTTGTTGTCTTGGTTCTATAAGAAAAAATTTTTGAAACTGGAAAAATCTTTGTTTTTCGCTGTTTCAAAAAATCTAGAACACCCTCGGAAAGTTCTTGAACCCTATTTTCTAGAGTTCCATGTCAAAAAAGAGCTTCTAATTGTAAGCCATTGCAAAGAGAAAAAAAAAAGTTATTCAACATATTCAAACTGTGATATATTGCATGATATTCAACATATGGGGGCTCGAAACCTCGACCCACGAGTGGGGAGGCCAGCGCACTACCAATAGGCCAAGGCCATACATCGGCTGAATGTTTTAGGGGCATTTATGACCTTCCCATTGGGACACACGGCCTAGAACGTGACCAGCTGGTCTCGTTTCCTAGAAGGGAGAGTCATAAATGCCCCTAAAACATTCAGCCGATGTATGGCCTTGGCCTATTGGTAGTGCGCTGGCCTCCCCACTCGTGGGTCGAGGTTTCGAGCCCCCATATGTTGAATATCATGCAATATATCACAGTTTGAATATGTTGAATAACTTTTTTCTTCTTTTTCGATGAGTAAAAAACACATTTTTTCTAATCTCCCTAAAAGCTGTTTCAAAACATTTTCAAACTAATTTTTTTCTATTTTTTAGCTAATAATGATGTTATTACCTTGCAGAACAATACACCTACGATCGCAACTCGCTCTCCGCCAACTACTACACGTATCTGACGGACAGTAGAAGCAACTCTCCAGCTCCAGCACCCCCGACATCCTTCCCACCTCCAGTATCAACAGCAACACCCACTTCTGCACCCTCCATTGCCACATCATCAATTGTTCGGAATCTGACAGCTCCGACGTTTCAAAACCATCAAAAACCACCGAAAAACCCGATTCCAAGCCGTCCAAGTACCCCGCAAGCAGCTAGTAATTTGAATACGCCAAAGAGGAATGTGCAGGTTAAGAATGTGAGTTTTTTTCGGGCTTCTGGTAATATTTGAGGGTTATGGTAAGTTTTTTGGTTACTGTACTTGTTTGCTGGTTTGCGGTTTTCGATTTTTTTTAATGTTTCACTAATTTTCCAAATTTTTTCAAAATGCGTTCAAAACAATGAGTACCTCGCAGTATAATACCTACAATTTGAAATTAATATTTTGGGAAACATTCTTACGAAAAATTAGAAGTATTGAAAAGTTGCATTAGTTTTTTTTTCTATTTAGTTTCTAAATATCAATTGAAAAAATTTATGTACACTGTTTCAACTGAAATTTATCCAATTTTGATTCAGATTACTGTATTCACACGTACATACCTATTCACGGAATAAAAAAATTAGAAAAAAATCATAGTAATAAATATAAATTTTTTTTAACTCTGATTTTTTTTAGCTGCCACTTTTTCGTTCTGGCCTAAAAAAATTTGAAAACTGAAAAAACTGAAATTTTTAATCAAAAAATGCTGAAAAATCAATTTTTAGCACTGCGGGAATTTTCTTCGATTTTTATCTAGGTCCAAACGCAAAATTGGGAGCTTGAAAAATTTTCAAACAATCTCCAGAATTGTTCTTCTATTTTTCTCGATTTCAAGGTTTTTTTTTAAAATTTTTATTCATCAAAACCGTGCGACATACTAGAATTTCTTAACTATTAGGTTGGTTCATAAGTTTCGCGCAGTTGGTCGTTTCTCAATGATGAGTTGAGCTAAAAATCTGAAATTTTGCACATAATTCGACCAACCCTAAAAAACATCTTTGGCCAAATGGCAAGCCACAACTCTCGTTTTTGGCCGAGATAAAATTCTGAACGTCCCACCCATTTTTGGGTCGAAATTGCTAAAAAATTCATCAGAGCAGCTAGATTTTTTCTGATTAGTGGAATCAATTGCGCGTACAGCCAATACATGATTTCAGTTTAGTTTGGATTTTTACAACGCGTTTTCGAATTTTTAGAATTTCAGGTCGATTTTTAAAAAAGTCGATATGGAGTTTCGCTTTTTGGTGCAAATGATGCAGAATTCATTTGTAAATTGTTTACTTTTTGATTTGGATTTTTAAAATAATTTACAAGCTCAAAAAATCAAAATTAGTGAAATCAGTGCGAAAATCAAGCAAAAATGACCAAAATTTGACCCCTTCCCAAAATTCGGAAACGCGTTCTAAAATTCTAAACTAAACTGCAATCATGTATTAGCTGTACGCGTATTTGATTCCACTAATCAGAAAAAATCTAGCTGCTCTGGTGAATTTTTTACAGTTTTGACCCCTAAAATTGACGCGACGTTCAGAATTTTATCTCGGCCAAAAACGAGAGTTGTGGGTTGCCATTTGGCCAAAGATGTTTTTTAGGGTTGATCGAATTATGTGCAAAATTTCAGATTTTTAGCTTAACTCATCATTGAGAAACGAACAACTGCGCGAAACTTATGAACCAACCTAATATCACAAACTGTTCGAAAAATTTAAAACTGAAATTATTTTTTTTCAAAAATAATCTTTCCAATTTTTTTCTGTTCCAAAACGGAACCAAACTGAAATTTGCAATTCACTTCTATTCTTTCCTTCCCCTTTTTCAACTATAAATTTTTCAGCTCCAAGACTCCGGCACCCCCAGTGTCTCCCGTCCATCTTCAGAAGTCGATCTGACCGCTTTCCGACGAAACCAACTTCAAAATATCGCCAAAGCACCTTCAGTTCCACGGAAAACACCGAAACCGAGAGCAGCGGAGAAGGATTTGATCAATTTGATTGTGGTGGGACATGTGGATGCAGGGAAAAGTACCCTGATGGGGCATTTGTTGCATGATGTGAGTTTTGAGCGGGAGTTTGCAAAAACCGGAAGAAAGGCTGATTTTGTCGATTAGTATGAGTAAGAATGCATATTGAAAAACCTGTTCTTCCAGCTAGAAGTGATTGATTCCCGGACCATGGACAAGTTCAAACATGAAGCGGCTCGAAGTGGAAAAGCCTCTTTTGCCTATGCATGGGTACTCGATGAGACCGAAGAGGAACGGTAAGAAATAGATAATGACTGATAAAAACTTCTAATGACAACTTTAGAACCCGCGGAGTGACCATGGACATTGGCCGTACCTCCTTTGAAACTCCCCACCGCCGAATCGTACTTCTCGATGCTCCGGGACACAAGGATTTCATCTCGAACATGATCACAGGAACATCCCAGGCTGATGCAGCTATTCTGGTAGTCAATGCAACGACAGGAGAGTTTGAAACGGGATTTGAGAATGGAGGACAGACAAAGGAACATGCTCTGTTGTTGAGAAGTCTTGGTGAGTTTTTTTTATTTCTAAAAAATCACAAAAATAAATAGAAAAAATATAGGAAATTTTCTAGCTTTTATTTTTGCGTTGTGACCTAGAAAAAATTCAAAAACTCTGAAAAAACTGTCATTTTTAGGCTTAAAATTCTGAAAAGACACGTTTTCTTTGGTTTTTTTTTTAAGTCTAGGTCAGAAAGGAAATTGAGAACTAGAAAAATTCCAGATTTTTTTTCATTTTTTTCAAAAATTCTCCTTTGTCCTTTTTTTCCTGTTTCGAAATTTTCCAAGGATTCAATTTTTTGAAGTTTATAATTCATTCATGGATTTGTACATTATGGATTTGTACATAATGTTTTTTTCAAAAAAAAAATCATGGAGAAAATTAGAAAAATTGGAGTAAAATCCTAGCATTTTTTTCTCTACATTTTTGCATTCTGACCTAAAAAAAATCAAAAGCTGAAAAACAGTGGTTTTTGAGCGTAAAATATTGAAAATTCACGTTTTCTTCGATTTGACTAGAATTTTTTATCACCGCGTGGTTTTTTTTGGAATTGTATTTAGGTCAGAAAAAAAATTCGAGACTAGAAAAATTCCAGAATTTTTAAAAAAGTTTTCTCAATGTTGTTTCCCGTGCATCTCACTCATCAGTGAGTATGAAGTTTTTTCGGTTTCAAAATTTCGAGAAACTGTAATTTTTTTAGATTCCGCTAGTTCTTCTTGACTTCAAATACTTCAAAAAAAGTGATACCAGAAAATAAAAAAATCTAAAAAATCTGTCACAATTTTCTGGATGTTCTGAAAATTTCAAAATTTCGAAATAGTGATTTAGAGCGAGTTATGACTCAAAAAAGCGAAATTAGAAGCTAGAAAAATTTCCAGAATTTTTTATAACTTACATATTAGTGACTTTTGAGTTTTTTCAGTTTCAAAATTTCGAGAAACGGTAATGTTTTTGAATTCTGCTAATTCTTCTTTACCAAACATCCATAAAAAATAAAACCAAAAATTGTAAAAAAATCTGTCACTATTTTCTCGATTTTCTAACGTTTCCAAAAATTAAGGAACAGTGCTTTGAAGCCAGTTATGACCCAAAAAACCAAAATTGGAAGATTTCAAACCCAACTTTCATATTTTTCCAGGTGTCACCCAACTCGTCGTGGCCGTCAACAAACTCGACACAGTCTCCTGGTCGCAATCCAGATTCGACGAGATCCGCAACAATCTCTCTGTTTTTCTCACCAAACGAGCCGGTTTTTCCAAACCGAAATTCGTCCCAGTATCAGGATTCACCGGGGATAATCTGGTGAATCGGGTCAATGATCAATGGTACGAAGGACCGTGTCTTTTGGAGATGATAGACAGTTTTGTGGCACCACAACCGCCGTCCGATGGACCGTTGAGAATCGGGATTAGTGATGTTTTGAAGGTATGTAAATTTATTTATTTTAATATTTTTTAAATTGTAAAGACTGGTAAAGAGCACAAAACATCCTGTACAGTCTGAACAACAACGGCTAAAAATTTTGAAACATATATATTTTTTTTTAAATTAAAATTTTTTTTTAGTTTTCTGTCTTTCAGGTCACCTCGAATCAGCTAGTTGTCAGTGGGAAAATCGAGTCAGGAGAAGTGGAAAAGGATGATAAGGTGTACATTATGCCGAGTGTGACAGCGGCGACGGTTAAAGGTGAGAGTTTTGAACAAAAACATATTATCAAAGCAAAATTTATCAAAAAAATTAAAAATTATAACTTGAAACTGTAAAAAAAAATTAAAAATGGCAATCAGCCCAATTCGACGCTAAAAATTACAAGAATTGATAGCAAAGTTTTCATTAAAATTAGTTTTCATTAAAAAATTAACTTTCATATCTTCTGTATCAAAATATGCCTAAAAAACTTGTCAAACATTAGAAAATCAATAAATAAGAACACAGCGCTCAAGAGTTATTAGAAAAAACGATAATGCATAATGTTAAAGGTGAGTATTCTATCCAGATACGAGCTACAATCAATGCAAAATTTATCAAAAAATTGAAAATAATTTTTGAAACTGTAAAAAAATTTAAAAATTACTATCAGACCGATTTTGCCCTAAAAATTAGAAAATCGACAGCAAAGTTGTCATTGAAATTGTTTTAATAAAATTTCTGTTCTAAAAAATTTGAAACAGAGTCTGGTTGCTGGTTAGATGTTAGGAAACACATGTAGAACGAAAATGAAAAAAAAAGTCAAAAAACTACAGTAATCTTCTGCAAAATTACAATTAATTTCCACCACTCAAAACATTTTTGAGTAAGCCCACATGACCATTGAATTATTAGATAGTCAAATTGGAAGAAGATGATGGAATCATATGACCAATGATTTTTTTTAGAAAATCAGATTCTATGAATTAGCTTTGAAACTGTAAGATTATTTGTGGGAACTGTGCAATTTTTTCTGGCTTCATTGTGATCGAAAGATGTCTCAAGGAGATCTCATTGAAAAACATACCAAATTGCATCAAAAATACCTTGAAACAAATTTCGAAAACCAATAATTCATTTCGAAAATAAGTTCTCTTGGATATGCTTTGAAACTGTGGAAAAAATACTGTGTTTTCAAACTTCTTGACACCAATACAATTTTTTTCATTAAAAAAAAATCAATTTTGGAGAAATCACAGTTACCTTGAATTTGCGTTGAAACTGTAAAAATTAAAAAAAAACATCCATTTTCAAATTTTCTAATCCAAATCAAACTTTCAGCCTGCGCCAACAACGACTCTCAAGAACACTGCATCGCCGGAGACTACATCCTAATGACCCTCCAAGGAACCTTCGAACCCGAATCCATCCAAACAGGATCAGTTGTCGTTCGTTCTGGACCAGATACTCTTATTCCGGCAAGAAAGTTCCTGGTTAGATTGGTGGTTTTTGAGATAGCCACGCCGGTTATCAAGGTGGGTGTTGACTTTTTGATAAAAAAAATTTAATTTAAATTTAAAAAAATTTCTGTTTCAAATTTTTTACAATTAGAAAATTTTCTTATTTTTTCTGGTATCATTAGTTCTTCATGTAATCATCATTGTGAAATTTTTCCAGGGCTCCAAATATTTTTTTGTTAGTTTTTTGCTCAAAAATTTAAAAAAAATAGAAAAAATTCAAATTCTGTTTCAAATTTTTAAAGATTTTTTTTCTATTTTTTTTAACACTGTTTTGTTCAATTGCCTTTTTTTTAATTTTTCATAGTCCCAAAGCAGAATTTTTGCTCAAAAATTGAAAAATAAACAACGAAAATTTTAATTAGTGTTTCAAAAATTTTTTTTAATCCTAATTTTTTAAAATTTGTTTTATTCGCCATTCTTTTTCATATTCTTCAGGGCGCCAAAGCAGAACTGTATGCTCATTCAGTATGTGTTCCATGCACTTTCACCAAGCTAGTCCACACAATCAACAAGGCCAATGGAGAGGTGTTGAAGCAGAGACCCAGGTGAGCGAAATAAAAAATTTGCTGTTTTTAGAAATTTTACAATATCCGGAGAGTTATTGTAAAAGTACGGTAGTTAGTTATGAATACAGAAAAAATGAAACAGAATGTTTTTTACAGTTTCAAAAATTTAAAAATTCAAAATTTTCTAGCCATGTTTTGATACCGTAGAGCTCATGTAGTGCAACTGTTAGAACAAGGAGAAAGGATTGGAATTTTTTGAGTTAAAAAAAAAACAATTGATTGTAGGAAGCATTATCTTGGCCTTATCACTGATAAAATAAAACTGATTTGTTTTCAGTTTCAAAAATCCAAAAATTTTATCAGAAGTTTGCAAAATTTGCTAGTTTTCTAATATTGCAAATTAAAGAATCCCCGAAAGTTTATAAGCCTATCAACTACAGTTAATACCGTAGCATTCAAACTCATCAAATAGTAATCCGATTTTCAATGTTTCACAGAAATCTTAAAATTATCTAAAAAAAAAGAAACAGGCAATGCATTGCAGAATGTTCTGGCCAAACCCGCAATCCATAACCATTAAATTTTTACTGATTTCTTCCCATAATTTGATTCAGAAATAGTGGCGACACCGTTGGAACGGGGTTACTGTAAAATCAAAATAAATTTTTGAAACAATAAAAAAATTACAAAACCTCTGCAGCCCAATTAGATTATCACTTGCAACACAAACTGTTTCAAAAAAAATTCGGAATGATCTAAAAAACACGTAGACAATCAATGTCACATGACAAAAAAACCTTGTCAAAATCTGATTTAGAGATTACTGTATTGATACCGTATGATTTCTCAGTGTAACTGTTTGAACGGGGTTCTCGTAAGATCAAAATAAATTTTTGAAACAGTAAGAAAATGTACGAAAACTCTCTAACGCATCAAATAGTGATCCGAGTTTCACTGTTTCAGAAAATTTTTGAAAGTTTTTGTTAGACAATCACAACATACCACTTCGAGTAAGCTATCAATCCCTAATCGTTTCCGAAAAATTTTACAGTTTCATTGAAACGTGAATTTTTCTAAATTTTTTTTCTAAAATTGATCCACATGTTTGAAGTACCACCTTATCACTGACAAAATTTTGAGAAAAATAACAGTTGTTTCCAGTTTCAACAAACCGAAAATTCTAGAAGTTATAAAAATTCCTTATCACTGATAAAACTTATCAAAAAACAAGCAAAGTTTCAGTTTCAAAAAAAAATTTCAAAATTTCCTAGAAAAAAAATAGACAATCTTTCAATTATGCATATCATTTTCCTTCATTGATTTCTTTTCATAATTTGATTTAGAATTTTGCAGATATGGTAAAACCTTGGTTTGATACTGTTAGATTTGCGTTACTGTAGGATCAAAATGACCCTTTGAAACTGTAAAAAAATGATAAAATAAACAGTTTCAAAGAAATTTTCAAATTTTCCTAAATATACAGCTAGATAATACGGTATCCGTAGCATCGGACTATCTCTAATCCCTATTTTTTCAGATTCCTCGCGAAACACACATCAGCGGTGGTGGAAATCGAGACAGACCATGATATTGCCGTGGAGGCATTCACAACATGTCGTCCGTTGGGTCGAGTGACTTTTCGATCTGGTGGAAACACGATTGCTGCTGGAATCGTCGAGAAGGTTATCACGCCGCAGTGATCAAAAATTTTCTATTTTTTCCTATTTTTTTCAAATTTTTGCCAATTTTTCCCCTCTATATCACCGTTTTTTGTGATTTTTTTTCATTTTCTATTGCTTGCTCTTCAAATTTTTTCAACATTTTTTTCAACTTGAAACTTTTTGTAAAACGAACGTAATTTTTAACATTAGACCCAATCATTAGAATCCATCCCTAATTATTATTAGAGTCCACAATTTTCTGAACATCGACCTTCTCTTGAGCAGCATCGATAATCCAGGACTCCGAAGAGTTCGAATTGGAGAATTGAAGACGTATCTTGCCGTCCGATCCAGTGACAATGGTCAGTTTGATAGTGTTATCAACTGGAGATCCGCAGATTCCGGAAAAACGAGAAATTGGAGCAGTTGGAGCCGGAGTCAGCGTAGAGGATCTTCCGGAATTTTTTCCGATGATGGTCGAGGTAGCTGGGGATCTGAAAGATTAGGAATTTATTATTGGCGATTTTGAGGTTAAAAAAATCGAGAAAATTGTGATTAATTTTTAGATTTCTCTAGAATTATTTTTTCAGGATTTTTTAAAATGAGGTTTTTTTTTTCAAATTTCTAATGTAACTTTGATAATTTGATCACTAAGGGACGCAAAAGCACTAGTGAATTTAATTTTAAAAAATTACTATTTCGAAAAGTTTTGAAACTGAAAAAAAAAATAAAACTCGCTAGTGATACCACCACAGTTTGTCAAATAAAAAAATTTTTTTGAAAAATTCCTGGAATTTTTCTAGCTATTACTCTTACGTCCTGACCTGGATAAAATCAAAAAAGTTAAATCAAAAAAGTTAAATTTGGACCTAAAAACTGTTTTTTTCATATTTTTTTCAAATTTTATCTAGGCCAGGAAGAAAAATTGAAAGCTAGAAAAATTCTAAAAATGTTTTTTTCCAATAGGCATAATTTTTTCTATATTTTATTCATGAGAGGGCACTACGGAATATCAATTTCATTTTTTGAAAATTTTGAAACAGGAAATTTTTTTTTTTAATTTGGCTTTCAGGAACATTCCTGGCTAGACAGAAATCAAAGGAAAAAAATGATTTTTAGCATTTTATGCATAAAAATGACAGTTTTTTCACAGTTTTGAATTTTATCTAGGTCAGAACGCAAAAATGAAAGCTTCAACATTTTTCAAAAATTTTTTCCTATCTTGCTCACCTCGGATTAGAAGCAGCCGACGCATACGATCCAACAGAAGCACTGACTCTGCTCGATGGCAGTGGACGAGGGGGCGGAGCCAATGGTTTGGTTGGAGTCACGAGAGTAGAAACTGGTTTCGGAGCAGGTGGGAAAATGGAACGACCCACGAGAGATGGGATTCTGGAAGCAGAAGTCGAGTTGGTAGGGGTCTGGCGACGAGAAGAGTTGGAAGTGGAGGAGAAGCTCGGGGATGGTTTTGGTGGCGATCTGGAAAATTGATGATTGATTGAAAAAATTGTTTTTTCCAGTTCCAGAATTTTTAGAACATTTTTGGGAATAACTGAAAATTCAGTAAATTCCACCGTTTTATTAATTAAAAAATGCTTTAAAAAATTCTAAAAAATCATGCACACAAAGAAAAAAATTCTGGAATTTTCGTGATTTTCATTTTTTCTTTCTGACCAAGAAAAATTTTGAAAAATGGAAAAACGGCAATTTTCAGGTAAAAAATGTTGAAAAATAATTTTTTTATTTGGCTGGATTTTTTTTAGCACTGTGTCAATTTTTTTTTGATTTTTATCTAGGTCAAAACGCGAAATTGGTAGCTGGAAAAAAATCCAGAATTTTTATTTCATTTTTTTTTTGAAAATTATCATGATTTTTCTGATTTTTTTTCGTAAATTTTTATTTCAATTTACGATTTTTTACGATTTTTAATTTACGATTTTTTTTTGTAAACTGAACAAAGCAATAAAAAAATGTGCACTTTAATTTTATCGAGTGCGAAATTTCTCGGAATTGATCATTTTCCGTTTCAAAAAAAAATTAATTTTGCGTTCAAATTTTTCAGATAATTGTTTCGTCTTTCTGGCCGAATTTGCTCCTCACTCACTAACCTCTGCTCCTTATCTCTTCTCGGAGCGCTTCTCCAGTTTCCCTGATCTCCAGATCCTCCATATCTGTTCTTGTTGACTTGCTCATAGCTCAACTCCTTCTTCTTGGCCTCTCCGAACACCAAACCCGACGACTTTGCGATTTTGATTGATGGCATTGGCTCCATTGGCTCCGGATCGTTCTGAAACATCGCAAAGACGTTTTTCAAGCTCTAAACATTCAATTTCTCACCTTGACAGTCTCCTGCGAAGAGCAAGTCTCAATCGAGAGATTCGAGACGCACGAAATGAAAGAAGCATCGGAGAGATCGTCGAAATGCGGCAGTGGAGTGGAAGTTCTGTCGGAAGACTCCTCAATGTCGTCCTCGAACAGAGAAGAAGAAACGACCGATTGAGTAGAAGTCGAAACGACGCGACGACGGGAGCCATGGTGCAGAAGAGGCTCAGAAGTCAGCGTAGAGAGCGAGAGGGTTGGAGATGGCGGTCTGGAAGTTTTTAACGCTTAGAAAGCAGTCCGCAAATAGATATACAAACCTCTCTTCAAAATCCTCTTTCTTCACCGATTTCTCGCCGATTTTCTTGTTCGCCGAATCCAAATTGACTCTGAAAGCTTTTTTAACAATTAGCGAATCAAAATGCTCGTAACCCACTTTATGGATCCTTTGGAGTCAGTAGAAATTGAAAAAACAACGGTTGATTCGGTCATTTTTCGGTTTTTAGAACTTTACCTGAAAAAACTAAATTTTTCCCTGAATTTTGAAGGTTTTTAAAGGGTTAAAGGCATTTTCCAACAGCGGAACGCGTTATTATTAATTTTTCAACTAAAAATTACAAAAAAATCGACTGGAAATCAGCAAAAACAAGAGAAAACTAGGAAAAAATAACGAGAAAAATGATTGGAAAAAGTTTGAAAATCACCTCCTTGGGTTACTGTAGACAATTCGGTGTTTGCGTACTTTGACAACACCACCACGTCAGAATGCACACATTTTTAACAAATTACTGTAAATCTGAAATTTGTCACTGGAAATCAGATTTTCTTGCAATTTTCGAATCCCAATTGATAAAAGAATCAAACTACACTCACTTCCTTGTCCATTTGATCTTTGCCTCGGTTGTCTAATCGCTCTTTCGGCTAGCAGAAACGGGAACGATCTGGAGATTCGGCGAAAAAGTTTTGCTGGTTCAGCGAATTATCTTTGGTTTGAGGGCTATAAAAGTGACCAGTTTAGCAAGAAAGCTGTCCGATTGATATCGTATTTGATAAGAAATGTCTACGAGTAAAGTTGTGATTCTCTGTTTGGTTGTCGTGTGTTTTGCTTTTCTGATTGGTGAGTGATTTGAAGAAAAATGAGGGAAATAAAAGAAAATAAGGTTTTCCACAGAGATTATCAAGGAATAACAGTCAAAAACCATTCGATTTCCCTGAAAATCCAGCAAAAAACGACCAATTTTCAAAAACCAAAGTTTTTGGGTTACGGTAGCTCCGAAACTCCGCAATTTGTCGTGTAGCCCAAATTGCTTTCAAATTTCGATATTTTCAGCACAATCAGAAGCGAAAGGAGGCGGAGGAGGCCGTGGAGGTGGCGGTGGAAGAGGAGGAGGTGGTGGCCGAGGTGGAGGTGGCCGAGGTGGTGGCGGCGGCCGCGGGGGTTACGGTGGCGGCCGTGGAGGTGGTAGAGGTGGTTGGGGAGGTGGAAGAGGATGGGGAAGAGGAGGAGGAGGATGGCATTCTCATTCCCATGAAAGTTCCTGGCATCCATCGACTTATCACTCACATGGTGGTTATGGAAGGTAGGTGTTCTACTTTTGAACCTTGAAAAGTACAGTTTGAAATTTTTTTAAATGATTTGATCAATTGTATCGTGTAGAGAAAGGTTTGAACTATAATATATCCAAAAATGAGCTAAAACAAATCATTCTAAGCGGAGATATGCTTGTTTGAAGTTAGGGGTATGTACTTACTTTTGGTGGTTACTGTATTTTTGGATCTATTTTCAAACAGGCATAACTCGGCTCAAAGTTGTTCGTTTAGGCTAATTTTTTGATATGTTATAGTTTGAAACTTTGGCAACACGCTGCAGTTTATTTCAGAATGAAATCTTAAAAATCAAGTAAGTTACGTTGTCTGAAAGTTGAACTACTTTGCGCCAAAGTACACAAGTTCAATAAAGGGTCCTGTATCTAGCTAAAAATTTTTTTTTAAAATAATTTTTGAATTTTTTGGATTATTCTAGTTTTTTCTAGCAATTACTATGGCCGTTCTCGTGGTCCTGGCCTCCTAGGCCTGCTTTTCGGATGGAATCGGCCTCGCTACAACTACTATGGTGGAGGTGGAGGTTACGGTAACACGGGATACTGTAGAGGTATGTAAATCTACCGTATCCCTTTTCAAATTGATTTTTCAGTATCCCAATTCGTCGATTATGTCGGTGGAGTTCCCCGTTACTACTGTGACTGTTATCCGTATCCACCGAATTACCAGTGGAATTACTGTACTCCGATGAATGCTGGAAAGAAGTGATTTTGATAGTGAAAAGGCGTATTTTATGGGTTTATTGATGACGTGGCAACTGATTATGTTGTTGATGAAAAACTAGACTTAATTTGAATGTACAAAAACTGAAAAAAAGTTCAAATTTTTTTCATTTTTTTTTGAAAAAAAATTTTTTTTTTCAATTTTTTTTCTGTTCCATGAAATTTTGTAAAGAAATTTTTTGAATAAATGACCGATAGTATCTACAAAGGTATTTGAATTAACCAAAATCCAAATGTCCCATCAGAAAACAGTCAGAACCGTCTTGTTCTGTTTCGTGTTTCTCAATCCCATGTGACTAACTGACCTCTGTTTTCATCTTTTCTTCTTTTTCCTTATCAGTGATGTGATTTGGTGATAAGGACAATTGGAAACGGTTTGGAATCTTCTACTTCAGGTCAATCATCAAGGTTTGTCTCTTCATTTTCTGATCTAATTCTTGCTTCGATTTTCTGAACGATTGCTGTTTCAAGGATAACTATGAGAAAAAGATGGAATTTTGGATTGCTTTTTTACTTGATTGCGGTTTTTTTGATAAATGGTGAGTTGTAGAATCTAATGTAAAATTTTGTGCTAAATATTTTATCAGTTGACAATTTTTTGATATCTTTTTGGGTTCTCGAGTTATGAAAGGAAAACTACAAGTGACACTTCCACAAGCAGTGTTCAAAAATTGGCGGGCGCGCGCATTTTGAATTTTTTCGGGATTACTGTAATAGATATCAAAAAACAGTCAACTAACAAAATAAACTAGAGAAAATTTGCTACCTAGTAGTATGTTTTACTGATTTTTAGAATAAGTTTTCCTAGCTGAAAATCAAGGTTGTAAGTGCGCTCTATTGAACTCTTGGCGCGGCGCTTTTAGACTGGTGCGCGCATTTTGAATTTTCTTGGGAATACTGTAAAAGATATTAAAAAACAGTCAACTAACAAAATAAACTAGAAAAATTTTGCTATTCACTAGTATGTTTCATTAAATTTTAGAAAAATGTACACCATTTGAAAATCAGGGTTGTAAGTGCGCTCTATTGAACTCTTGGCGCCGCTCCTTGGAAGTGGCGCGCACATTTTGAATTTTCCTAGGATTACTGTAGGAGATAACAAAAAACAATGAACTAACAAAATAAACTAGAAAAAATTTGCTATTTAATGATAATAAAATCATAATTTTTGAAGCTAAACCAAATTTTTTAGAATTCTTCAAACTTTCAGTTTCTCTTTTTTTCAGAATGCCAATCTCGAGGGGATCATGGAGGTGGTGGTGGTCATGGGGACCATGGTGGCCATGATCATGGAGGACATGATCATGGTCATGGAGGTCATGACCACGGCCATCACGGCTGGGGTGGTCATGATCATCATGACCACCACGACCATGGTGGTGGAGGTGGAGGAGATGGCCCATACCGTCCTTTCACTGGATTTGGAGGTGGTGGAGGGTAAGGACATTAAAATATTTCCTACATTTCTATGTATCTTCAGGTACTATGGAGGAGGCCGTGGAGGCCTTTTAGGTGCTCTATTTGGCTTTAGAAGACGTGGATATTACGGGTACCCGAACTATGGAGGCTATGGAAACACTGGATACTGTAGAGGTATGAAAATCTACCATAATCAAGCTCAAATAGCCTTTTTCAGTATCCCAATTCGTTGATTATGTCGGCAGAGTTCCCCGTTACTACTGTGACTGTTATCCGTATCCACCAAATTATCAGTGGAATTACTGTACTCCCATGAATGCTTATGGGAAATAAAATTGTTTATTGTATTTTATTTGCGACAGAACAGCTGTTTTGCAGTATCTCGATACTGAGAGGACAGAAAATAAAATAGGAAAACATGAGAACAGGAGTTGATTATGGGGAAAATAGCGGAGAAAGCCATAATAATCTCATTTCGAAGCCTGAAAAACGAACCGATTTCTCGCTTGAATTCTTGTTTTCCCGGATTGACTTACCCATTGTAGTACGAAACATATTCAAAAATGTTACTGATTGTAAGTGGAAGATCTGTAATCAAAAACGAGACCGTCATGAAAAGAACGATTTTGTTAGTATTTCCAGACGATGATTCCTCTTCTCGCTGCAGATTTCTCCGCCTTGCAGCCACTTTTCGTAGCTCAGAAATGAGCATAAGGGTCAGGATTAGATAAGCAATTGAAGGTATTGAATGAATGAACATATAGATGGTCATCATGACACCGTAGGTAGCGGCGTCGTCGGGGGAACCGTAGACAACAACCATAAACCGTGACGATTTATTCAATTGGATTTTTAATTTTCTGCAGCTGAAAAAAATAACGAGCATCATCCGAAACTTTGGAATCAAACAATGGAAATTGAACATATCTCTCTGTGAAGTTTTCAAATTGTTGGAATGGTGTCAAAAGTTGCTCCGGAGAGCTTATGAAAGTTTTCAAAAATAGAATGTTCTCTGGAGCACATTTTGAGACTAATTTTTGAGACCACTTTTGAGTACATATGTCTGCTGCTCACCTATACTCATAAACTACAGGCTTGATTCGTTTGTCCTGAACAACATAGATTGTTGCTAGCGACGCCACTACAACCACTACAACAGTAGTAATAACGGCAACAATCGGTTTAGATAACTTTTGAATTTTTGTACTCATTGGAAATTTGATGGAAAGGGTACGATAAAAGGACATGAACATTGCAAGCCAACTTGCTGCTCTCCGGGCAGATTCCATAATTGCTCCAAAGTATATGTTCATGAAACAAATAAAGTATGGCTTGGTTGTAGCACATTTGAAGATTTCATTTTCTGGCCATGGAGCATAGGTGGGAAGAGAGAAAGTGAAGTAGACAATGTCCAGGAGACAAATAGCGAGCATCAGGATGAAGACTAGAAATGGTTACGGTAGCTACAGTAACCCAAGGGGTATAGAACATACCAGGCAACTCTCGCATTGATTTTCTTGACAATACCAATGCATGAAACATGTTGAAAAATATCCCAAAAACATGCCCAATAGTCAAAATCCAGTCCCGAATGAATAACATTCTCAAATAGACTTCGTCGAACTGCAATTCTCCACGAAAACCACACACTAAATCAGCCAAGGACGAAAAGCCAGAATAATTCGTGAAAACATAATATGGATAAAAGCAATCCGTTTCGTTTTTCATGATGAATGGTTGAAAGGGAATGTGTTTTGCAAAAAAATGTTTTCAAAATTTCCGATTTTGTGATCAGTGGGCGGAGATCAAAAATAATTGTAGAGTGTTATCTGAACTTTGAAATTTTATTTTCGAAATTTTCAAAAACCAAGAAATCAAATCATTCTTCTCTTATTTCCATTTGGAAATGAGCAACGTGTTTTTTCCTGGAGATCACTTCAATTACTATTACTTCGAGGTTTATTCTACAGCTGATACAGCGAATAACACCGCTTTCGGAGCATTTCTATTGCATCGGGAGCCGTTTGCATCAAGAGAAGCGTCAGCATTTGCTCTGATTTACAAAATTCTTGGAAGTTTGGTTTTTTCTGCTTTTCAAATTGTTTCATTCTTTTTTTCTATTTTTCACGTGTTTATTCTATCAAGGAAGCAGTTGAGATCAGGAGGTAAAAGCGTTTCAAAGCATTTTGACTTTTGTGGGATTACTGTAGCCAATATAAAAAAAACCGAAAAAACAGAGAAAATAGAGTAAAAATGCTATCAATTGATATATTTGAAATGTTTTTAAAAATTCGGGGGGATTACTGTAGCTTTGCTAAAAGTTTGCAAATGTTGTTGTTCATTCAAAAGATCAAACAACCAATCGAACCCCCAAAACATGCCCTTTCAGTGTTTATCATGCTTCTCGGAATTGCTTTCTCCGACGCCATCTGCAGAATGTGCACTTTCTTCAAATATCAACCCACACGTTTCAGCCTAAAGCATTTCTGCTACTTGTCAATGTCCTATTTCGAGACATTCATCGATTACTATCTGAAACCTGTGATCAATCCGAGTTTACGAGTTTCCCTGTGTCTTTCAATGTTTCTCATTGTTTTCCAATACGTTTCCAGAATTTTTCCGAAATTCAATTTTCTGTCGAAGCCGCTTGTCCCGGGAATTACAGTAGTTTTGACAATTTTTGTTATGGTGTTGGAGGGATTGCACAAATGCTGGTTTCTGGAAATGTTTTATGTTATTACTGATTTCGAGTAAGTTGTATTCAGTGGAATATTCAGCTAGAAGATTCAGGCGTGGTCACGGATTTGAGGTGACGGATTTTTAGACCATCAGGAACAAGAGAAATCAACGGTTCTCGGTTTTCCTTCGGTTGCGCTCATTTTTTTTTCATATTTTTGATGTTTTTTTTGCATTAGAGCATGGGAAAACTGATTTATGATGTCTAAAAAATAAAAAACCTGAAGCCGTCAACTTCTCTAGTTTTCTGGGGCCTAGAAATTCGTCGCGGCCATGGCTGAAACCTCTGGGGGATGCGATTGACAATAATTGGTGAAAAAATCGGAAATTTGAAAAAGTGGGTCCACTTTTACAGTTGCTTTCATCTTACGTTGGCCCTTGACGAAAAACGTTACTTTATTCTTGCTTACTACGAAAACGATGAAGCCGATACAATAACTCCCGAGTACCTCCGTTACGGGCTATTGAACTTCCTACCATCTTGCGTCATTTTGATAATGGCACTGCTTTTGTTATGTTCCAAAAACTCAAAGAGAAGCGATCATTCGAAATTAGTGATTTGTGTCTCGCTATCAGTAATGATTTCTCAATTTCCTTCAAGCTTCATCTATTATTTTATAATGTTTTTCGTGCCTAATAATGACCAAGATCCTGATTACATGAAGTGGATAACAATTGAGTGAGTAGGGATGAGAAAAATAAAATAGGGAAAATTTTCTTTCAGAAAACGCATGAATCAAGCTGAATTTGTCACAAAGGCGTTTCCAGCAGTAGCTTCAATAGCTCATGTTTTTATGTGTGCTTACATGTCGATGGAGTATCAAACTGTTTTGGAATCGTATTTTTAACCCGAACTAGAGGCTATGGAAACACTGGATAATGTAGAGGTGTGACTGTTATCCGTATCCACCGAATTATCAGTGGAATTACTGTACTCCGATGAATGCGTATGGGAAATAAAATTGTTTATTGTATTTTATTTACGACAGAACAGCTGTTTTGCAGTATCCCGATATTGAGAAGACAAAAAATAAAACAGGAAAACATGAGAGCAAGAGTTGATTATGGGGAAAATAGGGGAGAAACCGTTGATTGTATCGATTAGAAACCTGAAAAGCAAAACAATTTTTTCTCTTGAATTTATGTTTTCCTAGTTTGACTTACGAATATGAACCAAATACATATTCAACAATGTTGCTGAATGTATTTGGAAGATCGGCAATCAAAAAAGACCCCGTCATGAAAAGAACGATTTTGTTAGTATTTCCAGACGATGCTTCCTCTTCTCTCTGCAGATTTTTCCGTCTTGCAGCCACTTTTCGTAGCTCAGAGACGAGCATAAGGGTCAGGATAAGATAAGCAATTGAAGGTATTGAATGAATGAACATGTAAATGGCTAACATGACCATGTAAGCAGGGACCTCGTGATAGTGACCGTAGAGAACAACCATAAACCGTGGCGAATTATCTAATCGGATTTTTTTCTTTCTGCAGCTGAAAAAATATGAAAACTAGTTTCGAGTTTTCTTGTTGCTCACCTATACTCATAAACTACAGGCATGATTTTTTTGTCCTTTACGACATAGATAGTTGCTAGCGACGCAACAACAGTCACAACAAAAGTTGTCATAATGGCTACAATCGGCTTCGACACCTTTTGAATTCTTGTACTCATTGGAAATTTGATGGATAGGGTGCGATAGAACGACATGAACATTGCAAGCCAACTTGCTGCTCTCCGGGTAGATTCCATGATCGCTCCAAAGTAGATGTTCATGAAACAAATAAAGTATGGCTTGGTCAACGCGCATTTGAATATTTCCTTTTCTGGCCATGGAGCATAGGTGGGAAGAGAGAAAGTGAAGTAGACAATGTCCAGGAGACAAATAGCAAGCATCAGGATGAAGACTAGAAATGGTTACGGTAACTATCAGGGTGTCTCGACATGCGCGTACAGCCAATACATACATGTTTACAGTTTACTTTCGAAACACCCTGATACAGTAGCCCAAGTGGGATAGAACATACCAGGCAACTCTCGCATTGCTTTTCTTGACAATACCAATGCATGAAAAACGTTGAAAAGAATCCCAAAAACATGTCCAATAGTCAGAACCCAGTCCCGAACGAATAACATTCTCGTATAGACTTCGTCGAACTGCATTCCTTCACGAACATTACACACTGGTTCACCCAAGAAGAAAAAGCCGGAATTATTGTGGTAGACATAATATGGATAACCGCAGCACTGATCACATTGGTTGTTAGTTGTGAAGTTCATACTGCAAAAAAATTTGAAAAACTCAGAACTCTAACACATCGCGCGAAGCGCGCGACTTTCCACCACTGAGCCACCGGCACTACACCAAGGAGTTTCGTGAAGTGAATAGGTGCTGTGGCGCATGTTGACCGACCACTGCCGCCCGCGCCATTTTAATGTTTAAAAACTGCAGAAAAAAAGTTGAAAAACTCCAAGCTAGTATGGCGCTGTTCCTATACTTCCATGACGATTTGTTGGAAGGGAAGGCGTTTTGCAAAAATGTTTTGAATTTTTGATTTTGGTTTCAGTGGACGGAGATCAGAAATAATTGTAGAGTATTATGTGAACTTTGAGATTTTGTTTTTGAGCTTTCCAAAAACCAAGAAATCAAATCATTCTTCTTATTTTCAAATGAATGTAACTGACTTGTTTTTTCCTGTAATTCCATTTGATTTCTTTTATTTCGAAGTTTACCATGAAAATGGTATTAATGCTTCTGGAGCTTTCATAACATTTCGGGACCCCTATCTATCAAGAGAAGAGTCAGTATTTGCTCAGGTCTACAAACTTCTTGGAAGTTATGCTTTTTCTGCTGCTCAAATTTTTTCATTCTTCTTTTCTATTTTTCACATTTTTATTTTATCAAGGAAGCAATTAAGATCAGATGGAGGTATGATGCGCGCGCTGCTCCCTTCAGTTTTTTCAAAAGTGAAGCACGTTTTGATTTTTCCTGGGATTACTGTAGCTTTGCTAAAAATTCGCAGAAGTACTTTTTCGTCTAAAAGATCAAACAACCCATTTCCCACCCCTCAATCAAGCAAAAACATGCCCTTTCAGTGTTTATCATGCTTCTCGGAATTGCTTTCTCCGACGCCATCTGCAGAATCTGCTCTTTCTTCAAATACCAGCCAACACGCACTACTCAAGAGGATTTCTGCTACATGTCAATGTCCTATTTCGAGGCGTTCTTCGATTTCTATCTGAAACCCGTCATCAATCCGAGTTTACGAGTCTCCCTATGCATTGCAATGTTTCTCATTGTTTTCCAATACGTTTCCAGAATCTATCCGGAATCCAATTTTCTGTCAAAACCGCTTGTTCCGGGGATCACAATACTTTTGGCTACTATTCTTGAGGTTTTTGAGGGATTGCACAAATGCTGGTTTCTGGAAATGCTTTATGTTGATCGAGACTATGAGTAAGTGGTAGCTATAGAGCTAGGAAATTTGTGTGCAAAATTTCAGAATTTTAACTCTATTCCTGATGGAGTTTTTGCACAAATCAAACAAAACTTATGGACCAACCTAAAAATGAATTCACGTTTACAGTTGCCTGGACGATTTGATTCTTCTTAATCAAAAACGCTATTTCATTTTGGCGTATGTTGAAGACGACAATACGGATCACATGACTCCCAATTACCTTCGTTACGGACTATTGAACGTTCTTCCATCATGTGTCATTTTGACAGTAGCACTGCTTTTGTTGTATTCGAAAAACCTAGAAAAAGGTCACACTAAATTAGTGGTCTTCATATCACTATCAGTGATGATTTCTCAATTCCCTTCCAGTACCCTTTATTATTGTGTAATGTTTTTTGTGCCGAGAAATGACAGAGATCCCGAATACATGAAATGGCTCACATTTGAGTGAGTAGGGATAAAAAAATAAAATAGGGAAATTTTTTTTCAGAAAACACATGAATCAAGCTGAATTTATCACAAAAGTGTTTCCGGCAGTGGCTTCAATATCGCATGTTTTTATGTGTGCTTACATGTCGATGGAGTATCAAACTGTTTTGGAGTCATATTTTTAAAAACAAATAAATACATAAATCTATTTTTCAATCCTGAAAAACTGTTTCGCAGTATTCCGATATTGAGAAGATAAAAAATAAAAAAGCAAAACATGAGAGCAAGAGTTGATTATGTAGAGTATTGGTTTGATAAGGCGGGTTGTTTCAAGAAGAAACTTATCAATAGTTGCAATGAACGATAAAAACTGCACAACATTGCCAGGAAGATCAGTAATCAGAAAAAAGAACGTCATGAAAAAAACGATCCTGGTCGTGTTTCTGGGTGATCCTTCTTTTTCTTGCTGCAGATTTTTCCTCCTTTCTGCTACTTTTTTCACCTCGAAAATAAGAATAATAGACAGTATCAAGTAAGATACAGATGGTATTGAATTGAAAAAGTAGTATGCAAAAATACGGGTCTGATAGCCAACGATGTCGCCCGTGTTGACGAATATTAGGAAGCGGGGGGAATCGGTTATGTTTATTGGCTTGTTTTTGCAGCTAAAATTTTGAGATTAGTACCATAAAATAGCAAATTTTCTTTAGTTTGTTTTGTTAGTTGACGGTTTTTTGATATCTCTTACAGTATTCTCAGGAAAATTCAAAATGTGGGCACTCCTCTAAAAACGCCGCGCTAGTGGTTCAATGAAGCGTTTTTGTAACCTTGATTTTCGACTAGTATACGTTTTTTTAAAAATTAGTCAAACATACCTTTAAATGGCAAATTTTCTCTAGTTTATTTTGTTAGTTGACTGTTTTTTGATATCGACTACAGTAATCCCAGGAAAATTCAAAATGCGCGCCCCACTTTCCAAAATTGGTGCCAAAAAAAGACAAGCGCGCGCATTTTGAATTTTTCTGGGATTACGGTAGGAAATATCAAAAAGCGGTCAACTAACAAAAAAACTAGAGAAAATTTGCTATTTTCGAATGCGTTTTATCACTTGTTTGAAAATGAACTCGATTTTTTAGGATTTTTGAAAAATTCTCAAAATTTCCAATTTTGTAAGATTTCAAATTTTCAATTTTTTCAAGAGTACTGTAGAAGATATCAAAAAATTGTCAACTAACAAATTGAACTACGCAAAATTTCCTGTTTAACCATACCTGTAATCTAAATCCGCCAGCACAATCTGTTTATCCTTCACCGCATAAAAAGTCCAGAGCGATATCAACACTATTACCAAAAAAATAGTGATCAAGGCAATTATGGGTTTTGACAGTTTTTGCATCCTTGTACTCATTGGGAATTTGATGGATAAGGTACGATAAAGTGCCATAAACATTGCCAACCAGAAAGAAGCTCTTCTGGAAGAATCCATGATTGCTCCAAAGTAAGTGTTGAGAATTGATTGAAAGTAGGTTTTTGTCAGGAAGCATTTTGCATTTGGGGGTTCTGGCCATGGGGTATACGTTGGAAGGGATGTTGTGAAGTATACGAGGTCCAGGAGGCAGATAGCGAGCATTAAAATAAAAACTGAAATTTTATTACGTTACTGTAGCTATTACTGCGGTCTCGAAAAGTGGCCCTCTCGGTTTTTTGCTGTTTTCTCATTTTTGGACCTACTTTTTTGAATTTTTTCTGATGAAAACGGATAGAAAACAAAAATTGGAACCTAGACATAGTTCAATTGACCAGAATTATGGAGTTTTTCATTGCGATTCACTCATTTTTGCGATTTTTCCGATAAACAAGCCAAAAAACACGAAATCTGAAAATTTTAGCTGAAAAACTGAACAGTTTTAGTTGAACTGACTATCAACCGGTTTCAAATCCTCTATTTTATCCGAATTGATGTAAAAAATTCGAAAAAAATTGGTTCAAAATCAAAAAAATAGCAAAAATCTGATTTCGTGGCGAGACCCGTCGACGATTCGGGGCATGCGCCTTTAAAGTTACAGTAATCTTTTAATTCAATTTTTGAGCGATTTTGATGGTTTGGTCCAACTTTTTCAATACTTTTCTAATGAAAACGGATAGAAAAAAAATTTAAAACTTAGAAATAGTTCATTCGACCAGAATAATTGAGTTTTTCATTGTTTTTCATTGCGATTTACTCAGTTTTGTAATTTTTCAGCCAAAAACCCGAAATCTGAAAATTTCAGCTGAAAAACTGAAAAGTTCTAGTTGAAATGACTATGAATCGGTTTCAAATTCTCTATTCTATTCGAATTCATTAGAAAAATTTAAAAAAATCGGTTCAAAATCGAGAAAACAGCAAATTAGTTCAGTAACCCAACACTCACCTGGCAACTGTCTCATCGTCTTTCTTGATAATACAAGGGCATGAAAAACGTTGAAAAAAATACCAAAAAAGTGTCCAACAGTCAGAATTAATCCCCAAGTGTATTGATATCTCAACCAGCCATCAGAAAATTGCCGGGGGTCCCGAAAAAATCCATTCCAAATTTGGACAGTTTTTTCAGGGTTTGACGCATTTTTTAAATGGATTAGATAGGGATAGAAATTTTTTGCAAGAGTTTTGTTCATGTTTTAGACAAGAAAGAAAAAGGAAATTGTTTTTCCTCAATTTTTTTTCGAAAAATAGGATAGGAAAAACAGAAAAAATTACAGACCACCTGGACTCGTAATTGTTCTGTTCCGTGTTTTTTTCAGTGTTTTTTTTTGTGATTTTCAGGTGTTTTTAGAGTTTTTATAATTACTAATAACAAGAAAAAGCCAAAAAATCAAGTTTTTTGACTCATTTCTTCAGTTTTCCCTGTTTGGCGGGTCTCGCCACGAAAATGGCTTTTTCAGTGTTTTTGCCAGTTTTTTTTTATTTCTTGTGTTTTTTCATTGGAAACTGAAAAATAAACCTTTTTTACTATTAATTTTCACAAAAAAAAACAAAAAAAAATTGAAAAAAAAAAAAATTTTTATTTTTATTTTTTCACTTTTACAGTATGCCGTCATCCCGCGATCCAAAAAATCAAAAACACGTTTTCTACTTTAATTTATACTCTACATCCATGGTATTTAACGGCACTTTTGGAATGTATCGAGAACAATATCTACCAGAAGAGCAACGAAATAATAAACTGACTTTGGGAACTTTGGGAAAGTACACTTTGTCGGCGGCACAAGTTTTGGCGTTGCTTTTTGGGCTTTTTCATGTTTCTGTGTTAATCAGAAAAAAATTGAGAGAGAATGGAGGTTGGTTTGAACTTTTTTTTTGATTTTTTGCAGAAAAATTGAAAATTGAAAATTTTTCATAGTGCATTTTTTGAAAAATCGTGAAAATTTAAATTTGAGTTATAAAAATTTTCAAAATATACCATTGGATAGCAAATTTTCTCTAGTTTATTTTGTTAGTTGACTGTTTTTTGTTATCTATTACAGTAATCCCAGAAAAAATCAAAAAGCGCACTCCGCTTTGTGGGCGCTGCGCCAAGAGTTCAATGGAGCGCACTTTCACCCCAGATTTTCAACTGATAGACAGTTTTTAAAAATTGATGAAACATACCATTAGATAGCAAATTTTGTCTAGTTTATTTTGTTAACTGACTGTTTTTTGATACCTCTTACAGTAATCTCAGGAAAATTCAAAATGCGCGTGCCATTCTAAAGGAGCCGCGCCAATAGTTCAATAGAGCGCAGTTGCATCCTTGATTTTCAACTGATGTAAATTTTTCTAAAACTAGTAAAACATACCATTGAATAGCAAATTTTCTCTAGTTCATTTTGTTAGTTGATTGTTTTTCGATATCTTTAGCAGTAATCTTAGGAAAATTCAAAAATCGCGGGCCATACTGAGGGCGCCGCGCCAAGAGTTCAATGGAGCGCACTTTTATTCTTGATTTTCAGCTAGTATACATTTTTTAAAATTTTTTCAAACATACCATTAGATAGGAAATTTTCTCTAGTTTATTTTGTTAACTGACTGTTTTTGATATCTCTTACAGTAATCCCAGAAAAATTCAATATGCGCGCGTCACTTTCCAAATTGGCGCCACCTCGAGCAGCGCGCATTTTTCTGAATTTTTCTGGATTACTGTAGGGGATTGTAACATTTTCAGTATTCACCCTTCTCCTCGGCATTTCCTTATCCGACATCGCCAACCGTATCTGTACATTCTTCACTTATTATCCTTCAAGACACAAGGATGCTGAATACTGCTTTTTATCCATGTCCAACTACGAAACCATCATTGATTTCTATTTCAAACCATCTATAGACCCAACTGGAAGGATTTCTCTTTGTCTAGCAGCATGTTTAGCTTTGTTTCAGTGCATTTCCGTGCTGTTCCCGAGATGCAAAGTACTCTTGGATCCAAGAACAGGATTCCTCACTATACTGCTTTGTATCATTGTGATGATGGTCGAAGGAATAGAAAAGTGTCACGGGATGGATATGTTTTTGGTGAAGATTGATTATGAGTGAGTTTTTCTACCTTTTCAACACACATCCTCGAAAAAAAAAAGAAATTTGACTAGCCGGGGTTCGAACCCGCGGTGTCAAAACTAGAAGGCGCGCGTGTTACCCACTAAGCCACACGCGCATTTAGAACGGCAAGCGTGTAGGGCGTACACGACATGGGTGTTTTGGCGCGCCGCCCGGGATTGGTGGGGCGAGAGGGTGTGTGTTAAAAAATGACAAATTTATGAAAACATGGATTTCAAAAATTCAAAAACGTTTTCCAGCTGCAATGACAAATCCCAGAATCTAACGGACACTCGATACTTCAATTTCGTGTACTACGAAGTTGATGAAGAGGATACATTGACTTTCGAGTATCTCAGATACGGATTTCTGAACTTTTTACCCTCTTGTGTCATTTTTATAACGGCTTTGGTTTCATTATTTTCTAAGAAATTGAGCGGGAAGAACAACCATACCAATTTAGTGTTCTATTTCTCATTATCAGTACTGATTTCTCAGTTTCCATCAAGTTTCATTCAGTACTTTGTCATCTTCTTTTTACCAAGAAGAGAAAAAGATTGGGGATATAAAAAATGGCAAAAAATTGAGTAAGTTTAGGTAAAAAGCTTGTAATAAAAGTAAACAACTTCAGAAAATACGTAAATCAAGTTGAATGGATCACGAAAATTTTTCCAGCAATGGCTCAAGTGGGGCATGTTTTTTTGTGCTATCAAATTTCGATGGAGTATAAAAAAGTTGTGGATTCTTATTTTTAAAAATTATTTATTTGTTAGACTTTATCTAAAAACCACTAGATTACTCTTTTTTAGCTAGAAAAAAAAACAAAAAGTAAAATTTTATTTTTTCAAAAAAAAACGGAATAAAATTTTCAATAATTGGCAGTTTGTAAATAAAGGAAAGAATCAATCAAAAATTGTAAAATAAATTTTTTTAAATCAATAAAGCAAATAGAGTGAAAGTAGAAGAGCCGTTTGTCAGTGGAAGGTGAAAAAAAATTAAAAATTAAATTTCAGAAAAAAAAATCTTTGGTCTCATCAAAATTCTAAAAGTGGGGCGGGGCCTAATCTAGCATTTACTGAAAATCCGATTGGATTCGGCGAAGGCGAAGGATCTTGTCTCCGTGGTATTTTGACATGTTCTGAAAATAGAAAATGATCACATTTTTTGAGAAGAAAATTTTTAAAAAATGTAAAAAATTTTTTTTCAAAAAATCCCACCTCCACACAAAGCACCACCAATTTGTTATCACATTCAGCTGTGCTGGTGGCTTGGAAAACACTGCTATTCGAGAAGATTTGACCGGCAAATGAGGTCAGGGATCCTGAAAAAATTAAAAAAAATTTTACAACCCTAAAAAATTTTTTTTACCATCAGCACGTCTCCAACCATCACAATACTGTTCGGCTCTAACTCCGCCCACTTTCGATCCATGCCACACACGCTTATCGGGCCTGAAAAGTTTTGAAATTAATATGATAAAATAGGAAATTTTCTCTAGTTTATTTTGTTAGTTGACTGTTTTTTGATATCTCTTACAGTAATCCCAAAAAAATTCAAAATGCACGGACTGCCCCTGGTGGCGGCGCCAATTTTTGAAAGTGGCTCGCGCGTTGGTAATTTTCTTGGGATTACTGTAAGAGATATTAAAAAACAGTCAACTAACAAAATACACTAGGAGAAATATGCTATTTATTTGTGTGTTTTTCAAAATTTTTGAAACTGGGTCGACACCACGATCATCGATTATCCAAGATTACTGTAGCTATCAATATTTCTTGCTACAGTAATTTTTTTTTCAAAATCAAAAAATTTTTTTGGGAAATTTTTATGGTTTTTTGTAGATGTTTACAGCGTTTTTTTTTATTTTGATATTTCATGTCGAGGAGATATCAGCTTTTCAATTTTTCGAAAAAATGTTTGAAACAAATTGAAACTGAAAAATTTGAAAAAAATTTTGATTTTTCAAATGTTGAAAAATTTTCACACCGCTTTGTTTTTTTTTTAATTTAGGCTTCAGAAACGACCAATCAGTATTCAAATTTCCCACATGATTTGAAAAATTCGTGAAACCGAAAAAAAACCCTCACAATGTCGAATCTTTCAGTACATCATGTCTATCAAAAAAACTAGAATTTTCCTAGGTTTACTGTAGGAGATATCAAAAACAGACAACTGATGAAAGAAACTAAAGAACATTTTCTATTTTTTGGTTATTTTTCAAAAATTTTGAAACTCGGCGAAACCAATCATCGATTGTCCTAGGTTACTGTGGTTATCACTATTTTTTGTTACTGTGTTTTTTTTTGCGATTCCAAAATTTTTTTGGGAGTTTTCTGTGGTTGTTTATGGCGTTTTTTTTTGAATTTCAAAATAGCAAATCCGGAAGATACATATCAGTGTTTCATTTTTTTTTCAAAAATTTTTGAAACAAATTGAAACTGTAATTTTTGATTTTTGAAAAATTGAATTAAAAAAAAAATTTCCTAGGATTACTGTGAGAGCTATTGAAAAACTGTCACCTGACAAAATAAACTAGAAAAAATTCTCTATTTGCTCGTTATTTTTTGAAATTTTTTGAGCTCATGGTGAGACTACGAAAATCGATTGTCCTAGGTTACTGTAGTTTTCAAGATTTTTTGCTACTGTAATTTTTTTTTGAGTTTTGAATGGTTTTTTGAGAGATTTTTTTGTTTAATTTCTCATCAGCATTTCTCACTAGTTTGTTGCAATTTTCAGAAAAAAAACGGTGCGAAAAATTTTTGATTTTTGAAAAATTTAAAAAAAAAAAGTGAATTTTTTAATTTTTTTCTAATTTTCTTTAGCCGGACGATTGATTTTCAACGATTTCTTGCATATTCAAAAAATTCTTGAAACCAAGAAAAACCCCTACCATCTTGAATTCAGTTCAAAAAAAAAAATCTGTCAAAAAACCAGCATTACAATCATCGACTGTCCTAGGTTACTGTAGCTATCAAGATTTTCTGTTTCAGTAATTTTTTTTTCAGTTTCAAAATTTTTTTAAAATTTTGTTTAGAGCGTTATCTTATTAATAAAAGTATATCTGAGAGATTGAGCACTCCACATCTTTCGGGAGAATTTTTAAGAAAAAGTGAAACTGAAAAATATTTCAAAAATTATTATAGAAAAAAAAAGATTTTTCAAAAATTGAATTTTTTTTCCATTTTTTTTGGTTTTTTTTTTAAATTCTCACCATCTCGAATCATTCAACACATCATGTCGATCAAAAGACAACAACTGTGCATGTCCATTCATCTGTGCTCCATTCACAAAAGACCTCCAACTCGGGAACAAATGATGTCCCGCGACATTGACAATCGGAGTATCTGCATCCACAGAATGCACGATTCTCACGAGATCCTGAACATTGCTGGAGAGCATTGCACGGAATGTTGTCGTGTATCCAGAGGCACGTGCTTCACGGTAACATTGAAGATCTGCTCCACGGAGGCCGTGCAGATTTCCGGTGAATGGATGGGAGAGCGCGATCATGTGGATCTAAAAAAAATCACTGTTTTATTATACATGTTTTTTTATGAAAAAAAAATATTAATTTTGTATAATCGCAATTTCTGTTCCATGTCCAATTTTTTGAATCGATTTCCTAGTGTATTATTATTAATTTTTAAATTTTCATGACCTGTAGAAAATTTTGAAAAAACCCCTACATATCAGATAACATCCAAACCAACTGAAAAACAAGAAGAAAATTTAAACAAAAATTTTTGAAACAGGATTTTTTTTCTAATTTTTTAAAGAAAATTTGCCTATTTTCAAAAAAGCATAACTTTGCTCAAATTTTTTTGTTTAAGCTCAAATTTCAAGATTGCAAAGCCCACAACTTTATCAATTTATTGTTAAGTTACTGTTGCACCACTTTTCAAAATTAATACTGTTTTGAATAATTCAGTTTTCCAAGTTTTCCATTCAAAGCCATTTGTGAAAAAAGTTATAGCGGTTTTGAACTGATTTTCTAGTGTTTTCACTAATTTATTTGATTTAGAATCTATGGAAAATAATAAACAGTATCCAGAAATTGAAAACGCACTACTGACTCAAAAAAGCAATAGTGAAATTTTTGAAAATTTGAAACAGAAATTTCCCTATTAATTTTTTAGAAATCTTGCGAATTAAAAAAAATCAAAAATTGACTCTATTTTTTTTCTGTTTTAACTTATATAAAATGAAAAACAGTATCAAGAAACATTGTTCGATACAAAATTTTTTCAAAAAAGCTCTGCAAACTTTCAAAAAAAATTGAAACAGGAGGTTTTTCAAATTTTTAAAATTTTTAGAAATGTTTTTAGAAAATTTGACTATTTTCAAAAAATCAAATCTCGGCTAAAATTTTTTGTATTAGCTCAAATTTTAAGACTCTATAGCCCAAATCTACACTCAATTTTCGCAAAATTACTGTTGCAAAATTTATTGAAAATTGATAATGTTTCGAATGAATAATTCAGTGTATCATTGATTAGCATTAGTGAAAAAAGTTATAGCGGTTTTGGATATATATCCTAGTGTTGGCACTGATTTATAAATTTTTATAATTAATGGAAAATAGGAAACAGTATCAAGAATGAAATAGCATTGGATTGACTCAAAGAAACCAATGAAAATTTTTTTGAAAATTTGAAACAGGAATTTTCGACAAATTTTTCAAAACTCGCCAATTGTTCAAAAAATCATTATTTGGCTCTAATTTTTTGTTTAAACTCATCGAAAATAAAAACAACAATCGAAAACACGCAAAACTGACAGAAAAAAACTCTGAAAATTTTCCAAAATTTTTGAAACAGGAATTTCATAATTTTTTTCAAATTAGCGAATTTTCAAAAAATCATAACTTTTGCCAAAATTTTTTGTTCAAACTCAAAATTTGCATTTACACAGTTCAATTGTGTTTCTAATCACTGTAAAAAATTTTCAAAGCAATTCTCCAATTTCCAGAAAATTTTCGAATTCTGAAAGTCTAACCTATTTTTTTTTTGAAATTTTCTGGTTTCAAGATTCGACTTTCAGATGAAGTTTTTTATTGAATTATTGATCTTCTGGCAATTTTCATAATTAGTCAAAATGTTTAGCTAATTCTACACAAAATTTGAGCTTAAACGGAGCACTTTGAGCCAAGCTTGAATTTTTGAAAAAAAAATTGAAAAATTTTTTAAAATTTTTTTCCTGTTCCAAAAATTTTTTTTTAATTTCAAAAATTTAGAGATTTGTTTCGAGTGCATCATGCGTTTTTAATTCAATTTTCTCACCACTCTATCCTTATTATATCCTCCAGAATCCCTCTGCGGCTGCTCAACCGGTTGTCTTGGATGCCAAGCTGGTGCTTGATTTTCTCTTTGTCTTTCCACTTGAATTTGATCGTTTTGCCTCGAATTTTGCTGTAAAAACCATGATAAATGTCTTAAAATCCTCTGAATATTAGTAAAAAATGATAAAAAATAAATTGGGGAATGATAAGGGGACGACTACCACTAGGTGCTGTACTTCACGATTATCACTAATTTTTGAAAAAATTCAAAAAAAATTCAAAAAAAAATTTTTTTCGTCTAAAAAAAAATTTCTAAAATAGGGGAATGTGTGTAGAGTGATACAAAGTGATAAGGATTACTGTAACTACCGTAATCCCTAGGTGAAAAGCGCTAATATGCAAGTTACATTGGAGTCACGCGGCAGTCGCGACGACGAGCATTTATGCCCATTTTGACGGCTCTAGGAAATTTTTAAAATTTTTTAAAATACAAAAATCAATAAAACACAGTACATTAACCACCATACAACAAAAATGGAACTGAGACTCACCCAAAACTCGATGCTATTCGGGGAATAGCGAGAGTCTAACTCAATTGGCTAAAATGACACACTTTGAAAGTTTTGAAAAATAAAAAAAGGATTGGGATTTGAAAAAAAGTGATATAGATGGGTTACAGTAGTTTTTACACGTAATTCTAAATTTAGGAAAAAAGAAAATGAAGAAAAAAAAATTTCAGTTTCAAGGAAAAATTTTTTTTTCAAGTGATAGGATTTTTTGATCAATTTAGGAACACCTGGATTTCTGTTTTTTTAGAATTTGAGATTAAAAAACTATTTGCAATTAGATTAAAAATGATTCAAAATGTTCCAGCCTGTTCTATAATAGTAATTTTAAAAAATTAAAATTTTTTGTTGCATTTTCAAAAATGTTCGAAAAAATGGAAAATTTAGGAATTCATAAATTACTTCTGTATTTTTTTCCAATTTTTTTTGAAAAGCATCGTACATAAATTAAATTGAATTTTTAAAAACTAAAAAACTACGAAAATGTTTTAGAAACAAGGGAAAAAAATTTGGAATTTTTTTCACATTTTCAAAAATTTTCGAAAAATTGGAAAAATTTGGAATTCAGCAGTTAGTTTTGTATGTAAATGGATGTGTCCAAATTTTATTAAAAGTGTTGTACCTATTTTTAATTGAATTTTAAGGCACTAACAAACTACAAAAATTTTTCAAAATTCAGAAAAAAATGATCTGGAATTTTTTTTTTACATTTTCCAAAATTTTCGAAAAAATAGAAAATTTAGGAATTCATTAGTTACTTTTTTAGTTTTGCCCGAAGCTTTTTTTTAAAGTGTTGTCCCAGTTTTGAATCACATTTTTAAACTCTAAGAAATTTCACTGCTTCCAAAATTTTTTCAAAATAGAGGAAAAAATATAAAAATTTGGGATTTTTTTTTACAGTTTCAAAATTTTTTTAAAATCTTGAAAATGCATGAATTCATCACTTAATCCATAATTTATCAGGTTTTTTGAGTGCTCTAATATTTTTGATGGAATTAAAACAAAATTTCACTGCTTCAAAAAATTTTTAAAAAAACGGAAAAAAATAATTTGGAATTCCTTATTTCCCAAAAATATTTTCGAAAACATAGACAAAAGCAAAATACCTCGAAAATAGCACTAATTTGTTTTTTTTCAGTTTCAAGAATTTTCTAAAACTAATTTTTCAATATTTTTTCAATTGTACTTCGTTTTGCGGTTTGAACTACCGTAACCCATCCAATCCATCAAGACAATTTTTTTTATTTTCTGACCCACCGTAGACTGTCTAGTCTCCACAAATGGATGGAAATGGGTCAATTGAACCTCTTTCCAGCCATTTGTAACACGAATAAAGAGTTGTTGAGAAGAAGTGGCGAAGGCCAGTTGACCAACGGAGGTGGCACGAGCAGAAGCAAAAAGTTCGACGGTAGTAGCATGGACATTGACAGCGGAGGAGGAGGTGATTGCTGGAAATAAGAAAAATAAAGATTGATTTCTATCGATATTGAAATTTGGAAATTTTTTGAGCAATTTTATTTTTTTGAAACCGGTGATTTTTTCTTGAACTATCATGCATTATTTTTCGAGCTTTTTCAAAAAATGTAGATTGTTTTTAAAACAGAAAAACGTATAAAATTTAGCTCAATTTTCTTGCAATTTCAGAAAAAAAACTGTTTCAAAATTCTCCATCATTTTTGTGTTTTTTTAGAAAATTATTTGTTCCCAAATTTGCTTACTCAATTTTTTTCAATTACCCTTTTACCCAGCATTTCTTGAATTTCTAGTTCCAAATAGATTTAGCAAGGCAAAAAAATAATATTAGAAAATTTAAATTTTTTGCTGAACACCCAAACCCATTGAAATTTCAGGAAATGTTGGGAATATTTGAATTTTTTTTGAAATCGGTGATTTTTTTTACTAAAAAACATTGTGGCCGATTACTGTTTCTAGAATTGTTTCAGAAATTACCGATTGTTTTCGAAACAGAAAACCGTATTAAAATTAGCTTCACTGTTTGCATTTTTTAGAATGAAATCTGTTTCAAAAATCTCCATTATTTTTTGTTTTTTTTTCAGAAATTTACTGGTTCACAAATTAGCTTACTCGGTTTTTTACAATTTCCACCCATACTTCTTTATTTTTCGATAGATTCATGCATCCTCGGCTAAAAAATTACTAGAAACTTGAACAATTTCAATTAACAACCATACACATTGAAGTTTTAGGAAATTTTGGGAATATTTGGATTTTTTGAAATTGTATTTTTTTTCCTAGATGACCATGGTAGGGAAGCACTGATTTTTGAATTTTTTAAAAATTACTGACAGTTTTTTGAAACAGAAAACCGTAAAAAAAAGTTTCTCTCTATTTTTTTACAGTTTCAAAATTTTTCTTGAATTATTAAACTTGATAATACAGGATACATACATATTTCTGTTCTTATTTATGTAGGCTAGAAGTTGTTAGAAAATCGATAAAATTGAAAAAAAAACCGTTTAAAATAAACGAAAGCAAGGTGTTTGCTAGATAATAAAAAAATTTCGGAGACAGTGAAAAAAATTAATAAAATAGTGAAGCCCAAACTCCAATTGTTTTTGAAAAATAATTGGAAAGGCTTTATGATTTTTTGAAACTGAGAATGAGAATTACTTTTTTTTCAAATTCCTGATAATTCACTGTTTCACAAAAACTTCTAGAAGGTGCTACTCTTTCAAGTTTCAGTAAAGGACATGGTACTTTTTCAAAAAACCTCGAGAACAGTAAGTTTGGTTTGTTTTTGATTTTTCGTTCACATTTTCACCTAGCTCTACGGATTTGGTCATCAATTTTTCCTCCGTTATTTTCTTATGATTGGTTTGTGAAACCGTGGTGAAGTTTAGAATGCAAAAGTACAGACCGGATGACTTATTGATCCAAGCGGAAATTCGTATACTATTCAAAATTCATTGAAACAGAAAAACTTTTCCATAATATCCACTAATTTGTACAGTTTTGGATAATTTTTCGTGAAACAGTTATTGTTTTCTATTCACTACACGTTGAATGCCTGCAGTTTCAAGAAAAAGGAACTGTTGATTTTCTTATAATTTCTGATCACTCTATGTATTTTGCTTTATTGATTTCCCCAAGAATTACCACTCGAAAGGACTGAACAAGTGATTTTCTATTTTCTACAGTTTCATAATTTTTTAAATTGAAACCGAAAGTTCTCCTTTCATTCGTTCAGCCTTGTTCTCTACGAAAAATCAGAAAATTCCTATTTTCCCCAATGCGATCTATGTAGATAAAAATCAAAAATAAGAATCAGAAGTTATTGATTTTCTAAAGAATTACAGCTACTTACCGGAGAGACTTATCATTTTTCTAATTTCTGCTGTTTTATGAATTTTTTGAAATTTAATGGACAGTTCAATTAGCATCTTCTTTTCTCACTCTCCCTTATTCACAAACCTTTCAAAAAAAAATCCGGTATCGGAAAAACAAACAGCGGACCACTGCCACTAATCAGAAGTATCAAACCAAATAAGGAAATTTTGAAATTAGTCATTTCACTTCCCGGAATGGTGTAGTAAATTTTAGAAAATTGGAGAAAAATGTTCTTTTGAATTTGAAAAAGTAAACAAAAGGAAAAAGGCAGAAGGAAATGGAAAAGGAACATGTGTCTTCTTGAAAGAATAAACATAGCAAAAATATCTAAATTTGCAGGGGAAAAGCATAAAATTCAAAAATTACTACTACAATTTTTGAAAAAATTTCAAAATTTTCAAAAAAGTTTTAAAAATTTTCTTTTTTTTTCTCTGTTTGTCTCATTCTTTATAATTTTTCTAATCTAAAAAACCTCAATTATGCCTTCAAGTTCAATCCAAAAAATTAGAAAATTGAAAATTAAAAAAAATAGAAGAAATTGAAAATTTTAAAAAAGTTCCAAAAAAACATTTAAAAAAAAAAAACGTTTTTCAAAATTTTCAAAATTTTCAAAAAAAAAAGATTTTTTTGCTCTTTTTTTTCTAATTTTTTCAAAAAGTTTTTTTTCTCTACTTCTATTTTTTTTGCTTATTTTTCATTTTTTCTGATTTTAAAAATTGATACTCACCTCCAAATTAAAACCCAAAAGTTTGAAAATTAATGAGAAATTAAAAAATTCTGTTTCAAAAATTTTCAAAAATTCCAAAAAAAAAAATTTTTTTTTTTGGAAAAAATTTTTCATTTTTTGAGTTTTTCATTTTTTCCAAATTTTTTTTCTAACTTCAAAAATTGATACTCACCTCCCGAAACCCCTCCAACAGCCCCAGAAGGCCCCGGCGGTCCCGCGGGTCCCGGTGCTCCTCGTTCTCCCTTCTCTCCCTTCAAAGTGTTCTTATGCACCCTTGGATCGTATTCTGGAAGTCCTCCAGATTGGATTCCTCCACTTCCAGATTCGCTCTTTTGGCTCTTCTGAATCGCTGCAACCCTCCTAGCAATCCTTTCAATATCCTCATCACTCAAATTCTCCATCGTCAATCCATCATCTCCTTTCGGTCCGGGTGGTCCCATTGGTCCTCTTTCACCTTCTGCACCCGAAATTCCATCTCTTCCCGGTGCTCCTGGAAGTCCTGGAGGTCCAGAAGGACCGGGAATTCCTTTTTTATCATTTCCAGAACCCCCAGAAACAGTAGAAACCCCCGGAGGCCCCGGTGGCCCTGCCAATCCTGGCATCCCCGGGGGTCCTGGAGGTCCTTGTTCTCCTCTCGATCCGTGTTGTCCGGGTTGTCCGTCATTTCCTCTCTCTCCTGGATGTCCTGGTGATCCATGAGAACCAGGAATTCCATCTTGACCAGATGGACCTTGAGGTCCTGGAGAGCCATGACAGATTTGAGTGCATTGATCGGATGGAGTGGCGGATGCTGATTGGGAGTAGGAGCGGAGGTCTGGAAATTGAAAAGAAATTAGAGGAAGTTGGATAATTGGGAAAAATCCAGCTAAAGGGGGGAGAAGAATGGAAAAACATATTTTGAGAATCCGTAATTTTTTTACAGTTTTTGAAGTTTTTTTTTCAATTACAGAAACTTTCAAACAATGCTAAAGAGAATGTAGAAGGGAAGAAACTTGAGATTTTTCAATTATTGGCGGCCAATGATTTTTTTTACAGTTTCAAAAAAATTTTCAAAATAAAGTACTGCATCTTTCAATAATGTTTCGGGTTTTCTACGGTGCACTAGAACTTTTTTTGAGACTTTCAAGATTTTTTTACAGTACCCCTACAGTTTTCTAGAATAGAGCAGAGGTCTGGAAATGGAGAGAAATTAGAGGAAAAAATGAGAAAATTCAGGGAAGAAAAAATTGCGCCAAACTTGGAATTTTTCACTTTTCTTATTTTCTATTATTTTTGAGAACCGGCAATTTTTTTTACAGTTTCTGAAGTTTTTTGAAAATTGCCGAACCTTCTCGAAATGCTCAGATTCTAGAAAGAAAGAGAGAAAAAAATCGAGAAAACTTGAAATTTTGCATTTTCACTTATTTTTCAATTTTTCAGAGCCTATGAAATTTTTTTCACAGTTTCTGAACTTTTGCAAAAGTTACAGAAAATTTCCAAAAATACTGATCTATTCGAACTTTTTGTTTTGAGAATTTCAATTTTCCAATTGAAATTGGAAAATGAATGAAAAGCATGGAATACTTGAAAAAAAATCAGGGGGAGAGAGAGGAAAATGGAAAAACAAATTTTGAAATTCTTCAAAATTTTTTACAGTTTCTGAAATTCCTTTAAAAATTACAGAATTTTCTAAAAATTCTAATGATTCATAGGAGTACATTAAGACAATTTCGGAACCCTCAAGATTTTTCTACAGTACCCTTACAGTTTCCTAGGAAAGAGCGGCTATAAGAGGAGAAAACCATGTCAAATTTTTTTACTGTTTCTGAATTTTTTTGAAAAATGATAACGGTAATTTTTACAATAATGAATCGTTCTTCTTCTATTTTTGAAATTTGAATTAGAGCTATTGGAAATTTTTTTACAGTTTTCTGGGATCAACAGAAAGTTGGAAAGAGATATATCTGCAGTGCTGTCTATAACCGAATTCAAGGTAATAGAAAAAAAGAAAAATTTCACTGTTTTCAAAAGTATTGAAACACAGAAAAATCGAGAAATCTCTGCTAGTCGAAACAGAAAAACTCAAAAACAAATTTTTTAAATCCCAGAAATTTTCTAGACTTCTCTAGGACTCAAAGAAATTTCTTACAGTACCCCAAAATTGAGTTAGACTCTTTTGTGACTTTTAAAAACGATTTCAAATTATTTGAAGTTCTCTGGAATTTTTAAAAATTTCCAGAGAAATTTCGAAAAATTTCTAAAAATTTCAGGACCCTTCCTACAGTCCCCCAATCCCATAATTTTCACACCATGCACCCTAAAACCGCAAAAATGCAAAGCCTCTACTCAAAAAACCAAGAACCTCTTGGTGCGGGGCTCCCAGCCCCCACAAAAGGTACCACCAATGAGTCGTCGGATAGGAAAAAGTCTGGAAATGGTTAGAAAATGTCTAATTTTTTTTAGAATTTTTTAAAAATTTTTTCCAAGTGTTTTTTACCTTGTGGAGAGGCCAATTGAGGTGTTGGGAATGGTGGTGGTGGAGCTGGAGTCGGGGGAAGTTGAACTTCTTCGATTTTTTGAAGTTGCTGGGATTCTGGAGCTCCGGAGCCTTCGATCTGGAGGAAATTTATTGATTTTGGAAAGAAAAAATCAATGAAAATGATACTTTGACTGACTAATATTTCTAGGTCACAGGTACTATACAGTTACAGTAAGCTGTACATGGAGAAACTTACCTTTTTATGGGCATTCTGCTCTTTTTCAAGCTTTCGACGACGCCACTGTGAGAGGGATTATTTGGATTTTGTTTTTTTTTTATATAAAATTGGATGATGCAATAATTTTTCTAGTGTAGCGATTTTTGTTTGGGAAATTTTCGGAAGAGTAAAAAATTGGAATTTTTTTTCAATCTTTCAATTTTTCACTGTTTCTTTTCTAATTTTAAAATTCTCACAATTTTTTTCAAAGATCTCATTTAATTTTGTTTTTTTCACAATTTGCCCGGGAAAACGCACTAATTTTCCTAGTTTTCTTATTTTTTTGGAAAATTTTTGAAACAGTAAAAAATTGGAATATTTTTCAAGTTTTCAAGATTTCAGTTTTTTTCTAAAATTCTTGCAATTTTTGTATAGATTTGATTTGACATTAGTTTAGTTTTTTTGAACGAAAAGTGAAAGACGCACTAATTTTTCAAGTGTAGATATTTTTTTTGGAAATTTTTGAAACATTGTAACTTTTTTAAAATTTTTTTTAAACATTTTTTTCTAAATTTCTCGCTATTTTTGTCTAGGGCTGAATCATCTAAACATTGGAATTTTTCATAAATTTGTTAATACGAGCAATGACACAATAACTTAAAATTTTTTAGAATTTTTTTTGCGATATTTTGAAACGGAAAATGTTTTTTGTCAAATTAGCAGAATTGTAAACCAATTTTCTAGAACTGTTAGGTATCAAAATGGCACGATATTTATTTGAATTAGTGCTCAAAAACTGAAACTGACCGGAAAAGACCCACAGAGACACTAACAAAAATTTCTCAAAATTTATAAAAGTCAAAATTTTGAAACCGATTTTTTTTGAAAATAGCATACTACAGTCATTCTCTTTTTTCCAATGATTTGCTTATTAGTTATTTCAGATTTACCAACAACTGCAACTGACTGATTTTCTAGTGTAGCTAATTTTTTGGAAATTTTTCGAAACAGTGAAAAAAAATTTAAAGTTTTTCTTACCAGAGTTTCCTAACAGTTTTGAGTTTGTATCATCTGAAGAATCACATACTAACAGAAATTCCTTCTGAATATTTTTTTTGAAAATTTTGAAACTGAAACTTTCCTATCAAAAATCGAATAATATTTATGACCTATCAACTCCGGATTGCCTCTTTCTCACATTTTCAATTTTTGAAATTTTTTTGAAACAGTGAAAATTTTTTTTTTGAATTCCCACAGTCATTTTTTTTCATGCTAAAAGACTTTGTATCATTTTTGTTTTTATTCATCAGCGGTGAAACTCAATATTCAAAATTTTTAACCAAATGATCCAAGGACTGATTGAAAACTCTGAAAAAGCTGTTCAATTCAAATTTTTTTGAAACAGTAAAAAATATTGAGTTCTAATTGTAAGTAAATGACTCCGCACAAATTGTAGCGTAATTTGGCTGATGATGAAGAGCTTTTCAAAAAATAAAAATCACTGTTTCAATTTTTTTTCAAAAAATTTTTTAGAATTAAAAAAAATAATTATTGGATCAATTCCCTATCCCAAAATCTTTGTATCAATCAAAAAAAATCTTGATGTTTCAAAAATCAAAATTTTGAAAATTCCTCTCAAAAAATATCGATCTTGACTTGTGTTGAAAAGTAACTCGTGTTCAAAAATTTTCAAAATTCAAAAAAAATCCTATAATTTTTTTCACTAATTTTCTGTTCCAAAATTTTTCAAAAAATTTGTGGAAATTCAAACACACTATTAGGAAGTTTATGAAATATTTGTTGCTTTTTTGTCTAATTTTTACCATACCCATAACTCATCACACTGTCTGGCTCCTTGACTAGCATCATCATAAAGTTTCAATTCTTGAATTGCTCCCTGAAATTCAGTAATTTTACTAACCTTTCCATCATCCTCATAAAGATCATCAACAACTTCGACAGTCTCCACAGGCAACATGACCATTTCTTCTCTCGGTGCCAATTCCTCCGAAGAACTCCTTCCTTTTCTCACATGAGCATCAACCCGTGGAACATGTACACGAAATACAGTCCCCTCTTGGTCTTCAGAATCAGGAGAAATCGACACGGCTTCTTTGAGATTGTCATCTATGACTTCAGATGATAACAATGCCACGTCATCATCTTCTATTTTTTCTCCTTCACCAAAAATTTGAAGGGGGAGGAGAAGAAGAAGGAGGGGCACGAGAAGTGCCGGGGAGAGAAGACGCATTTGCGAGATTTTTCTGGAGGATTTTTTTTTAATTTTTGAAAAAAGCAGAGGTGATAAGGGAAAATTTGCGGTAAATTGGAACAAGAAAAAAATTTTTTTTCGCAGTTTTAAAAAAATTTAGATTGTTAGAAATTGAGTTTGGGATAATGGTCTCTAGCAACAAGAAAAAACTAGCAGAAACTTGAAAAAATTAAAAAAAAAATGTTATCAGTTTCAATGAGATTTATGTTACTTTGGGAAAGATTTTGAAGCAATTTTCGTGCATTTAGGTTTCGAAACTGTTCAGAAAAATTTACGGTAGCTACAGTAACCTAGACCTTCAAAAAATGAGCAAAAATTTGAAAAAATAAAAAAAATAATTATCAGTTTCCACAAATTGTTTTTTAGCTGGAGGGCCAACTAGAGGTATTAGGACAATTTTACGTGTTTGAAAAAAAAGTGATTGAGATTGTTGGAAAATTTTTGAAAAAAATTACGGTAGCTAGTACAGTAACCCAGACGTCAAGAAAAATTTGCAAAAAATATTATTTACGGTTTCTTTTAAAAAATTCACCTTTTTTTATCAGTTTCTAAAAAATTTCTCCTGGTTTGAGGCTAAATTTGAGATATTCCCTGTACGTTTTGAAATTGAAGAAATTTCAAGAAAGAAGAAATTTCACAAATATTCGAAAAAAAATTACGGTAGCTACAGTAACCCGGATTCCAAATTTACAAAAAAACTTTAAAAAAATTTTATCGGTTTCTAAAAAATTATTTTAGGTTTGAGGCTAAACTTGAAATATTGCGTTAAGCTTCTATTTTCAAAAAAATATTGGAAAGTTTTTGAAAAAAAGATTGCGGTAGCTAGAGTAACCCAGATTTCAAAATTACAAAAAAAAACACCTTCTTTTATCTGTTTCGAAATAATTTCTTCTGGCTGCTAGCCAAACTTGAGATATTGCGAGTACTTTTTTACTTTCAAAAAATATTGAGAAGTTTTTGAAAAAAAAGAGAATGGTAACTACAGTAACCCAGATTTCAAATTTGAAAAAAAAAACAAAAATTTTTATCGGTTTCGAAAAAAAATTTTCTTGTTCGACTTTTAATATGAGGGATTGTTCTAGCGTAAGGTGGAAAAAACAAATGAAAAATTACTGTAGCTACAGTAACCCAGATTTCAAATTTGAAAAAAAAACAAAAATTTTTATCGGTTTCTAAAAAACTCCTTCTATTTTGAAGTTTAGTGTAAGGGGTTGGGATTAAAATGTTCGTCTCGAGAAAAAATTTAAAATACTCCTGTAGTTACAGTAATCCTAACTTCAAGAAAATTTATTGATAGAAAAACAGTCCAAAGAATTTTTTTTTCCGTTTGAAATTTCAGTTTCAAAATTTTTTGAAACTGTAATTTTTTCAAAAAGCCACGATCGTCTTGGCATCAGAGAACCAGTGGAATTGCAAGAAAAAAAATTCTGATAGTGTAAAATTCAATAAAAATTTCCAAATTCCTATTTCTGTTATCAATAAATTAAAAAAAAATCAAATAATGATTCTAGGCTCGATAAAAAAGTGAAAATCTAAAAATATCCAGGATTTCTAATACAAGTTGAAACAGTGAGTAACAAATAATCTAGAGAGAAAAATGAAACAAAAGAGAGAGAGGAGAGTTACACAGGCCACGCCCCTTTTTTCTGTAGGAGATCAAAAGTTCACTTACTGTCGCTGAACCAATGAGAAATAAACAAGATTACCCTATTTAGGGACTCCAGAAACAGTTTTAAAAAATTGTGCATTTTTCAAAACATTATCCAAAAAAAACTGTTTGCGGAAAAGCGGTTTGGAAAATGAGAAAAATTGAAACACAAATTTTTGGAAACTGCAATTTCTACATTACAGAATTGAAACAAAAGCAAGAAACAAGTCCCCTTGAAACCGTAAAAATTTCCAAAAATTCTAAAGGAACTTGATTTTGTTATTACCCTACACTATTGCAAGATGCATTGAGTCAAATTGAAATTTTTTTAATAAATCAAAAATTGAAACTGGAAAAATTCGAAAAATCAGCAATTCATCACGGTCATTTTTCAAATTGTTCTATTATTTTTTTGGATCAGATTTTTTTCAAGGACAATGTTACAAAATAGTGAAGTCAGTAGTGAAAAATAAAATGTTGCGCTTATAATTTTTTTTGGAACAGAGTTTGGAGAGTTATGGGATTTTTTTTCTGAATTCAAAGTTATTTTTTCAAATTTTTGAAACAAAGTCAGACCGCATAAACTGGAGAAATCAAAAAAAATCTAGAAAAAATTTCATTGGAACAGGAAAAAATTCAAAATAGGGCAAACCACTGAAAATGCCATTAGTAAAACTTTCATTTTTTTGGCTTAAAAATTTTTTTTGAAACAGGGTTTTGAAATTTTTTACAGGAAGAGGGCTTTTTTTTAAAATCTAGACTCTATTTTTAATTTTCGACTGACAAGAAAATTTACCGGACACACTGAAGAATTCGAAAAAAAATCTACAAAAAATCTCATTGAAACCGGAAATTTTTTTGAAAAATTCGAAAAAAATTCCAAAAAATCGAAAAAAATTCAAAACCGCTCAAAATGAATTTCTTATCATTCTTATCATTTTCATCATTCAATTTTTGGCTATAGATCACATGAACAACTAAAAAATTCGAAATAAAAATCAAGAAAAAACCCCATTGAAACCGGAAATTTTTGAAAAATTCGAAAAAAACTCAAAAAATCGAAAAAAAATTTAAAACCGCTCAAAATAAATTTCTTATCATTCTTATCATTCTTATCATTCTTATCACTTAATTTTTTGGCTATAGATCACATGAACAACGGAAGAATTCGAAAAAAAAACACAAAAAATCCCATTGAAACTGGAAAAAATTCAAAAAAATTCAAAAAATTGCAAAACCGCTCAAAATGAATTTCTTATCACTTTTATCATTCTTATCACTTAATTTTTGGCTATAGATTACATGAACAACTAAAGAATTCGAAAAAAAAATCTAGAAAAAATCCCTTTGAAATCGCAAAAAATTTCCAAAATTTCAAAAAAAAATCAAAAAAATGCAAAAAAATTGCAAAACCGCTCAAAATGAATTTCTTATCACTTTTATCACAGATTAGTCACCTAATCACTTTGTAATAGTGATTCTCCAGCTTGGAACAGGAGCACAAAGGGCCAACGAATTAATCATGTCCCTCTGCTGCGATGCTCCGTGGAGCATTGCGAGCAAGAAAAAAACAGAGGGATAGGTGATAAAAAAGATAAGAAATGTGATTTGATAAAATCAAAATCAAAGAGATTCAATATATATAAAATTCTAGAAAAAAATTTGCGGAGGTGTTTGTGGTTAGAAGAGGAGGAATGTCACGGGGAAGAGGTGGGGGCGGAGATTTGTTGTGTTATGGTCGAGAAATAGGGGAATTGAAGAGATGGAAAAATAGAAAAAGGTAGAGGGGTACTGTAGTAAAGGATTTGATGCAAAAATAGAATTGAAAAAAAAATTAAAATTTTTTTTTTGGTTTTAAATTTTTTTTCGGTTTCAAAAAAATTACTTATATTTTTGGGATAGTTTGGGTTGATTTGATCAGTTTGAAATTTACTTTTTCTAATTATGAGTTAAAAAATTATGATCTTGATACGGGAATAACATTAGTAAAAAATAAAACAAAATTTTTTTTTCGGTTTCAAAAAATTTCTGAAAATTTTAGGGACAGTCAACGGGAATGATCCGCATGACGTCCTTGACAAAATTGGTTTTCCAAGATTACTGTATGAAGGAATAAAAAAAGGAAGAAGGGTACTGTAGTAAGGGTCTTGATGCGAAAATTGCATTGGAAAAAATTTTTTCAAAAATTTTTCAGTTTCAAAAAAATTTTTTCTAGTCTCCTGGGATAGTTGGGATTGATAAACACACCAGTACACCAGAAAAAAAAATGAAAAAATCATCGGTTTCAAATTTTGCTTTTTAAGTTATGAGTGAATGCAAGAGTGCTAGACGACCCTTACCTTTTGGCACAAAAATCAAACAAATTGTATCAGTTTCAAAAATGTTTTGAAGGTGTCAGGGATAGTCAACAGGAATGCACCACACGTCGTTCATTACAAAATTGGTTTTCCGAGATTACTGTAGGTACAGTAATCCCAAAATCAACCAAATTAAACAACCTTACTGACAGATGAGTAAAAATATGAAAAATGAATTTTTCTGTTTCAGATTTTTCAAAAATTTTCCCAAATTACTGCTGAAATTAGTCGAGGTATAAATAACAGTATTTTAGAAAAAAATCATAAAAAATTACTGAAAAATTTTTGGAGGTACTGTAGCTGATTCACAAATGTCTAGATGACAAGTAGGTGACAAGAAAAGTCAGGTGGCAAGTTGGAAAACTTGCAACTTAAAAAAACGGAACTTTGTGTACACAGTAGTGACTAACAACACAGTGATGTGAAAATAAAAATTTTGCAAAATTTTTTTTACTGTTTCTAAAATTTCAAAAAAAAATTTGGAAGTTAGAAAATACAGTAATACGTAGGTTCATCCTGTTCTAAAATCCAGTCACTATCAATTTCAAATCAGTACTTTAAAAAAAAATAAAGTATCAAAAAATTGCCATAACAATTCAAAAAAAGGAATTTCAGAAACAGGGAAATTTTTTTTTTCAAATAGCAAATTTTTTTTCAGTTTCACTTTTTTTGTTGAAAATTTTGGAAATTGGAATGAAAATTAGTGTGAGTGGCTTTGTGAGATACTTTCAATTTCTAAATTTTTCTCTACAATTTTTTCTACCATTTATCGTCCACAAATTAGAAAGCCTCCCAAAACCCCCAAAATCCCGTCAATTTGAAAGTGCAAATTTTTGTTGATTTGCACTTCTTTCTAGCTCCTCCCTCTTTTTTCATAGCTTCTTCCACATCAAAAATCTGGATGCTCGAAGAGCTATAAAATAAACAAATCTATCCCTAGATCATCATTATTTATTTTTTAGTTAGTTATATTTAGTTTGCTAGAGAGAAGGGAGCTCAATAAAAATCTAGAGAAAATGAGGAAAAATGTGTATGTGTGTATGCTCTTTGCAGTCAGAGAGAAGACAAGAAGTTGGGGGTTAGCAAAAAAATAATCTAGATTTTTTTTTTTGAAATAGGAAATGTGCATGAGTACCTGGAGCATGTACCTAGAAGCTAGAGGTTATACCGGAAATAGTGAGAAAAAATATAAAAAATCAGAGATTTTTTGGAAAAATTAAAAAAGGAGAAAAAAGCGATCATCAATTGTAAATTTTAGAAAATTTGGAGATTGAATTTTTGAAACAGTAATAAAATGTTGTGTTTCAAAAATGTGTTTTCAAAAATTTTCAATTCAGCGCAATTATTATGTGTAAGGCTCAAAAATGCTCGAAAATTTCTAAATATTTTCTACGAAATTTTCAATTTTTTTTCTCTGGAGGCTGTAGTCTGAAGCGAAAACAGATACATTTTAAAAAAATCAAGATTTTTTGGAAAAATTTGCAAACGCGTGTCCTAAAGGAATCAAAAAATGATTGTAGAAAATTAGAAAATTGAATTTTTGAAACAGTAAAAAAATTTGTTTCAAAATTTTGTTCTCGCAATTTTTCACTAGTAAGCAATAATCTATGATTGTACGAGTTTAATTTAATTTTTCCAATCGGCTCAATTTAAAAAATAATCCTTATGCTAGTCAACTGAATGTTTGAATAAATTTGAAACAGTAAATAATTTTCGAAAAAACCATGTTTCAAAATTGTTTTTTCTCAATTTCTCCATGAAACTTTTGATGCTGTGACGACCCACTCGGGATTCAATTTTTTCCCAAATTTTCATTTTTATTCTAGAAAAATTAGCATGTTCTGCTCAGAAAAAAATAGAACAATGCATGTCGAAATTTTTGTTTTGGTCTTGTGACTTCTCCAAAAAATTCATAACAAATTTTAGGCAATTTGCAAGAGAAAAAGACAGTACCAATAAACCAACTAACCCCATGCACAGTGTGACATGGTTTTTTTTTTGTTTTTCCTTGAAAAATGCAATTGCTCTAGAAAATTGAAGGGAATTATGTTTTGGTGAAAATGAATATACATTTTCTAGATTTCATTGAAAAGAGAAGTAGGAAAACATTATTTCAACAAAAAAAATCAGAAGAATTAGAATTTTTTGAAACACAATTTTTAAATTTTTTTTTTGAATTTTTGAAATTCTTGAGGAATTTGCTTTTTTGCTTTTGCCTGTTTTATGGGTGAATTTCACAGTGAAATTTGAAAAAAATTAAGAATTTTAAAAATTCTGGGGGCGCGCTATGGAATGACTCCTTCAAAAAATCTAAAAAATTTTAAAAAATGTGAAACAGACTTTTTTCAATTTTCAATTTTTTTTTCATCCAAGCTTGCTATTATATTTTTAATCAAATCATACTCCTAAGATTCTCATTTTTCCGCAGAATGCGGAAAAAAGGAAACAAAAAACAGAAAATGTTCAGCAGCTTCTAGAAGCCTAGAAACCAACTTGTTCTCTCCGTCATTCTTTTTTCTTTGTTTTTTTAACCGAGGAAAGTGAAAGGATATTGAAAAGTGCCGCCGCAGGCGGCTGGTGTTAGTGCTAACAAGGTCTAAGGGACCAATAGAACAGGTGGAATACAGATGGAACCGATTTTTTGAAATTTTGAAAATTGCAGCTAATTATCCGTCAATTTGTTACTCATTGCTGAAACAATGCGAACCATATTTTCTGTAACATTTTTGAAACAGTAAAAAATTTAAAAAAAAATTCATTTCAATTTGCTGAACTCATTGATGATTTGTCAAAAATTGACGGTTTCAATTTTTTCTAAAAAACTACAAAAAATCGGTGTTATCAGTATCACTTCTGTTAGAATTTATTGACCACTAATTCCGGAAATTCAAAAATAATCAAAAAATAAATCTCGGAGCAACAGTAAAAAATTAGAAAGTGTACACTATGTACAGTAATTTCCTGTTACTTTCTAGCATCTCTGCATTGTTCACATATTTTACTGATTTTCTGATTAATTTTCTAATGTAATTTTTTGACTACAGTACTTGCAACATCACATCATTGCTTTGCACAACAATCTCTAAAAAATCAATGATTCTTGGAACAGAAAAAAAATGATATCGAATGGTAAAAAAGGACTCAAAAGTGGTTCTTCAACCTCCCAAAGTAAGTATAAATGACTTCAAATAAAGAGCAAAGAAGGTGGTCAGAATGACACAGAGAGGTACGCACCGCCCATACCATTACTTTAACCTTTCCTTCTCTCTTCCTTTTGATCTTTAGGTGATTATCATAATAAAATGTGAGAAAAATGGGAGGGAAAGTTCACTATTTGAGTAAAGAAAGGGGAACAAAAGAGATGAGATAGAGATACGCAGAGAAAAATTTTGGAAAACGGAAATTTTAGGATTACTGTAGAAAAAAATAAGGGAATTTAGAAATTTTAGTGTGAATTTTTAGGAAAAAAAGAATTTCAAAAAAATGTTTTCAATTTTTTTTCGATTTTTCTGAAGTTTAAAATTCTTACAAATCGAGAATTTTTGCGGCAAGAATTTCAAGAACCCATTGAAAATGACTGTAAAATTCATAACTTCAGAAAAATAAGAAAAAAAACGATCAGAAAAAAAGTTGTAGAAGCTTGGGGAAATTTTACATTTTTTTTGAAAAATTTCTGTTTCAAATTTTTTTTTGATTTTTTAGAAATAAAAACAATTACTAAAGATGTAACAAAAATGCCTCTAAATTAAAAAAAAATCCAAAAAAAAATTGAAACATTTTTTTCCCTTTTTTCCTATTTATTTTTTTTACCTCCCCTAACCTTCAGCTCCCTAAAACAAACAATCCCTCTCATTATTTATTTATGAATAAAAATTAGAAATTGATACATACCTAACCGCATTAGGCTAATATCCTCCAGAGAAATCTCAAAAACCCTTCAAAATTCACCCTCCAAAAATTTTTTTAAAAATTTAAAAAAAATCGGAAAATCAAAATTTTCAATTTTTTCACTTACCATGGTCATGTTGCCTGTGAAAACTGTTTTCAAAAAATAAAAAATAAAAAATAAAAAATAAACGCACCTCAAAACCATTATCAATAATGGGACCAGCACTGGCAATGTACAATTTTTCAGCTTCATCGAAGGAAAAATCGGGCAAGGAAGTGACCTGGAAAAATAAAAAAATGGTTTTTTTTTTCAAATAGTCATAACTTTTTTCAAATTTTGATTGAAAATATGAAAAATGTGTCAATCGATAGCAAATTTTCTCTAGTTTATTTCATTAATTAAATTTTTTTCAATATTTCTAACAGTGATCTCAAAAAAATTCAGAAAGTGAAGCGAGTGCCGAATTTCGAAAAAAAATTTTGAAAAAAAAAAATTTTTTTTCATTTTTTAAGAAATTTACCTGTCTCGCAGCAAATCTCTGACACTTGAAGTAAAAAGTGACAGTTTGATCAGCAACTTCCAGTGCAAATTGAGTCCATTGTTGAGAGAAATCGTCGACAAGAAAAGAGGCAACAGCAGCGGAACGGACGATGAGGGAAATGTTGGATTGTTTGGTTTCTGGAAAAATTGAAAAAATGGGAAGAGGATTATTGTACTTGTGGGAATGAAATTCGTTGTCATTTTAGGAGCACTTCTTGCTTTTTGAAAAAAACATTTGGAAAATTTTGAGAAACAGAAAAAAAGTTTTGTGAAATTCGCAGTTTTCAGGATTTTTCAAGGATAAAATAAAAATTATTACGTTGTTTCAAAAAAATTGCTAAATTATGCTAGAGATTGCTCAAACACTGCAAATTGATTTTTCTAGCATTTCAGAATTTTTTCAAATTTTTGAAACAGTAGTCTGATCAACTTTCTAGTTTTACAGTGATCCAAGTTTTCTAATTTTGGAATTTTGTTAACACAATTCTTCTAGATATGTAACTGTAAATTATTTTTAAAAAGCCGATACAACTAGTACTATCTCATCCAACTCCTTCAAATCTTTTCTAAACTTTACAAAAACAGAAAAAAATTCCAGAATATATTTTCGATCAGGACACATGAAGGATGCACTATTCCTTCAAACTCCTTTTAATTTTTTCTAATTTTTACAAAACCGGAAAATTTTTTCAGTGATATTTTCCAATCAGTACAATTTTCCAAAAATCAAAAATCAATTTTAAAATTACCTGCCGGCTCCAAAAGCAACCCAATATCCACTGCTGAATCAAACGCATTCACTGCCGCAAAGAGGTAACCGCCTCTGAAAAATAAAGAGAATTACAGTTTCAAAATTTTTTGAAAATAAAGGTTTTGGATTAAATTTTCGATTCTGGGTTTACTATGCTTGCCTCAAAATTAAAAACAATGTTTCTATAATTTTTTGGCACTAAAAAAAGGAAAATTGGCTACACCACACGCTCCCTTGTGCCCTTTCTAACCAACTTTCTTTCAAATTTTCGAGAAAAAAAATTCCTGTTTCAAAATGAACTCAAAAAGTCAAAAAAATTTTTGAAAACTAATCGGTCCTTCGAATCATGGGTTTTTTCCTAATAATTCTTCAAAAACCAACCGCTTATCCATAGGCTTGATAGTGGCCAGAAGAGAGAATTGTTTGAAGAAGTTCCTGGGTAGGTAGAGACGATACGGCACTGCGATTTCTACTCCTCTCTGCAAAAATGGTCACATGTACATTTCCAAGATCACTAAAATTTTTATCAATAAATTTTTTTCAAGTTTTTTGAAAAACAGTAATTTTTTAATACTTGTTTGATATCTCGTCTATCTTCTAATTTTTTTAAATCCTATTCACCAATTTTTTTTTGAAACAGAGTTTTTTTTCGATATTAGTTCACTCCTCTCTGGTTTTTGAAACGATATTTTTGAATTAAAAAAACAACAATCTAGTCTTCTTCTGGAAATTGATTGTTGAGTTTCAGAATATTCCACTGATCGAATATTGCACGTTTTTCTGCTAATTTTTTTTGAATTTTTGAAACGGAATTTTCGTTTTTTTTCCTAATATTCGACCAGTTTTTTTTGGTCTGTAGGCTTTTTTTTAAATATTTTTTTTGGCTGGTTTCCATAAAATAAATTCCTCTTTTTTCTCCTTTCGTATGCAAACCTGTCCTATCAACATCCAAACTCGACTAATTTTTTTTCTTAAAATTTTGAAACTTTATTTTTTTTTTCAAATTCTTGATAACATTGTGAATTTATTCTAGTCAATAATCTCTGTTTATTTATTTTCCTACAACATACCTGCAACCCAATAGCCGGTAACGACTCAATTCCTTTCGCCCTAAACACTCTGGAATCTGCATTGAGGGATGCTTCAACTGGAGCCAAAAGGTCCACTTCTGATTCGGAATCTGCAAAATTAAAATATTTTTTTCTCATAATAACAGACGGTTATTGTTGACTACGAAAACCACTAAAATTTCGAAATTTATTGAAATAGTGAAAAAAAAATTTTTTTCGAAATTTTCTCACTGTTTCAAGGAATTTTTTTTTTCGAAAATCTAAATTTTTCTGTTTCAAATTTTTCAAATTTGTAATTTTGGAGTGTTCATAGTCAATTATTTTCCGGGTTTGAATATTAATAATCAAAACAATCAGAATACTCCCAGTTTATTGCTTTATGACTAATTTTAACTTCAAAAAAATTTAAAAACAAAAATTAAAAAAAAAAATTTTTCACTGTTTCTCTGAATTTCCGTAATTATTTGTTCGGGCTTTTGCTCAATATGGAATGGTGTTCGTATCTATTTCAATTATTGAGAACTTTTCAATAAAAATCATAAAAAATCCAAAATCCCAAAAAATTTTTGCAAAATCAAAAAATTTCCTGTTTCAAATTTTTCAAAATTTGAATTTAGGAATGTTCACAGTCAATTAGTTTGAATATTAATAATCAAAACAATCAGAAAACTCCCATTTTATCGCTATCTGACTCATTTTATTTTCAGAAAAAAAAATAAAAAAAAATTTTTTTTAATTTTTTTTTCACTGTTTCTCGGAATTTTGGTAACTGTTTGTTCCGGTATTTGCTCAGTATGGAAAATATGTGAAATGGTGTTTGTATCTATTTTAATTACTGAAAATTTTTCAATGAAACACCTTCACCAAAAATCCAAGCCTGATCCTATTTCACACATCCCAAAAAATATTTGGAAAACAATCAAATTTTCCTGTTTCAAATTTTTCGTTTTTTTAAATTTTGGAATTTTCATACTCAATTGTTCTCCGGGTGTTGAATATTTTTAATCTTAACAATACAAAAACTCCCCTTTTATCGCTATCTGACTCATTTTAATTTCAAAAAATTGAAAAAAAAATTTTTTTTCAATTTTTTTTACTGTTTTTCTGAATTTTGGTAATTGTTTGTTTCGGGTTTTGCTCAATATCGAGAAGTCTTTGTATGCATTTCAATTACTGAAATTTTTTCAATAAAACAAAAAACACCTTCACCAAAAATTCAAGCCTGATCCTATTTCACACATCCCAAAAAATTTTTGAAAAAAAAAATCAAAATTTCCTGTTTCAAATTTTTTTGATTTGAATTTTGGAATGTTCACAGTCAGTTCCACACAGAATCGGATACGTACGAAAAATTAAAAACACTTTCATTTTATTGCTACTTGACCCCTTTTTCCCCCAAAAATTCGCAACATTCCCCCTTCACTCCCTCTTTATTTTTCTCTTATTTTACAAACATTTTCCCTTTGGGAATTGACATTTTACAATTTTTCTCGCTTGTCTATTTTTGTTATAACAATTCTAAAATGCTTCCCAAATTTATCTTATTTTTCTTTACTTTTTTCTGAATTTTTAAAGAATTTTTTTAAAATTTGAAAAAAAAGTCCCCAATTTTTTTCGAATTTTTTTTCTGTAAACAACTCCCTAAAAAATGTGTCGGGAATCCGAAAAAGCGAACAAAAAGTGTGTTATTTTAAGATAATATGTCCCTTGGGAGGCGTTGAGAAACAAGGAATGGACGGAAACGAGGAGAGGTACGTTTCGTTCGTTCAAACATTTTTTGAACGATGGCTTTTTGTGAATTTCAAGAGGAATTTGAAGGGATTTAGAGAGGGTGGGGGAAGAGGAGAAAAAAGCGTCAACAATGAGTAGAAAAATCAAGAAAAAATTGAGGTAATTTTTAGAAAAAAATTTTACAGTTTTCCAAAGTTTTTTTTCATTGGTGGGGGATATTCTTGTAGTGTCCGGATAGGTTCAATAGACAAAAATCAGAAGACGTTTTTTACAGAACTGTTTCTGAACGTTCAAAATTTCCAAAATCGAATGTGAAAATTCAAAGGAAATTTTTTGAATTTTTTACAGTTTCAAAAATGAATTTTCAATTTTGTGAAAGATTTTCTGATAATGATGGAATTTCTTCCAAAGCTTCAAAATTTTTAGAAAACGTCTAAATTTATTCTGAGCGTCTAGAAATGTATGTTTGCATTCTCTTTCAAAACCAGAGAATCTGGAAATCTAGAATTTTTTTTTTCAGTTTCACGGAAAATTTTAAAAATTATGTTTAGCATTTTTTTATTATTACGGTGAACTCTGTGTTTTGAATGAAAATTTTTCAAAAACTGGGAAAAATTGGAAAACTTGTTCAAAATGGTTTTCAAACTATTTTCTCAAGGTCTAGAATCAATTTCTAGACTGCCTGAAAACATTGGAATTTTTATCTCTTTTTTTACAGTTTCAAAAATAAATTTTGAATTTTGAAGGAGAGGTTTTTCGGCAATCTCAAAAAAACGGTACCGGTTTAAAAAATTTTGAAATAACAGAGCCTAACACCAGAAGACGTTATTTCAAGTGGTTTTGCGAAATCTGGGTTTTTTGAATTTTTTCAGTTTCACAGAAATTTTTTATTTTTGTGAGCCAATTTTTAGTAATCTAGTAATCTGGCCAATAATTGGAGAGAACACGTCAATTTTTTTAAAGGTTTAGAAGTGGCTTTTATTTGTTTTTACAGTTTCACAAAAAAATTTTAAAAATTAGGTTGAGCATTTTTTTTGGTTGTCCTTCTTGGTGGTTTGTATTATATTTTTCAAAAATTTGAACACTTGAGAATACGTGTTCAAAAAACGTCAAATGGCTTTCTAAAATTCAAAAAATTACTGACATTTTTTGGAACACTTCAGAGTGAAAAGTTACTGTTTCAAAATTTTTTTTTTCAAAAATTACAGAAATTTCAAATCAATTCTTCCACATTGTTTATTGATTAGAAGATTAGAAAAAAATCCTTGTTTCAAATTGCTTCAAATTCCTTTCAAATAGTCCCTTTTTCTAATTCTTCCGCCCTTTTCTCTTTCCAAAAAAACCCCCCAATGATTCATGTCCTCCTGTCCCATTTTTCATACCTCCTCTCCTCTTTTCATCTTCCTTTCATTTCTCCCGGTGTCACAGGAAAGAGCAGCACTTTTTCACTGCTTTTCAAAGCCATATGTCACCCAAAACAATCAATTACAAGGGGAAGAACGGAGAGGAAACGAAAAAATTAAGGGGTGTGGAGGAGGAAGATAAATTGGGTGAAAAAGGGGGCGAGGAGGTACTTTGAATTTTAACTTAAAATCTAGAGGAGATAGAAAAAAGTTGTCAATTGATAAGTTGTAGAGGAGGAAATTTGCTATTTATTGGTGTAAAAATCTTGTTTTTAAAATTAAAATTGAATTTTTTAGAATTTTTTGAATATTGCGAAAAATTTGAAAAAAATTTCAAATTTTTTACATTTTCAAAAAATTTTCTTCTAGAAAATTTTCAAGTTCCAAACAGTAAAAAAGGTTCACGAATATTTTTAAAAATTTTCCAATACCCTCTATCCAACCTGCGCACTTCATTAATCCAAATGTGATCGTTTTCCGATCCTTTACCCCTCATCATAATGAGAAGCCATTAGGAAGAGGAAAAGTGACGGGAAATGAAATGTGACCGGAAGAAAATTTGATGGGCATATTCTTTAGAGGTGGCAGATGTTTAGAAAAATTTTAAAAAATTTAAAACAGCTTGCGAAAAAGAGGGAATGTTGAAAATTGGCTGGTTTTCAAAATATGGATGTGTTGAAACTGGGAAGCAACATTTTTGAACCTCCTGGTTAATTCTTGGTTTTGCTTTGAAAAATTTGCAATTTTTACCAATAGATAGCAAATTTTCTCTAGTTCATTTTGTTAGTTTAATGTTTTTTGATATCTCTTACAGTAACCCAAGGAAAATTCAAAAAGCGCGCGCGCCACTTTCAAAAATTGGCGGCGCCAAAAGGGCGGCGCGCGCATTTTGAATTTTCCTGGGATTACTGTAAGAGATATTAAAAAACAGTCAACTAACAAAATAAACTAGAGAAAATTTGCTATTTAATGATATATTTTTCAAAATTTTAGATTAACAGAAACTTGTTGAAAATTAAGGTCGAAAGTGCGCTCCATTGAACTACTTACGCGGCCTCTTGAAATCGGCGCGCACATTTTGAATTTTCCTGGAATTACTGTAGGAGATATTAAAAAACGGTTAATTAACAAAATAAACTAGAGAAAATTCGCTAATTACTAGTATTTTCATCAATTTTTTAAACAGAAAGGGAAGCTTAGAGGCATTGTTTCAAAGTTACCCCCTCCAAAAAAAAAAATTTATTGAAACTGTAGTTTTTTTTTCAAAAACTCCATCCCTTCTCCTTTCTAAATTTCCCCCAACAAATCCCCAATTCTTCATCCGTTTTTCCATGTTTTATCCTTCCATTAACCTCGGTGTCATAGTCATTCCGAAAACACGAATTTCTGATTCATCCGTGGTTTTTTCTGGAGGAAGGAGGGGGAAAGGAAGCCGAGGAGACGACCTTTGTTGATTGACAGTAATTTATTAGGGATTTGAGGGGAGAGAGGGAAAAATAGCGGGGAGAAGAGGAGAACACTGAATCCATTAGAAAAACAGTCAATTTTGAAAAATTTTGAAGGAAAAATTGAAACTGTGACTTATCAATTATAATTTTTGGAAAAACTTAGCTCAAAATCGAAAAACTTTCAAATTTTCAGCAGAACCATACGTTTACTATCATGAAAACATGTGAAATTTCGTTCATGAATTTTTGAAACGGGTTTTTAAAAGAATTTATGAAAAGTTGGAATTGTGATAATTTTTGAAAAAAATAGGTCAAAATTTGAAAAAACAGTTCGGTTATAACTTTTACATGTAAATTTGTTTTTTAATTGTTCTGTAACTTTAAGAGGACACATTACTTTCAGTTTCAAGAAAACTATGAACATTTTTATTTGAAACTGGAAAAATGTTAGTTTCTCAAAATTTCGTTGTGTTTTTTTCAAATCATGATTTATGTATTGGTTAGAAATTTTTAATTCAAATTTATGTAACTACTCAAATGATTGGAAAAATCAGCTATCCATTTTTCTACAAAATGTTGAAACTGAATTTTTTGGAAAAAAAAAATTTTTTCCAAAAAATCATAGGCCAATCAACATTATACTCTGACTATCAAGAAAACATGTAAAATTTTGTTCATAAATTTTTGAAACATTTTTTTATTTAAAAAAAAGTAAAATGCTCGAAAATAGCGAGATTATTATGTCCGAATTAGTATCCGGTAAGCTCCAAAATTTTTGTTTAAAAATTTTGAAACCGTTTTTTTCATGAAAAAAATTCTCATTATGTGGGATACTGTATCTTTGCTATTTTTCTAATCTCTAGATCCCCCAATATTTTTATTTTCACTTTACTACTATCCTGTATATTTCTAATTATTATCCTCTTCTTCCTAACACCTTCTCATTGCTTCCCCCCTCCACGATATATCAATAATTAATAGAAACATACACATGTACATAATATCAATTGTTTCCCCGCATAATCCCCCTCTTGTCCAGTTGGAAGGACCAAATAATGATGAATGAGGGAACAAGTCCTTTCACGCTTCACGGACCCCCTGGGGTCTGTGAATTTGAATCTGGAGTTGAAGGTGTCTATTTTCAAATCAAGATGTCCCCTAGAGGATGTAATTTTGAAATCAAAAAAAATTTTGAAAAAAAATTGTTTTTTTCTGTTTCAAAAATTTTTGAAATTTTTTTGAAAATTTTCTAAAAACATTGTCTGTTTTATTCCGACTTTCCAAAATCAAAAATCCCTTGAAAATTAGACCCAAAAATTGAGAAAAAGCCAGACAGGCCAACGAGAGAATAGGGATTTTGAGAGACGCAGACACCGACTGACTCATTTATCAAGGCCGGTCAGTCAAGGAAACAAAGCTGTGTTGAAGGGGGAAAATGGGGAAAAATGAAAAATGAACAAAAAGCAGAAAGAAGGAAATTATGGTAATTTTCGAAATTAAACACAATTATTTCTAGAAAATAGTGACTGTTTCAAAATAACTCTACTTTTTTGGACAATTTGGCGTTGTACTATTCGGACGCCAAATACCATATTTTTGAACTAGGATCAACAGATTCACTCACTATTGGAGTTGCCTAGAGAGAAAAACAAGAACAATTTTATACAAATTGAGACTGTAATCATTTTGAATTTTTTTGTTTCAGTTTTTGTCAAAATTTTTTTTTCAAATTACAGTGAGTTTTCACAAATAAGTACTCATTGATCATTTTCAAAAAATCAACAAAATTTACAGAAATTGAAACAGAGATTTATTTCAATTTTTACAATTTTCAGTGTTCTGGAAAATATGAATCTTGAACAAGCATTGACACTGCTATCAAAAAAAGTGAAAAAATTTTGAAAACTTTTTGAAACAGTGAATAAAAAATAATTATGTTTCAAAAAAATTTAATGAATTTTGAGGTACTGAATTGGATAGTCATTGCTCGTTGTAAGAAGATGAAAGTTGCAGAAAAAAATACACAGTATATTTTGAAATTTTTCAATTTATAAAAAAGCATGGTGATAAAATTTGATCATGTGGATGGATATGAACATCACCTAGAATTTTAGAAAATTGAGCTAGGATTTTTTCAATGTTTTTCGAATAACTTGCACAAAAATAAAACTACCCGTCAGAACAATTATCCAGAAAAACAAGAAATTTGAAAAAATTTTGAAACAGAAAAAATTTTTCCTGTTTCATAATTTTGGAAAATTTTGAAAGCTTCTGAAGAAATCAATTGAAGGAACCGCCACTGTATAAAAAATCGAAAATATTAGAAAAAAAAACAGAAAAAAAACTAGCAAATAACTATTTTAGAAACATTTTTAGGACCTCGAAACGATTTTTAAATTTTTTTTTAAATTTTTATAACATTCACAGAAATCATTACTCATTTTTTTATCCCCATTTTTGAAAAAATTTGAAACAGAAAATCCTTCAAAAAATGTCCCAAAAATTTTTTTTCCAGTTTTTTCATTTTTTTTCAAATTTCAAAAATTCCCAAATTCTAATTCATTTTTTCAATTTTCATCCCCAATTTCCAAAAAAAACCCACCTCCAGGCAACGAATTAATCGAAAAAAACGGTGGCGGCTGTGCCACCACTGTACCTACAGTAACCCATAGGTACAGTAATCCTTCAAGTTGCAATTTCATTTGACACTGTCATAGACCCAGAAATATCAGAAAAATCAGAAAAATATCAGGAAATAGTAGAAAGTCAGAAGAGAAGCGTCTGGAGGGTAATTCCTGGGGATTATAAGGGTTACAAGGGGTCCGTCAAAAGAAGCGAATTTTCGAAGGAAAATTTCCGAAAAATTTCCTTGGTTTTGGTTGGTTTCTCTTCACACACAGACACACCAGTTATACTTCTTTTCTGGCTAGTTTGTGGCCTTCGAAACAAAACCAAAAAGTGGGCGGAGCCTAGATTGGAAGCAAAAGGGGGGAGGGGACAAGAGGATGCGTCGGGGGGAAAAGAGAGCAAGGGGACCACTTCTTTTTTGTTGAGAAAGGAGGGGAGGACAATGGGAAGATGAGGAGGAGGATCTTGCGGAGGAGAGTTATTAGTGATTGTACAATTTTTATGGATTATGAAAAAAAAATTTTGAAAAAAAATTTTTTTTTTTTAAATTTTTGAATTTTTTTTTCGAAAATTTTTGTATTTATGCCAGATGTCATCTAACTATTTTAGAAATGTGCTATAGTTTTTTTTTTGAATTTTTGGAATGGTAATTTATGTATGTACATAAGAGAGACAACGAATTGTTTGGGAAGTTCAAACTGAATTTTCAAAAAAATTTTGAAACAGAAAAGTTAAAAAATTGGATTTGATTTTTTCCAGATTGAAAGTTTCTAATTTCAAATTCCAGTCAAATTTAGAATTTCCGTACCAGCTAAAAGATGCACTATTTTTTCAAAACAATTTTGGAACAGAAAAAAATTTAGAAAAAAAAATTAGGAAAAAAATTTCCAAAAATTTTTAAAAATTGGTTCTGGATTTATGTGTTATTGGTTTTCTAAGACGTTTAGCGAGGTTTTTTACAATTTTTTAAAATGGTGATTCATTCATTTCAGCAAGACAATGCATTACTTCCAAAGTGCGAATTGGACTTTCAAAAATATTTTGAAACAGAAAAAATTAAATAAAATTATAGAATTGGATTAGAATTTTAGTTGGACCATAAATTAAAATTTCAGAGACATTGAAAACAAATTTGAACGTTGTTTAGGTATCTTGAATACTACAAACTGTTTTTAGAAAACTTCCTGAGTTTTTACTAATTTTTTTGAAATAGTAGTTTTTTTCAAAATTTCAAACTGAAAAATGGAAGAAACCACAAAGCGGGTAATTTTCACTAAAGTTCAAACAGAAATTTGATTTTTTTGTGAAACAGAAAATTATTTGGAAAGGCACCTTGGATTTTCCGCACACGAATTATGACTGTCAGCAATAGCGAATATTTCTATTTTTGCTGAAACCGTTTTTTTCAAAATTTTTATACTTAAAATTTGAGCTTACAAACAAATTGGAATTGGTAAAAATTGAGCCAAGGAAAATTTTGAATTTCATAGAAACAGTAAAATCAAAGTCAGAAACCTGAAGTTTCGCAAAAATTTTCCGTTTCAAAATACAATTTTTAGACGAAAAAAAGTGTCAATTTTAATGCTCTGATACTTGCAAATGTGAATCTACAGTACCCTAAAATTGAAAAAAAATCAATTTCAAGTTCAAAATTCCGTCAAATTTTGTAAATTTCTGTTTCAAAATTTTTCGAAAAATTTTTGCTATCTACAGTAATCCATTGCTTGCCTCAATTTAGAAATAACTCTTACAGTACTTGAAAGCAATTCCAAATCCACAGAAAATTTACAAAATAACAAGGAAAAAACACTCGATTCTAATCAAATTCCAACAAAATTTTCCATACTACAGTTTCAAAATTTTTAGAAAAAATTTTGCTATCTACAGTAATCCAATATCATTCTTGATTTCGATACATTATTCATATTACTGTTTCAAATTTTGAAAAAAAAAGTGTTATTCACATTTACAGTAATCCGTTGCTCTCTTCCGTTGATAGTTATCCCAAAATCTACAGTACCCCAAATTCCCATTCCCATTCCCATTACGCAACCAATTTTGCAACTAATTTCGAAATATCAACATCCAATTGAATTGAATTGCAAAAGAACAAAGAGAAATTGAAGTGGGGGGAGAGGACCATGTTTTCAAAACATAGACAGATTAGGGCGCACCTGACACCTTTTTGATAAAAAAGAAGCCGATGGGAATTTTAAAATTTGAAGGTCAAACTGGGCATAGATAGCCAGTTAGAGAAAAATCTGATGAATTTTGAAAAAAAGGGGCTGATTTTTGAATTTTATGAAAATTGCCAAAAAAAAATTTTGAAATTTTTTTTCAGTTTCAAAATTTTTCGAAATTTTTTTTGGAAATTATGAAGTTTGGTTCTCGAATTTCTTCTTAACGATTCTGATTGAAAAGAAAATGTGACTTGAAAAAAGACCGGAGACATTGAAAAAATGTGAAAATAATTTTGAAAATGCAGCTTACCAACTTTCATAAAATTTCCAAAAAATCCTGAAACTGAAAAAAAAATTTAACAAGGAATGATCCCGAAGTGACCCCCCTGGATTCTGTTGGAAGTATTTTTTTATGATCATATATCAGTAGATAAAACAAACCACAGAGGGATTTTGTGTGAAAAAATTTTGTTCCCGGAATACGGCACCTCCAATTTTCATGCTATTTTGCCAATTTTTGCATCTAACTCCAACTTTGCGGAAGCATAACTTTTTTCTGAAGAGTTGAAATTGAAAACGGTCAACTGAAAAAATGATTGCGACGTATTCAAAAATATAATGCACAATAATTTAAACTGGTATCAACATCATAACAACTCGAAAATTTTGAAAAACCAAAAAAGGTAAAAACTCAACTTTTTTCTGTGAGCTGGTCAAAACGGGAAAATTTGTGCATTCAATTCTACGTTGTTTCAAACATATGTTTTTAAACTTTCAAAATAATTCACCGTGAAAAAATCGAAAAATTTTGATTTTTCGAAAATTTTCGGGTTTTTTGAAAACGATTTTTGGACATAACTTAGCTCAAACTTATTATTTCTCAATGAAACAAAAACCAAATTGTAGCTAAAAGTTAGTTTGTACCCAAAATATTAACACTGTTGTTAAGTTTAGTGAAAAAATTTTTCAGAAAACGGTTGAGAAAAAAATCTACTTTTTTTCCAACCAGCCAAACTTCTTAAAAACTGATTTTTCGTATTGTGCTGGAAAAAATACTCCGAATTTCCAAATTTCGTCTATAAATCTTTCCTAATCAGTTCAAAAACACAGTTTTTCTTCAAAAAACAGCAGTTTTTCCCAATTTCTCGAAATTTTTTTTGAAAAAACTGCTGTTTTTTGAAGAAAAAAATGTGTTTTTAAACTGATTAGGAAAGATTTATAGACGAAATTTGGAAATTCGGAGTATTTTTTCTAGCACAATACGAAAAAGCAGTTTTTAAGAAGTTTGGCTGGTTGGAAAAAAAGTAGATTTTTTTCTCACCCGTTTCCTGAAAAATTTTTACACTAAACTTGACAACAGTGTTAATATTTTGGGTACAAACTAACTTTTAGCTACAATTTGGTTTTTGTTTCATTGAGAAATAATAAGTTTGAGCTAAGTTATGTCCAAAAATCGTTTTCAAAAAACCCGAAAATTTTCGAAAAATCAAAATTTTTCGATTTTTTCACGGTGAATTATTTTGAAAGTTCAAAAACATATGTTTGAAACAACGTAGAATTGAATGCACAAATTTTCCCGTTTTGACCAGCTCACAGAAAAAAGTTGAGTTTTTACCTTTTTTGGTTTTTCAAAATTTTCGAGTTGTTATGATGTTGATACCAGTTTAAATTATTGTGCATTATAATTTTGAATACGTCGCAATCATTTTTTCAGTTGACCGTTTTCAATTTCAACTCTTCAGAAAAAAGTTATGCTTCCGCAAAGTTGGAGTTAGATGCAAAAATTGGCAAAATAGCATGAAAATTGGAGGTGCCGTATTCCGGGAACAAAATTTTTTCACACAAAATCCCTCTGTGGTTTGTTTTATCTACTGATATATGATCATAAAAAAATACTTCCAACAGAATCCAGGGGGGTCACTTCGGGATCATTCCTTGTAAGAGAATTTTTCTCAAAATTCAAAAATTAGAATTTAAAAATTCTAATGGGATAGCAAGCAAAATTTTGATTCTATGTATTCGTTTTTTCGAATTTTTAAACTAAAAAATAGGATCTAAAAAATCGAAAAAAAAATCACACTGATATTTAGATATTTTTTTGTTCATCAACCAAAATAATGTTTTCAGTTTCAGAAAATTTTCAAATTTATCTTTTGAATTTTTTTTGGCATTAGATTTATGTATAGTGTAGGGGAAGAAAGGATAGGAAGCTGAAGAAATTTTTCAGAAATTTTACAGTCTCAAAATCATTTTTCTAAATTTTATGGTTTTGGAAAAATTTGCTGCTGCCCACATATCCGACATTCTATTATAAATTAATCTTCTTTTCGTTTTTTTTCTATTTTTTCTTTTAAAAAAACCCTGACATTCCTCGTTTTTTTGCTAATGTGACAATGACCGTATCCTTTTTTCTCCTTTCGATTAGCGAATCATCGCTAATCCCTTGAGACATAAATGACCCTTTGAGGGCCCAACGGGCCCATCAAAAGGCCCATTTATGATCCTTTCGGAACGGTTTTCGCTTTTTTTATTTACAGTTAGAGGATTTTATGTTGATAGAAAATGAAAGGGAGTAGAGAAAAAACCAAGCGATAATTCCCAAAAAAGGGTAACGGAAAATTTAGGAAAATTTTTGAAACATTTTTTGTTTACTGTTTTGAAATTTCTTGATTAACAGTGTAGTGTTGGAAATTGCAATAAGTGGAAATTTCGAGCTGGATAAAACCAATCCGTTCCTCCACCTCTATGTATGTATTTTTTATGGATTTTAGTTCTCAAAATTAAAAAAAATTTCCAGATTTTTTTTTGATTTTTTTCAATTCTGTAAATCAAATTTCGATTTTTTAAAAATGGGAGAGAACAAAAAAGAGTGAATTGAAATTTTGAAAATTTCGACGAAGAATCAACATTTGATAATTTCCTCAAATTTCAAAAATCGTTGAAACGGAAATTTTTTTTTTGATCAGTTTCAAAAATTTCCAAAAATTTGAAAATTCTCTTATTCCAGTAATAACAGCGTACGTTATGTTTCATTTTTCCAGCAAATAAACCCTGTAACTCAAAAAAAAACTAACCAGTAGACCTCTCCGAACATCCTCCACTGAGCACGTCCATTTCATGAACAATGACTCTTGGCATGTGTTGATTCTCCCATTTTAGGGAGATGGAGACCTGGAAATTGATGAATGATGTTTGAAAATGGACACGAAATCTGTACGTACTGAATTAAAACATTCTGAATTTTTGAAAATTTTTTAGAGAAACAGAAAAAATTTTTTTTTTTCATTTTTTTTCCATTTTTCAGAGTCCGTCATAATTTTCTAATTTTTTTGTGTTTTTTTTTTTAATTTAAGATTGTGTTTGTATAGTGCACAAAGTGAAAAAACATGTTCCAAAAATTTTGAAAAATTCAGAAAAACAGAAAAAAATTAGAATTTTTTTTTTCAAATTTTCAATGTTAGTTATTTTTTCTAATTTTTCTAGTGAATTTTTGTCGATTTTCTAATTAATTTTCAAAATTTTTTTCCATGTCACCATTATTGAATTCAAGTTTACCATTAATTTCCTAAACTTTTCCCCAAAACAGTAAATAACTTTTCTCACCTTGAAAGGCCTAATTTGCTGTGTAAATGGTACATACACATTTTGTACCACATGAGTCCTAACATTTGCCATTCGGGTTTTCCAGAGAATTTGTCGATTCGAAATGTCACCGTCACGGTGGATTTCTACTTTCATTTGGCCTAAAAAAAGGTATTTTGGTTTTTTTTCGATTGCTTGGAAACGAGAAATAATTTTTTTCAGAAAACGCTCTAAATTTTGAAAATTTTGAAACAGTAAAAATTTTTCAAGTTAAAAAATTTTGTGATTAATTTATCTCATTTTCATTTGGCCTGGAAAATGCTTTTTCGAATGTCTCTCTGGAAATCTGTGGATGATTGGATTTTAGAAAAATTTTTGAAGGTTTGAAAAATTTTGGAACAGTAAAAAAAGCTAAAAAATAATTTCAATAAGTTTTTTTTCGTTTCAAAAATTTTTCAAATTTTTAATTTTTGTATGCCGCACTCTTCCCAGAAATTGAGCAATCTAGATTGAGTTAAATATCACGAAAAAATTCGGGAAAAATTCCAAATTTCTATAATTGAAAAATTTTAAGTTGAGGATTTGTTAGGATTTTCGAAAATAAGATTGGTTGTTTCAAAAAATTTGTAAAAATTGGAATTTACTGAAAAGGTAATGCTTCACAATTAGATTTCGCAGAGGCAATAAAAATCACGTAAGATCGAACAAAAATTATCACGGTTTCATAAAAAATTCAGAACAACTTATCTTGAAACAGAGATCAATATAATTTCCTTGATCAGAGGATTTTTTTTAAAAATTCATTTTTTTTTGAAAATTAGTTTGGAGAAAAGTACACACATTCAATGCTCAAAAATAGCGTTATTTTAGGCCATTTTTAATTTTTTTTTTGTTGAAAAATTGATGACATAAAAAATTATGGCAATCTATGACACAACATTCGAATCACCTTTTTAAAAAAATTCAAGAAAAATTTGAAACCGTTTTTTCCCACTCACCAGGATGAAAATTCAACAGAGCAAATCGAAAATAAAAGCACAAGCTTTGAGCATCCGGCAGATTAATAGAAGGAGTTGTCAAATGAGCAGGAGAACTTGGATACTGTACCCTGGGACATGCCCCCGCGTCTCTTTGACTGTAAGTGTCGTGTTTTGCAGGACATAATTTCCAATGGGCAGAGCTGTGAATTGAGCACATTTCGGTGTCGTTTAGACGACAAAACCAGTCGAATTTGGAGGTGGTTTTGGCTGGAAAATGTTTGAAATTAGCCATGAGTTATGACATCCGTTTATCAACTTCCAGATTTCTACGAAATTGTTTTTGAAAATTTTTTGAAACTGAAATTATTATTTTTTTTAATTTTCTGAAAGCACAATGCTCAAAATTTTGTTTTTTTTAAGCATTGTACTGTTATTCAAGTTTTTTGAAGTAAACTAATAAAGTTCATATTGAATTTTTTAAAACTATGAAGATATTTTTAAAATTTTTGAAACAGAAATTTGTGATTTTCAAAAAAAGTCAGATTTTTTGAAAAAACGCTTATTTTTATGGAATACCTAGAAAATTCAGGAGAAAAATCAAATTTCTCCATGCAAAACAAATTTTTTTTAATGTTTCAAAAAATTCAAAATTTTTGAAATTTATTCAGCGGGAATTCAGATCATTTTACTGTGTTTTTTTTTGCAAAAAAAATTTTTTTTAATTTCCACTCACTTTCCGGCACCAAAAACAGGTCCCTAATACTCCACGGACTTTCATTTCCATCTCCAGCCACAACTTTCACAGCAACTTCGTACTCTTTTCCGGGTAGAAGACCGGTTAGACGGACTGATTTTGCATTGGAACGCACTTTTTGTTGCGTGTCACTTTCGTAGATTCCGTAGCTGAAAATTTAGAAATTGTTTTTTTTCGTTTTGTTCAGAAATATCGGTTTCAAAAAATAAACAAGTTTTTTTGGGAAGTTTTTTGAACCGATAGGTAGACGATTTCTGGATATAAAAAATTTGAATTAAAAAATTTTTTTCAGCAGCATTGTCAAATTTTCTGTCATGTTCAGACTGTTTATTGTTAGACCAATTTTTTAATTTTCAAATATTTTTCAAGTATTTGATTACCTAATTAGTCCCATAAAACAATAGTTGAATTTCGTGTGTGCAGAAAAAATGTATAAAAATTCAAAAATTCAGATTTTCTTGAAACTGAAAAAAAAAACTTTTTGGTTTTCAAAAATTTCCTGTTTCAAGCTAGAAGTTTATAACTTTGAAGAGTAAAATCCAACAATAGGACTGTCTGGCTATCTCTAAAAAAATTAATTTTTTCTACGGCTCTCAGGTTTTAGTGTGTACGGTGTACGAGTTTTGCAAAAAAAATCCTTATGAAATTTCCTGATTTTTTATTTTTTTTTCCAGATTTCCCGTTCTGTATTAGGACAATAGTAATAGTGAATTGTGAAAAGCAATGTTTCCAACAAAAATTTTGGTTGTCAAAACCCTATGAAACAGAAAAAATTAGAAAATTTCATTTGCTGTTTCTATCAAACTTCAAAGGTTTTGTTTATAGCTAGAAAATCAATAATCCAGCTGCCAACACGAGCCAAATTTTTCAAAAAAATTTGCAGAAAACAGGTAGAATTACCGTAATCTAACTCACTGGATTGCTCAGAATTTCCCCTTTTTTTTCTTTCAGGAATCAATTCACAGAACCCAGAAATACCTACAGGAAACCTTGTCACAGTGAAAAAATACTTTGTTTGTTTTTGAATTTGTAATTTGAAAAAAGAAAGAGCAAATGGCATTGTATTATAAAACAACAAACTAGAAATTATTGGTTTTAAAATTTTTTTGAAACCGAAAAAATTAGAATTTTTTCGCTGTTTCTATAAAATTCTAAAATGTTTTTCTATTGCTAGAAAATCAATTCCACAGTCGTTCGATCTCTAAAAAACCTAGACTAACCAAATTTTCCAAAAAAAATTACAAAAAACAGGTTAGAATCACCGTAATCAAACAATTTGCTCAAAAACGTCCAGTTTTTTCTTGTTTTAGCAACATTTTACCCCAATGGATCAAATTCTTACAGAACTCAACACATTCTACAGTACAATTTGCAACAGTAAAAAAATTTGTACAATTTTTTTTCAATTCCTGTTTCAAAAAGCACAAATCTAAAACTAAATCTTCTCGAAACAGTAGCTTCTGTTGTCAAAAATTTTCCCAAGTTTCCAAATAAGTTTTTGATATTTTAACCTTGCTAAAAATTACAAAAAATTAACTCACTTTACAACATACTGCCTTTGCATCGAATCTATCGAATTTTCCGCAGAATTCTCTGGATTCGGATCATCCCACGATACCACAGCAACCCCTGGTATTCCAGAAGCCTCGTCAATCTTGGCTCGAACAGAAGTTGGTGGCCACAACTTCTCTGTTTGAGATCCTTCTGCTGGACGGGTTTTTGCAGCTAGCATCACCTTGGTTCCGTCTTCACCATCTGCTTCATTGTAGGCAGAGACAGCGAAGACGTAGTTTGTGTTGGGGGCTGGAAAAGGGAACTAATTTCTTATCACTGTAGCCAGTAGGACTTGAAATTGTCTACAAAATGTTAGATAATTTTTATGATTTTTTGAAACAGTAAAAAAATTGCAAAAAATAAAGGAAAAATTCGAAAGTCAAATCAAAGTTTGGTCGATTGAAAAATCAATTTTTCAATAATTTTTGGAATTTTTTGAAACAGTAAAAAATTGTGAAAAATAAATATAAAAATGTAAATTTTTGGCCACACATTTCCATACTGCGATTGAATTTTCACGTTTTCCCTCAAATTTTTGAAAATTTTTTGAAATCGAAAAAATTAGTAAAAAAAATAAATAGAAAAATGCAAACTTTTGGCTACACAATTCGTTCTTGGAATTGAAATTTCAACTTTCCCTAAATTTTTGAAATTTTTTTTGAAACCGAAAAAATAAATTTTTTTCTATGAAGAAACAATGTAAAGCAACTTCTGTATCGAAGTAAAATACGTTTTTAAAATTTTGAAAATTTTTTGGAACAGTAGAAAAATAACTCCTCCAATTCAAATTTCAGTTTTCATAGTTTGAAACACTCAAAAATAGCGTCTAACCATTTTAAAAAAGGTAAATGTACTTTATGTAAAGCGGGACTATATCAGCTATAACGAAATTTCGAAAATTGAACAATTTCTAAATTTTTTTATGAAACTCAGCACGTTCGTTTGGGTAATTAAAACATCGAGTTTTCTCTAATTCTTGGAATTTTTTGAAATCGAAAAATTGAATTTTTTCAATTAAGAAAGGATAGTTTCATGTCTACATTGAAGTAAAATACGGTTTCAAAATTTTTTAAAAATTTCAAAACAGTAAAAAATTCTAATTTCTCAGGATTTTACAAGAGTTTTATGGTTTACAACGCTAAAAAAAACACCTATTTCTATCAGTTTTTTTTGGAATTTACTGTAGAATTTTAGAGCATCTTATCATTTTTTCTGTGTCAGTATAACAATTTCCAGCAGAATACTTCGTTGGATAAATCGGAATTTCAAAAATTGAAAATTTTCTAGTTTTTTTTTTGAAATACAAAAAATTCTGTTTAAAATTAGAAAAATTCAAAAATTTGGCACACAATTTTTGACTGATTTTTTTTGAATAAAAAAAAGTTTGGTTTATTAAAACATCAAGTTTCCTCTAATTTTTGAAAAATTTTTGAAACCGGAAAAATTAAAAATTTCTTTTTTTTTTCATAGAAAACAAACAAGGCACACAGTTCTTGCATTAAATAAAAATACGGTTTTCAAAAAATTCAAAAATTCTTTGAAACATCAAAAAAATATGTTTGATGAGCTTCAACGAAAATGTAATTTGCTCCGAAATGTCGTCTATTTTTATCTGATTTTTTAAAAAATTTCCTGTAGAATTTTAGAGTATTCTATTGTTTTTTTTTTAAATAAGTTAAACCATTTTTCAAAATACCAAAGCACAAATCGAAAATTCAAAATTCAAAAAATTTCAAAAAAAAATTTGAAACAGTAAAATCAACAGCAAAAATCACGTTTTTTTTCCTGCTAATTTCACAATTAACTTTGGCGTTTCAAAGCATAGTTTTATTAATGTTTTTTTTTAATTTTCATTAGGACCGGATCGGGAATTGAAACTTCCAATCACCCACACTCAAAAAAAAATTTTGAAACATAATTCAAATTTTTTTCATTTTTTTTCAAAATTTTCCCTCAAAACTCACCCAATCTAGTCACAGTAAACGAAGTACTATCCGGTCCTTCAATCACAATTCTCTGCGAAATACTCCCTTGTCCATATTCTACAGTATATCCCCGAATGAGTACTGTAGGATCTGGTGGGGAATCCCACCAGAGAGTTGCCGATGTGGATTGGGTCTTGACACGAACGTTTTGAGGGGCGTTGGGGACTCGGTCTTCTGGAAAACAATTTGTCTGAACAATTAAAAAATTGAAAAATCCAATTTTATAATTTTTTTGAAATTGTTAAAAAATTCGAATTTTTTAAATTTTTCCCAACATTTTTTCCTGATTTTTACAGTAATTTTTTTGAAATGTACGTAAAGGTGTTCTTCAAACTAACCTATCATTGAAAAATTCAGATTATTTATGTTTTTTGAAACATGAATTTTCATTTTTTTTAAATAAGGTGTAGAAAAATTTTGGGACAAAAAATTTTTGTGGAAAATTTTTTCAGTAATCAGGAAATTTCGGGACTCAAAAAAAAAAGCACTCAAGAATTAAAGAACAACTGTGAACCCAAGTTTTGGGTAATTTTTGAAACGGTAATAAAAATTTGGTCTCACAATGAAATTTTCTCTAGAATTCAAGAAAGGTACTGTAGGTATACATACAGCAATCATTGTAAAATTGGAACGAAAAACAGACACCTATTGAAATTTTTTTTGAAAATTCAGTTTATTCTGCTATTTTTGAAACTGCACCCAGCTACAAAGTCTCATCAAAAATTTCCTTTCATCACTAAAATGTTTTAAATTTTTTGAAACCAAAAAAAATTGAATTCCAGATTTTGAGAATAATTCTTGTCAAAATGGCTAAATTTAAAAAAATACTTTTATGGATTACTGTAGGTATACCATAATCTTTTGAGGAAAAACCCACCATCAATTAAAAACCATAATAACACTGGTTTTTTTTACATTTTTTGAAACTGTGAAATTTTTCAATTTTTAATTTTTTGAAATTTCTTTCAATTTTTTTAGGGATTCTAAAGTTAGTGAATTCAATTTTATTCCAAAAAACATTTTTTTTGGAATCATTGAAAATTTTTTATTTTTTATTTTATTTTCAGCAAAAAAAAATACAGTAATCCAAATCTGACTAAATTAAAAATTTCCTTTTATCACTAAAATTTTGTACAATTTTTGAAACCAAAAAGAAATTGGATTTTATCAAAAATTCTTTTTAAAATGTCAAATTTCAAAAAATAGTCTTATGGATTACTGTAGGTACGGTAGTCTGTTTTCAAAAATGAGCCAGTTATCAATTGAAAACCATAGCAACACTGTTTTTTGAAAAAAAAATTTGTGAAATTGTAAAAATTTTTCAAGTTTCACACGATTTTTTTCAAGGATTCTGAAGTATGTGAATTCAATTTTATTCCGATTAATAATTTTTCTGATTTCCCCTGTTAGTATTTGCGATTTGATTGGCTAAAAAATGGAAAATCCATTTTTTTTTCATCTGGATCAAAATCTTGAAATTGCAAAAAATTCGGAAAAAAAATTCAATTTTTTTCATTTTTTCCCTAATTTTTCTAGAGTCCCTTCTCATCAAATTTTTTTTTTCTGCACTGTTTTCTCTATTTTCTAAATTTTTTCCATACTTTTCTGAATTTTTCCAATCCCCCAAACCCCTTTTCCCACCAAAACCTAAAGGTCACTCATCCACCACCTGTAACCCTAGGGGTCCCTTTACCCTCAAAACAATACAACAAGACAATACACTCTTTGAAGAGACCCAGACACTCCAGGAAATCCGTTCGGCGTTAAATTCAATTATGTCACGCTTCTGTTTACACCTATTAGCTGAGCAGTTCCGGTGGGGGGACACACACCGAAAAGGTCCTTGTTGTTATGCTTTATGGGTATGGGGAATTGGAGGAAGGAGAGGTTTAGAGAAGGAAAATTGTGATTTCATCATTTGAAATTTCTCCAATGATTTTCAAAATATCAGAAGAAATTCAAAAAAAAATAGAAACTGAAAAATTTTTTTAAATTTTTTTTTGAATTTTTGAATTTTTTTTTCTGTTTCAGAAAAATTGCAAAATTTGCGTCTTGTAAAATTTCCTGATTCTGCCAATGAGTACGCTGAAATTTCTACGACTATCAGAAAAAAGCACATTCCACTGTTTTTGTGGTGACACCCAATTTTCAAACCAAAGTAACAATTTTTTCTATTTCAAAGAAATTCAAATTGCCTTGTGAAACTTGAACAGTAATTCGTTCAGTCTTTTCAAAAAAAACGACGGTAAAAATTAGAAACAACATTTTTTTGAAAAATCAATCAATTTTTCGAATTTTTTTCTGTTTCAGAAAATGGGTAAATTTCATAAAATTTGAGATTGCTCGATCCTGAAACGAGAAATGTGATTCAAAACAAATTGAACCCTTTTTTGCTTTTTTGTTGGTGAAACCCAATTTTTAAATAAAAAAAAACGTTTCTGTTTCAAAAAAAACTGGAATTGTATTGTGAAGCTCGGATTGTATTCTGCTACCGTTTTTATGGGATTTTGTATTTTATGAAACATTTGAAAATCTGTTCCTGTTTTCTCTGTATGGCCAATATTTTATAGATTTTTTTAGAATCCGCAATTTTTTTCTAATTTTCAAAAACACGTTGTCGCACAAATAATAATGATCAAAAATTCAAATTTTTTTTAGAAATTTAGAAACAGTTATTGAAGGAAAAACATTTCTGTTTCAAAAAATCGTGATATTATAGTTTCAATTCTTTTGAATTGATTTATTACACGGGTTCCATTTCGATCGAAATCAGAAAAAATATAGACACTTTCGCGAATTATAATATGATTTTTTTCAATTTTCTGTTTATTTGATCAATCAAGTTTGCACATTTCTAGCAAACATTTATCACTGCACGAATAACTCTTCTTCCATTATGAACAAATTTCTGTTTTTTTGTAACAGTAATCTTTTTTTTTAATTTTTTCAAATTTTTTCCCAGTTTTCTTTGACAAAAACAAATAACTCACCATGTTGCAACAACGCAGTTGTTTTGCAGAATGTGTAGAATAACAGAAAAACTGTCAGTATGCGAATTTGAGTCTTGATTTGGGTTCCTAACATTGTTGGTTTATTTTTTTGGGAAAAATAATTGCAATTTCAAGCCATTCTTTTACGCTTCCATGGGAGTTTGAATTGATTGTAGGTAAAAAAGTAGGGAAAATCTGAAAAAAAAGGCATTTTTTTAAATCTAAATCAACAACAAGTCAATTAGCGAAAAAATAAAGTCACAGTTTCAAAAAAAAATTGAAACAGGAAAAACAGCTAAAAATCAATAAACATTAATCAATTTCTCTCAAAATTTTTTTAAAAATGCCAGTTTTTATTGTGAAGTCATGAAAAAATTTTAAAAAAATCCATTAATTTTTTTTTAATTTTGAAAAAAATTTTTTTTGAAAAAATTCAATTTTTAGATAAAAACTTGAAAACCAGCAAGTTTCAAACCTTCATTTTTCTCAAAAATACAAACAAACATCCCTCTAGACCCTTTTCCCTTTCCTAGCCAGGCCACACAAAAAGAAAACCAAAGGAACTATAACAAAAATTGTGCATATTTGCACTTTCATGGTCACCTCTCTCTCTCTTGCAGTAGAGAAGAACTGTTTGTAGATTATAAAAAGTAAAAGAATTTGAGAAAAAGAAGCGGGAATTTTGAAATTTGGAGGATAGAATTATTATCTACTAACTATCATTGTTTAGAAAAACTTGGTTAATTTGATTTTTTGGAACAGAAAATTTTTTTTAAATTGGTTAGCTTCAATTTTTTTGAGAACACAGAGATCCAAAGAATTGATAACTTTCTGATGACAACAATTTTTGAATTTTTTGAAACAGTAAAAACAATTTTTCGAGTGTTTTGAAGCTTTATAATTTTTTGTCTTTGTCTAGAATTTTTTTCTATTTTTTTTGAAACAATAAAAAATCAAAAAAAAACTGTTTCAATTTTGAAACCAGATATGAAAAATTAAAGAAAAATCAAAATTTTGTCATTATGGTTTCCTTTTCAAATTCAAAAAAAATTATTTGGAAACTGAAAAAAATTATAAAAATTGATTAGATTTTGGTAGATTTTTACATCAAAAAAATTCTGTAATGTCACTTCAAAGTACAAATTACGAATCGGTTCATGCTAATTTCAAAAACGTTCTAGTAAATTTAGAAACTGTTTAAAAAAAAATGCAGTTTCACACTTTCTTCAAAAAATTTAATTTACTGTGTTTATTGATAATCCTTTCGAACTATGGTAAAATTATTGAAATCAAATCTACATTTTTCCAAGAAGTACAAAACTGTTATTAGTTAGGTTTCTAAACCAATGCCATTTTTCTAATTTTGAAACAGTATTTTTTTTTCAATTTTTACAGTTTCAAAAGCACTTTTTAGGCTCAGGCCAAATTTTGGAAATAATACATAGGCAAGTCGTCTTCCATGTTATTTTCCAAAATTTAGAAAAATGATTTTTTTTCAAAATAAATTTCTGTTTCTGCTTTTTTCGAAGTAACTAACAAAGAATCTCTATTGCTAATTTGATTTCTGCCAGTTTCCGTTCGAAAATTAAGAAAAAAAAACAGTTTCAATTTTTTCCAAATTCAAAACGATCTTGTTGTACTAATCCTCCCTCCCATCCATACATTGAAATTAAAAATAGCAAAAATCTCTCTAAAAAAGGTTGTACATAAAAATGAAAGTATGAGAAAAGGGAAAGCTCTGCTTTCTTTTTGACCAACCAGTTCCAAAGGAAAATGGGAAAATCCTTTGCAAATTGAATCAAAATTCGGGGGGACCATTGGAAAAAAGAAGAAGAAGAAGAAGACACCTTCCATTGTGCCCTGACGGGGCACAAAAGGGTGTCCTCTTTTTGTGCTTTTTAGAGGGAATTCTGGGAATAGGATGGGTAAAAATGTGAAAAAAAGGAATAAGTAAAAAAGTAAAATTAAGGTATCAAAAATCGTAGAAAAATTGAGATAGAGGTTTGAAATTTGGCTTTGTAATTTTGAAAAAAGCAGCAAAAATGGAGATATAGAACGGACCAATGAGGTAGGGATTACGAGTTTCTTTTGGAACAAAATTTGAAACAGAAAATTAAAATAAAAATTTCTGATTTAAAAATTTCAGATAAGTTTTCTAGAATTCAACAGTGAATCATTTATGGTTTGATATAAAAATAATAGGAAAATGGATAATTTTTAACTAAAAAAATTTGAAACACAATAAAAAAAAACAGAAGAAAAGGATGTCCATTACTGATTTTCTAAGAAAAACCATGTGTGTTTTACAGAAAAATGCAAATATTTTTTTCTAAATGGATCACAACAGTTGGAAGATTACTAAATCAACAATCACTACTTCATAATTTCGGTGAAAAATGGAACAGTAATTTTTTCAAATTTCAAAAAAAATTGAAAAAAAAAGAAACTGTTTCTGAAATGTTTCAATTCTCATGACTTTACTGCACAAATTGATGCTGCGAGGTTGAGCGTTTTCTATAATTTTTCATGAAGCTGTAAAAAACTTGTTGTAGAACAAGTAAAAAAAAAGAAAAATTAGAAAATCTATAATCGAAGGAGCTGGATTACGAGCAGACGGTCTTATCAAACTCAGTCAGTGTCAATTTTTAAAAGAATTGCATTTTTAAAAAAAAAATTACCCAAGCATTGCTACATCAACCATCACTAGTAATTTCGATAAAGTAAGAAACAGGATTTTTCAAAAATTTTGAAAAAAATGATACTGTTACTGAAATTTTTCAATTTCTATGATAGCGGTCCACAGAATGATCATACATAGTTATGAATTTTTTTAAATCATTTTTCAAGAAACTGTAAAAAAACTTGTTGTAAATGTAAAAAACAGGGAAAAAATTAGAAAATCTATAATTGGCAGAGGAGGTGTAGGAGAGGGGTGATTGTAAAAATCAACAGCTAATGGATCTTGGAAATTTTTTAGAAATTCGATATTGCAAGTTATTGATTTTCCAATTTTTTTTAAATTAAAAAGACAGTTTCGAAACAGAAAATTATATTTTTGTTGAATTCAAGATTTCAATTTGGTCGAACGTTGGCGAACTTGAAAAACTTCAAAAAATTATTTTCAGTTTCACAGTTTTTTTTACGAAAAATAGCTAGTTAGATTTGTAATTCGCAGGACAGTGAATCAACCAAAACTGAAAAACTTTGTTAATAAAAAAACATTTTTCCTACAACTTTTCCCAAGTTACTAGTCATTCAAAGATTTTGTAAAATTTCCGTGCAGTGGCCTGCTATTTTTTTTAATATATTTTTTCTCAATTTCAAAAAATTACAATTGTATTTACTGTCCCCCTCAACCTACTCACTTTACAATATTCCCTAACAAACCAAAAAAGAACAAAAGTTCCCTATCCAAAAGATCCCTTACATTCATTTTTCTGCATTTCCTCCTCCCTCCTACATAGAAAATCCAATTTTCCACTAGATTTTTTTCCAAATCCAAATCTCTTTTTTTTTTTTCTGGACATGACACTGATTTGGCCAATAAAAATTGGGAATTTTCGTTCCGAAAATTCCCAATTTTTATTGGATAAAACAAGGATAATTGGGTTAGCTTGGTCAGTTCCAAGTCACTTTTTGACACATTTTTGGGGGGATTTTGGAGGGAAATTTTTACTGGAATTAATTGAAACAAAAAAATCATTTTCTATGTCGGCGAAGGATTACTTGAAGACAGAAATTCAGAAAATTAGGAAACACTTTGAAACAGGAAAAATCTATTAAAATAGGCTACAAATTTTTTGTTTTGTTTTATGATTTTGAAAATGGAATGACTTCTCCATTTTTCATTCAAAAGTTGTACTGTTGCTTCTCATAAGGATGCTCGAATTGAAAAAAAAAACAGAACACACATTTTTTCTAAAAATTTAGAAACAGACATTTTTATTATTATAGTAACAATTTTTTTAGTGTATTGTTTGATGGCTAACACAACAAGTTATAAGGCTCAGAATCTCGAGTAATGACTGTTTCAAGCAGGAATTCTGTAAACTTCCACCGAAAATTGAAACAGTACACGGCATTTGTGAAGCAAAAATTAACTGGAACTTGAAAAAAAATAACAAAATGTGTTTCAATTTTTTTAGAACAATTTTGAGCTTTTGAAGGTAATTTTGTGTACCGTTCCAATTTGTTTCCATTTTTACTCGATAGCTAACAGGCAGTTTCAAGATGATGTAAAGAATTCAGTACTTGAAAAACAAAGAAAAAAAAGTTTCAATGGAGGCTGAAACAGATAAACACAAAGACCATGTTCACTGTTTCAACCAGGTATTCTCAAAACTTTCTGTTAAAATTGAAACAGTACACGGCAGAAAAAGTTAACTGACACTTGAAAAAAGTAACATCAAAATGTGTTTCAATTTTTCTTCAGAAAAAATTTAGGATTTTGAAGGTAATTTTGATTTGCAATCGTGTTTGCTCAAACATTGTTTTATTATCAACATATTTTGGATATTCACTACTCAAAAATGAAGGAAACGAAGTTTGCAGGTTTCCCCCAATCTTTGAAACAGAAAAATATTTGGTTCGTCTCGTTCACTGTTTCAACCCGGTATTCTGTAAAATTCAGTGGTAATTGAAACAGTAAACGAAGTTTCAGCAGTAGAGGCTAACTGGAAATTGGAAAAGGTAACAAAATTTGTTCTTGAATAATTTAGGAGATAATTTTTACAGTTCCAATTTGTTTCCATCTCTACTCGATAGCTAACAGGCAGTTACAAAATGATTTAGAGAGTTCAGTAATTGAAAAACCAAAAGAACAATATTAAATTCAATGAAGGATGAAACAGAGGGCCACAAATCAGGTGTATTGTTTCAACCAGGTATTTTGTACGTTTTCAACGAAAAGTGAAACAGTACACAATTTTTGTGACGTAAAAGTCAACTGAAACAAAAAAGTAACAAAATGTGTTTCAAAAGTTCAAAAAAACACATTTGGTTTCTAACGAGTGATTCGAGATCTTTTTTCATTTGATGAATTCGCAGTGCAGTCCCAGTAATAAGAAAACAAAGTAAAACACTCTAGAAGGATCGGTGGAACAGAAAAAATGGCGGTTCGTCTTTCACTGTTTCAACCCGTTTTTCTTTAAAATTCATTTTAAATTGAAACAGTAAACAAAGTTTCAGCAACAGAAGCTAATTGAAAATTGAAAAAGGTAAAAGACTCCTCAAACCCACAAGAACACAAGGACACCTTTCCCAATTTTCTCCTACCTCATGCTAGCTGGCATAAGGTGTCCAGGTACCGCCCATAAATTCCTCATAAGCCACGCCCACTTTATATTCACCTAGGGTTTTAGTAAGTTGACCATATTGTTCTACCGAAAAAAACCATAAACTAACTCAAATTTGATAAAAACAATATTCTAGAAATTTCGAAACAGAAAAACAATGCCGTAAAATTTGAATGAAAAAATGCTTCAAATCCTCTGATAAAAAACAGTTTCAAATTTTCAAAGATTGAAATTTTTGAAAATTATCTAGAATCCTCGGCGGAATCCTATTCCAAAACTGACCAACTCCTGCAATCCAGAATCGAATAAATATTCAAATTCCTGCTCTACTCCAAAACTTGGCCTCTCTGCCCGTCCCGGTTAAACTCCATTTTCACGGAAATGTATAGAACAATTTGCATAATAATAACGCCTTCAAGACTCCTGGAGTCAAGGAGTTCAGGAGTTGAGAAGCAGAGGGTACACAAAAGGCTATGAAAACAGGAAAAAATCCTGTTTTGAGGAAAACGCGAAAATCTTGAGAAAATTCAGAATTTCCGTCTAGTACAATAATGTTCCAGTTTCAACAATATCAAATGAATTAACCAAGCCAGCAAACATCAATGTTCCCTTACCACAGTAAAACAAATAAACTTTCAAATCTGCAGTTACCAAAAAAAATAAAAAATTTAAAAAAACGAAAAACCAACTTTTTGAAAAACCTGTTTCAAGTTTTTCAAAAATTTCAATAGAACCGGAAATTTCATTGGTCTCTTCGAAGATTTAAGAAAAAAACTACAGTAATCTTGAAAACAATGAGCTCGTTTAAAAAAAAACAAAACCTACAGTAAAAAAATTCCAGTCTCAAAAAAATTCAAAACCCCCAAAAACCAAAAAGATCCAATGTTTCCCTTATTTTCCTTACTCACAACAAAAACTACAGTAACCAACAGTACCCCTATAACATCAATTATGCAAATTATGGAAAAAAAAATTACGGAAAAATGAAAAAAAAAATTTCCAGTTCCAAACAAATTCGAAAAAATCCCAAAAACCAAATAGATTCAATTGTTCTCTTTAATTTTTTTCGAACCCACCATAAAAACTACAGTAACCTACAGTACCCCTACACGACCATTTATGCAAATTACAAAAAAATTCCCAGTTCCAAAAAAAATCAAAATACCCTGAAAACCGAAAAAATTCAATCCTTCTTTTTTTTCAAACACACTACAAAAACTGCGGTACCCCTAAAGCCCCATACCACCAATTATGCAAATTATCAAAAAAAAAATTATATAAAAACTAAAAATTCCCATTTCCAAAAAAAATTCAAAAAATCCCGAAAACCAATGAAAATCAATGATTTCATTCTTTTCATAATTTCACTACAAAAACTACAGTAACCTACAGTACTCCTAAAACACAACTTATGCAAATAAACCAAAAAATAATTCCAAAAAAAAAAAAAAAAATTTCCAGTTCCAGAATTTTTTTTTTAAATCCCAAAAACCGAAAAGATTCAATAGTCCCTTTGTTTTGCTCCCACTACAAAAACTACAGTAATCTACAGTACCCCAATAATACCCCTACCACACCAATTATGCAAATTATCAAAAAAAAATTACAATTTTTTTTTAAATTTCCAGTTTCAAAAAATCGAAAAATTCCCAAAAATCAACAAGATTCAATTGTTTCATTTTTCTTGTCTTACAACAAAAATTACAGTAATCTACAATCACCTACAGTACCCCTACAAATTAAAAAAAACGAATTATCAGTAGACTGTCAAAAAAATTAAAAAAAAAATTTCTGTTCCAAAAAAAATTCGGAAAATCCCAAAAACCATAAAGATTCAATCGTTCTCTTTAATTTTTTTCGAACCTACCATAAAAACTACAGTACCCACAGTACCCCAATCACACCAATTATGCAAATTACCAAAAAAAAATGTAAAAAAATTTGTAGTTTCAAGAAGATTCCAAAAACCCCAAAACCCAAAAAAAATGATGTATTCATATTCCCGGTTCAACAACAAAAACTGCAGTAAGCCTACAGTACCATACCACAAGAACACAAATAATGCAAATTATTGAAAAAATTAATCAAAAAAATTGAAAAAAAATAATACATTCTCAAAAAAATTCCAAAAAATCCCAAAAACCGAAAAGATTCAATCTTCTCTTTATTTTTTCGAACCCACCACGAAAACTACAGTAACCTACAGTACGCTCAAAACATCAATTATGCAAATTATCAAAAAAAATATAATTTTTTTTTTAAATTTCCAGTTCCAAAAAAATTCAGAAAAACCCCAAAAACCGAAAATATTCAATGGTTATATTTTTTTCTCGAACCCATTTCAAAAACTACTGTAATCTACAGTACCCCCACAACACTAAAACTTCAAATTATCAATGTCAATTACAAAAAAATTCCTAAAAAATGAAAATAAAAATTCCAGTTTCAAAAAAATTCCAAAAAATCCCAAAAACCAATCAAAATTCAATGTATCGCATTTTTGGATTTCACAACAAAAAGTACAGTACCCCTAAAAAGCCCCATACCAGCAATAATCGGGTCAAGTGAGTCCCACTTGAGCCCTCCCCAGGAGCTCTTTTCCCGATTTTTCTTATTATTTCCTCCCACCAAAAACCCTTCAATTATCCTGTCATTTTGGATATATTTCGCTGCTTTTTCTTTTTTTTTCCTTCTTTTTTCATTTTGAAAAAGGGAAAAACGAAGGGAATAGAAAAAATTCATTCCCGGGCCAATAGCGATGAATAAAATAAATTAGGTTCCAAAAAACGGGCGCGAAAAAAGAAAAAACTGGGATATCAATACAGAAAATCGGGGGATTTCATACAAAAATCGAAATGTTTTTACTTCTTCTTTCCGGCGGCCTCCTCGGCTTCGGCGGCAAGACGCTCGTCCTCGACAATCTTCAGAAGAGCCTCGATCTCGTCGATCGACAGCACACGTTGCTGGATTTCGTCCTGGAAAATAGGGAGAAAAATTAGAGTCGAACAAGAAGTAAAGGCGACGGACTGAATTTTTGAAATTTTATAAAAAATTTCTGTTATTTTTGAAACAGAAAAAAAATATTTTTTTATCGAAACTAATTTTTCAGCTCGATATGGATTCAAAACATAGAATTAAAGAAAATAGAACTGGATCTCGCAAAATGGGTTGAAAAAAATTTAGAGCAAAACCTGGGAAATTAAAAAAAATCTCTACAATTTTTTCTATGAGAAATGGAAAAATTAAAATATCGAAATTTTTCAATTCGTACTTACAACCGAAAATCATACAGCAATCAGTTCAAATTTACAAATTTAATATATTTCTGTAATTTTTGAAACTGTAAAAAATTAAATTTCTTCGAAAATTATTTTTTCTGCCGGAGATCGATGCAAAATTCAGAAAAAAAATGGAATTTTTTTTCGAAAATAATTTTTAAAAATCTGGAGGGAAAGCTGGGAAATTTAGAAAAAAAATAATTTTTTTTTCACAAAAATTGGAAAATAAATTTGAAAAATTTTCGAAAACTAGATCTCTCTATGCCATTTTCGATAACTCACATTGACTTTCTTCATGACAGCTATCTCGATATTCTGGGATCCTGGCGGGACAACTTGAGCCAACGACTTGACGACAAGCTTCAGCGTGGTAGCCTCGTCGACGACGTTCTCCTCGCTGTAGTGCTCCTCCAGATACTCCCGCACCGGTTTCTCGCCTCTTCCCGTCGAATTCGCAACGTACTCGTAATACGCTCCAGATGGCTCAGTTTTGAAGAGACGTGGAGCTCCGTCGTGATCGAAACCACCGATGAGCATGGAGATTCCGAATGGACGACGTCCTGGAGATTGGGTGAAGCGCTAAAAACGTCAAAATTTCGTTCATTTCTTGATTTTTAGCTAGATTACCTGCTTAGTATTGGCAATATATCTGGAAATGTAGGCCACAGTGACCGGATCCTCCAGAGTCAGCTTGTACGACTGGCACTCGATACGGGCACGATCCACGAGGACACGAGCGTCGGCGGAGAGTCCGGCGAAGGCGAGCATCACGTGATCGTCGATCATGTGGATCTTGCGGATCGTGCGGTCGTCCTGGAGAGCCGGGATCGACTTCTTCTCGACACCGATGACGATGCAGTCCTTTCCGCGAACTCCGACCTGGAAAATGGAAGAATTGGAGGTTTTAAATGAGAATTAATCGTGATTTAGTTAGAGTACGCTCAATTTTTCAAAATTTGAACAGGAATTTGGAAATTGTATGTTTGAGCGAAAATTTCCGGATTTTTCTAAAATTTCCCGTTTCTAAAGACACATATTCACAATTTCTTCTTAGTTTATCATTGAGAGCACAATGTATTTCTGAATATCGCAGTTTTATTCCTGACCTTCCGCTGATTTTTAAAAATCGCCAATTTTTCTCAAATTGACTCAAAAATCCAGCAATTTTTTACGAATTTTGGGTAATCTTGGCTTCCGGAACGTTATTTTCATAGTAAATCGCCTGATTTCCAGTGAGAAACCCCATTAGCACCTACCGCAGTGGATCCCTTCTTGACGGCTTCCTGTGCGTATTCCACTTGGAATAAGTGGCCGTCAGGCGAGAAGATGGTGATAGCACGATCGTATCTGTTCATCTGAAAACGCAGATTATCAATAAATTCATAATTCAGACTAAAAACAATCGGAAAACAACAAAGACAAAAGATAAAAATGATAAAAATAAACTGAAAAACGATGATTATTTTTGAATTCGGAGCGGTGACAAATGCGCACAGCTGAAACGAGTGTGACCGTAACCCATGCGCCTTTGAACGACACTCCGATATTCCGGTTGCGCTGGGTTTAGCGCAGTGGCGTTTTGAATTTATTTTTTCGTAAATTTTTGATTTTCGAAAATTTCCTGGTTTTCGTCATTTTTTAGTGTTTTTTTCTTGTATTTTCGGGTAAAAATATTGATTTTATGTTGATTACGAGCTAAAATAGTCTAAAAAAACAATTTTCGGTCATCGATCTACCTGGGAAACGTAGAAAAATCAAATTTGAACGAATTCGTAAAAAATTTGCTGTTTCATTTTGCTAAATAGCAATCGCGGTTACAACATAGTTGCACATTAGATAGAGAAGAGAATTCCCTACATTTTGAGCTAAAAAACGTTGAAATTGATTGGAAATTGACTGTTTGCGATCACTTACTCATTTTTTTCTTGCTATTTTCCCAATTAACCATCAATTTTTCAGCCATGCCGTACGCAAATCAGCCAAACATCGAGGTAACCGAGCTCACTAACGACCTCATCAAATTCGTGCTCTGGGACACGGACCTGAGCGTCGCCAACTCGCTTCGCCGTGTTTTCATCGCAGAAGTAAGATTTTCAAATTAATTTTTCACAATTTCAAGCCAAAAGTCGCATGTTTAGGTCCCAACCATCGCCATCGATTGGGTGCAAATCGAGTCGAACACGTCGGTGCTGCACGACGAGTTCATCGCGCATCGGATGGGTCTCATCCCGTTTCTGTCGGATTATCATGTCGAGAAAATGCAGTACACGAGAGACTGTGAATGCGCAGAGTTCTGTGACGAATGCTCCATTCCGTTCATTCTGCAAATGAAGTGTAAGGATGAGGCGACTTTGGCGGTGACGACCGAGCATTTGATGCCAATGGGCAATTTTGATACGGTGAGTTGATAAAAATTGGAAAAAAATTTATCTAGAACCGGAATCCGACACCCAATATTTTCTTGAATGTTAATGTTTTTTAAAAAATTTTTGAAACAGTTATCATTTTAAAAAATGCCTAACTTCTGTGATATTGGTATTATTGGTATTAGAGATTTTCAAAGCTCTCAAAAAAATTCTTGATTTCTTGAAACAGTGATAATTTTTTTCTAAAAATTGCAAAACCCATTTTTCAATTTTTTTTTTCGTTGAAAAATTATCCAAAGTATGTACAAAGCTACCATCGATGATTCCCGAGAATTCTGAAAAAATCTAGAAATTTTGAAACGATTTTTTTTAAATTCCAGACTCTCTCATTAGTCAATCTTCTCACTTTTTTCAATTAATTCGAACCAAAATCTACCTCGCAGTATTTTTTCAATTTTCCTAGCACAGAATTTGTAAAAATCTTCAAAAATTCATTAAAAATTATCCCATTGTACGAAACTCCCGAATCAATGATTCCGGAAGTTGGAAAAAATTTACAATTTTTAAAGCGATGTTTTAAAAACTCCAGAGCCATATTTATCCATTTTGTCACTTACAATTTATACGAATGAATGTCCGTTCTGCAATATTTTTTTAAAAATTCGCAACTTTTTTTAAAAATTTTTCAAACAGAAATATTTTCAAAAAGCTCCCAAAGTCTTTTGAACTCATGGTAAAACTCACATTTGCTCAATCCGCCGCTTCCTAAAACATGGATGGTATGGGCATGGACGAAAATAAAAAATAAGGCCGAGTTCAATGTCAAAAATTTGTCCCATCACTTTGCCCTCTGATAACTTTGTTCGTTTTGCGTTTAGTGGCGTGTTTTCTAAACCACTAGATAGGAAATCGTCGGGGCACCAGGTTTCTTTTTACCCGGGTTCAAAAAGTGGCGTGGTGACCGAGTTATTTCAAAACCCGTAAAAGGCACCTTTTTTCCCAGTACATTTTCATTTATTCCGCGTGAGAATTTCCGCGTCAATTCTTTTTTGCAAGCCATTTTTGACCGTTAATCTCGAAAATAAAGGGACCCGCAGGCCCTAAACTTTCACTGGCCCGGGCGGGGCCGAATAGGGAAAATTAGAAAGAAAATTAGAAAAAAACGGAGAAAAAGGAGAAAAGGAAAAAAGGAGGAAAATGGAGGCTTTTTGGGCTTTTTTCAGCAAAACCCCCTGTTCCGAGTCACAGAACCCGGGGGACCACGCCCCCTCTTCTTTCTTGATCCCTCCTCTCGATCCATCCTGTCGATCCATCCCGTCGCTGCTCCTTCGTCGTCGATCCAACTTTCGTCGTTTCGTCGTCGAGTGTCGCTGCTCCGATCTGGCGCCAGTTTGCCATTTTTAGGGGGCTTTGGGACTCCTCCCGCAAGTTCTGATTAGTGGCTCTCCAAGCCGTGCCACCCCAGGACGGAATCGAACCTGGGGTGTGCTGGGGGGCCCATTGACTCCCAGTCAACCCTCTTATCCGCTAGGCTAGGAGGGTGCACGTCTGGACCTGTACAAGGGGCCCTTATGTATTGGACCCTCCTGGGGAGTCGAGAAGGGGATCAATAAGGGGGTGGTAATGACTAAAAGACAAAAGGGAACTGCCGCCAGACCGTGAGGTGTCGGCTGCACGAAAATGTGTAAATAGAGGGTCCCGGTTTGATTACCCAATTTGAGGTAGTGGCCACGAATTTGAGTGTTTCGAGTGGATTTTACTGTTTTTTTTTCTTATTCTCTCTAATTTTTCATATTTTGCAGCGTCGACATCTCCCTAGTCTGTTATTTTAAAAACTGCATGATTTTTTTCTGAATTTTTACAATACTTTTTTTTTCAAATTTCCGATTGAAAATGAACCCCAACTCGAAACGCGACTCATTGACAATTCTCAAAAATCCAAATAAATCCACAATTTCCGAAACAGCAATTCCCCCATTTCAGACCGTCCGTCCAGCATGCGGCCGTGCTCTCCGCGAACGCGTCGGCTCCTCCCGCGACGAACAGATGCACAATCGCGAGGAAATCCTCATCGTCAAGCTCCGCAAAGGACAAGAACTCAATCTGAAAGCGTACGCCAAAAAGGGATTCGGAAAAGAGCACGCCAAGTGGAATCCGACGTGTGGAGTCGCGTTCGAGTACGATCCTGATAATGCTCTTCGACACACAATCTATCCGAATGTTGAGGAATGGCCGAGGTTAGTCAAAAAAAATTGTTTTTTTTTCTAATTATTTGATTTTTCAGAAGCGATCACTCGACTCTTCCGGAAAACAGCGAATTGAAGGAGGCGCCGTTCGAGTTGGACTCGAAACCCAACAAATTCTGGTTTTCTAGTAAGTTTTGAAAATTTTGAAGCTAAAAAAACTGAAAGAAAATTTCTAAAAATTTTTTTAGAAGTTTCTAGCTCTCAATTTTGCGTCCTGACCTAAATAAAAAAAATTTTTAAAAATCACGCAGTGCTGAAAATTCAGATTTTGATTTTTTTTTTAGATTAAAACGCAAAATTGGAAGCCGGAAAATTTAAAAAAAAAGTTTTTTTCACATTTTTTTAGAAAAAATTGTTGTCCATCCCTTTTGAAAAATGCAAAAAAATTAACCAAAAATCACAATTTCCAGTTTTTGCAAATTTTTGAGCTGAATAACAGTTTTGCATTGGATCTCAATCATTTAAAAAATAGAAAAAAATTCTGAAAATTTTCTAGAATTTTTCTAGCTCTCAACTTTACTTTCTGACCTACAAAAAAATCCTAAAAAAAACAAAGTGCTGAAAATTCAGTTTTGGAGTTTTTCCTAGGTCAGAACGCAAAATTGGAAGCTAGAAAAATTACAGAATATTGCCATAATTCTTTCAATTTTTTAAAAATCATTGAAACTTTTTATTTTTCAGTCGAAGGCACCGGAGCGCTTCCCGTCCAGAAAATCGTCACAATGGGCATCGGAATCCTGAAAAGAAAGCTCGAGGAGCTGAGTCAGGCTCTGGAAAGTGAGCTGAAAGCCATTGCTCAACAACAACAGCAGTGATCTGATCTCTAATTTGATCATCCCCGACCCTTCTGAATCGTTCCCCCCAATTTCTCCGATTCTTTCTCCATTTTTTATCATTATTTATTTTTTCATTTATTTTATTTTCCATCACTTTTTCTTCCTACTCTGTTTATGAATGAATGAATTTTTATTTATCAAGGTTGATTTTTTTTCTTTTAATTTTTTCTGTGAATTGCGTGTGAAAATCGTAAATTTTTACCTGGATTTTAATTTTTTTTTTCAACTTGAAATTTAAAAAAAATTGTTTTTTTTTCTGTTTCAAAATTTTTATTATTTTTTGGGATTGTGAGAGATGCAGTACGATCACTATACGACTGCCTAGATAATTGAGGAATTGAAAAATTTCGGTTTCAAACAACACTGTTTTTTGAAGAACATTAGTTACTGACAGTGGTTGCATTCGAACTATTGTAATTTTTCTCCAAATTTCTCGAAAAAAATCTCTGTTTTTGAAAAATTTTGAATGTCCGAGACTTTGGAAATATTTACTAGTACTCATTCGGTAATGCTAGGAATTCCAGCTTTTTACAAAATCACTAATTGATAGACAATTTTCTTTTCTTTTTAGTTTGACCAGTTTTTTCAAAAATTCAAAACATTCCGGTTTCATGTGAACCTTATTTTTTTAGAAAAATGGTTATAGACATTGCGAGCGTGCTTCAAGTCTTCTCTAGATGAAAAAATAAAACTGTTTCAGTCAAAATTTGAATTTTAATTATTTTTTCAAACTCTAGTTCTTGGACATCAGAGATGTTTTGAAAAATTCTAGAACACCAATTCGTAGATAAATTTCTCTGGCTGATTTTGCATGTTGATCAATTTTCATTATTTCCTACAGTAATCCCAGAGAAAATTCAAATTCAATTTGTGAAAAACAAAATTCCAAGTTCTATCTTCAAAAGAATATAAGAATTTCATTCAAAATCTTGAAATCAATTTTTGAAACAGAAAACATTGAAGTTTTTGCAGTTTCAAAAAATTCCAAAAACTTCTGACTGATGGTATAGATCATTCAGCACGAAAAATCTTAGAAAAATAGTTTGCTTTTTGCCTTAAAATTTTCGGAGTTTCGAACGGTAACAGTAAATCTACGACAGCGTATTTACAAACCCCATTTTCAAAAAAGAACACCATAAAAATTTTACTGTTTAAAAAAAATTCTAATATTTTCAAAATTTTAATGAAGTTCAATGCCCTTGACTTTTGTTAGGATCACTGTTTCAAAAATTATAAATTTTGACGATTTTTTGTAAATTTCCAATCCGTGATTCATGATCGTAATACATTTTTAAAGGCGCAACACTAAAAATATTTCTGCTTCAAAAATTTTTGAAATTTCGGAATTTTTTCACAAATTCAGTGTTCCGTTGCGCATAAATGCATTCATTGTTTCAAAATTCAAAGTACTAAATTGAATTTTCTCAATTTCAATGCTTCGAACATTTCTGATAAAAAAATTAATTCCCCTAAATTTGCAGCCCGTTTCCAACAATGCCGACAATCCGTTCGAACCTGAGTGTTCCGCTCTCCTCCCTCCAAAAAGTGCACGATGACCAACAAATGGATGTTGATGAGGCGGCCGGAAGGAGTGACACCAGTTTTAGACCGTTGTGTGAGTTTTTTGTATTTTCAAATTTGTTAAAAAGCGAAAAAAGAAGATTGGAATTGACTGTACTCACTACCAAAACCAATTAACTTATTTTTGAAACTGTAATTTTTTATTCATTTTAGGCGTCAAATGTGGTGTATTCGGAGCACAAGATGGATCGGGATACGCGGAATTTGGAAACACGAGGGTTTTGGCGCAGATGTGAGTTTTTCAAAATAAAATTAGAATATTCGGTTTCAAAATTTTTTGAAAGCAACAGAAAATTGGAAAATTCTAATAATGAGTTGAAAGTTAGTTCAAATTCTTTCAGATTGAAATTCTAAATTTTCTGTTTTAAAAAATTTAGAAAATCAATTTTTCAATTTCTCTACTGATAATTCGACTTTTGGCTTTGAGAAATTAATAAAATCGTTTCGAAAATTTTTGTTTCATCCAGGCGAAAATCAAAAAAAAATTAGAATTCTGTTTCAAATTTTTTTGAAATTAACAGAAAATTTGAAAATGCTAATGCAGTTGTTGCCAGATTGATAATCTGAATTTTCTGTTTCAAATTGTCATTAAAAATTATTTTTTTCACTAATTCCAGTGTAGTATATGGTTTCTGAAATTATCCATTGCAACTTCTAACTGTGAAAAATTTAGAAAATCACTGGAATTTCAAAAAAAAATGTCAATCTCATCCAAGAATCGGTTTCAAAAGTTTCAAAAATCAGAAAAAATCCAAAATTCCATAATTCAACTGAAGGAGTTTTTGGGAAAATTTGAAATTATTCGCTTCTAAACCTGAAAAATTGATGAATAAAAAAAAATAGAATTCTGTTTCAAAATTTTTTAAAAGCTACAGAAAATTTTATAATGCTAATGACGAGTTTGTAATCATTTGGAACAATTTTCAATTTTCACAAAAATCTATTGATAGTCAAATTGAAATTCTAAAGTCTCTTTGCCAAAAAATCTCTCGAAAATAAGTTTTTTCGCTGCTAGACAACTGTAAAACATTTCTAAAGACACTGAAATTTCTTTAAAAAATTCAAATTTCATCCGAACGACAATCAAAAGAAAAATTAAAAAATCTGTTTCAAAAATTCCAAAAATCAGAATAAGATGAAAAAAATTTGCTAATCCTCCATTTAGTTTTTCATGAAATTTCAAAATCGAGAATTATTCGTTGCTAGACCTAAAAATTAAGGAAATCGCTGAAATTTGAACAAAAACATTGAAAAAAAAATCAAAAATCTGTTTCAAAAATTTCCAAAATCAATAGAAAACCTAGAAATTTCAATGCTTCCCCTTTCTTTATCGGATAAAAAATTAGAAATCTGTTTAAAAAATGCAAAAATCAAAAAAATATGAAAAAATTCCATTGAACGGCCGACCTGTTTTGCTAGACCAAAAAAATAATGAATTCGTTGAAATTTAAAAAAACTTAAAAATCTGTTTCAAAAATTCCGAAAACCTGAAAAAATCAAAAGATTCATAATTTGCGACTGGCCAAAATTCAAGTTCTGAAATTATTTGTTGTTAGACTCAAAAAAATGACGAATTCGCTAAAATTCGAAAAAAAAATTGAAAACCTGTTTCAAAAATTTTAAAAATCAATAGAAAATCAAAAACGGATTCGTGAAAATTCAAAATCTGAAAATTATTCATTGCTAGACCCAAAAAAGTTAGAAATCTGTTTCAAAATTTTCTCAAATTTGCAAATTTTAGAAATTTCAATTCACTGGTTATCAATGCATCAATAACTTTCCAAATCTTGCAGCCTCGGTCCGGACAGTGATGGAAAATGGGAAGGAGACGCCGCAAAAATCACAATCTCCATAAAAGGCCTCGAAGACTCGCGAATCGCCGCAATCCGTGCCCAACTCTTCTCAGCGCTCTCCGCAGTGATCTTCTCGCAGAAATACCCGGGAAAAGTGATCGATGTGGAGCTCACAATTGTGTCCGACGATGGAGGAGTCCTCTCCACTGCTCTCACCGCAGCAACACTCGCTTTGGCTCACTCGGGAATCGAACATCTTGGACTGACAGCTTCCTGCCACGTTGCAATCCGTCCAGATGGAACTTTTGTGACAGATCCGTCGATCCGGGAGCTACAAGGAACCTCTGGAGGAGTCACCATGGCTTTCGTGCCGAATCTCGCTCAAACGACATGTGTGGATTTGTATGGAAAGATCCCTGTGGCTGTCACCATGTCGCTTTTGGATTTTGCAAAACAAAGAGCCCTTGCTATTGTTCCAACACTTCATAAAGCGGTGGTGAAGGGGGTTGGGAAGTGATTTTTTGAAAAAAAAATTGAAAAAAAATCAATAATTTCCAGTTTCAAAATTTTTTTGAAAATTTGAAAATTTTCCATTTTTTTTTCAATATCTGATCGATAGTTTTAACTAAAAGTTTGAAGGAAATTATTGATTTTTCCAGCTTTTTTCTATGATTTTTTCCTGGTTTTTGTTGAATATTTGAGCAAATTTTGTTGTCTTTTCCAATTTTTCCCCAGTTTTTCCCCCGACTTTTCTTTTTTTCTCGTCCCATTTTTCTTTTCCCAATTTTTTCCCGATTTTTGAAATTTTGATCTGATTTATGAAATATTTTATGATTTTTCAAAACATTTTCTATTGGTTTTTGGATTTTATGAGAGGTTTCGAGCCTTTTGATTTATTTTTTTGAAATTTATTTTTCGTCGACTTATTTTTTGAAATTTTAATTTTTTTCCGGTTTCGAAAATCTGGTTTTAGGAAATCTGGAAAATCATCGGTAATTCACCTTCGTTCTTCAAGGCAAAAAAACAAATACTGTAAATACATCCATTTTGAAAAGTAACGCCGAAATTTAAAAAAAATCTAAAATTTTCCAATTTTTCTACAGTTTCAAAAATTTTATTTTTGAACAACAATCAAAAAATCTACAGTCATAACGCTCTGTTCGTAGCAAAGTCAATAAATAAAAACATAGGTAGACCCTTTTTCGTGGTGAGACCCACCAGACCTATGATAGGATACAATGGGACTCAATAAGACTGTATCTGCTAGTATTGACCTTTTTCGCTAGAATTTTGGAGACTTAGGAATCCAATAATGGTCAGAAAGTGGTTATTTTAAGAATTTTCACTGTTTCAAAAGTTGTTCAATTTTAGAAAATTGATTTTTTTCCTGATCCGTGCCCCTAATTCTCCTGCCTAAATTTTTCCATTTTCTCAAATTTTTCCAGTTTCAGTCAATTCGTATGTTTTTTCTGAATTATCGAATTGTACTAGACCAGAACTTCGCACTTTTCCTATAATTTTTTCAATTTCCAGACCTCAAAATCAAATAATTTTTTCTAGTTTCTGGTTCCAGAAAAATTTATGCTTTTTTGTAGTGGTTTTACATTTTACCTTTCAATTGACTAAAAATTAGGATCCAATAGTGCTCAAAAATTGAAATTTGTAAAAAAAAATTACTGTTTCAAGAAATTTTTTAAAATCCAGAAAATTGGATTTTTTGGTAAACTTTTGTTTTTACTTATTAGGTTGGTTCATAAGTTTCGCGCAGTTGGTCGTTTCTCAATGATGAGTTGAGCTAAAAATCTGAAATTTTGCACATAATTCGGTCAACCCTAGAAACCATCTTTGGCCAAATAACAACTCACAACTCTCATTTTTGGCCGAGATAAAATTCTGAACGTCCCACCCATTTTTGGGTCGAAATCGGTAAAAAATTCATCAGAGCAGCTAGATTTTTTCTGATTAGTGGAATCAAATGTGCATACAGCTAATACATGATTGCAATTTAGTTTGGATTTTTACAACGAGTTTCCGAATTTTGGGAAGGGGTCAAATTTTGGTCATTTTTGCTTGATTTTCGCACTGATTTCACTAATTTTGATTTTTTGAGCTTGAAAATTTTTTAAAAAATCCAAATCAAAAAGTAAACAATTTACAAATAAATTCTGCATCATTTGCACCAAAAAGCGAAGCTCCATATCGACTTTTTTAAAAATCGACCTGAAATTCTAGAAATTCGAAAACGCGTTGTAAAAATCCAAACTAAACTGCAATTATGTATTAACTGTATGCGCAATTGATTCCATTAATCAGAAAAAATCTAGCTGCTCTGATGAATTTTTTACAGTTTTGACCCCTAAAATTGACGCGACGTTCAGAATTTTATCTCCGCCAAAAATGAGAGTTGTGGGTTGCCATTTGGCCAAAGATGTTTTCTAGGGTTGATCAAATTATGTGCAAAATTTCAGATTTTTAGCTCAACTCATCATTGAGAAACGACCAAGTGCGCGAAACTTATGAACCAACCTAATATAATTTTCTAATAGAAATTTCCAATTTTTTAAAAGCCAAAATTCTCAATTTCAATCTAAATTTTTTCCCGTTTCAGCTAATTCTCATTTTTCCAGAAATTTTTGATTTTCAATGCCGAGATATCTGCATCATTTTCTCACTTTCAAAACCCAAATTTCCCCTTGATAACCATTTTTAGGCAATTTTGATTTTTTTCTCTAATTTTCTAGACAAAATTTTTCAATTTCAAGATTTAGTTTCTGTTTCAATCAGTTCTCATTTTTCTCTGATTTACTTGTTTTCATTCGTCAGTAGTTTCTTCAAAAATTTCTCAATTTCCAGACCCTCAAAATGGTGTGTGGAGACTGCGAAAAGAAGCTCGGAAAGATTGTGGGAGTGGATCCGTACAGAAACAAAGTCACAAATCGAGGAGTCGATGGAAAGGCGGCGAAGACGGTGACGACCAAGAATCGACTGATTGGAGTGCAGAAAAAGTGGGTTTTTTCGAAAAAAAAATTTTTTTTTTGAGAATTTTGTAAAATTTTTTAAAAATTAAAAAATAAAATTTTGAATTTTTCAAATTCAATTTTTTTTTTGCAGAGCCACAATCGTCGGAGCCAAATGCAAGCTGTGCAAACTTCTCATTCATCAGGTAATTTTTTTATAATTTTTGAAAAATTGAAAAAAAATTACGATTTCAAAAATTTTTGAAATTTTTTGCTGGCAGTATTTTGTCAGTAAAAGCCACTTAACCATGTCTTAAAAACAAATACAGCGGAAAAACTATTTTTCAAAAATCTGGACGTTGAAACCTATCATTGAAAAAAAATAAGTTCATTTTTTTTTTTTGAAAAATTAGAAGCAGTAACTCATCAATTTTTGCAGCCCGGAAGTCACTACTGCTCCACGTGCGCCTACCAGAAAGGAATCTGTGCAATGTGCGGAAAGAAGATCATCAACACCAAGGGACTCCGTCAGAGCACTACCTAAGCCACGCCCACTTTGCTCTAAAGTTCCTCGATCTCCTGTATTTTTTCTCTCTAAATTTCTAATCATTTTTGTGATTCCTCTTGATTTTTTTTTCAATTTTTCTAATCAATTCTGTACAATTTTTTGACAAATTCAAATTAAAAATAAATGGATTTATCTACTGGCCCCTAGAATACAAAAACAGCAGCAAATACAGAGAATAGCAAGAGCATAAATAGCCAGAGAACCACAGCAATAGAGGAAAGAAGTCCAGAAGACGAGACTGTTGCATTTTTGACGTTGGTCGTAGATGGAGAAGGTGAACACGCAACCGGTGATTGTGCTGGAAGGAGGGGAGATATTAGAAAAGTGTTAATTTCATGTTGTAGATAATTTTACAAGGATCATTTTGTTAGTTAACAACTTTTTGATAGCGTTTTAGGTTTTTGAGATACAAGGCAAAAAGCAGAAGGGTGCTTTTAGGTAACATTGCTTTGGGCCCTTATCACTTTATCACCTGATATCTTGATAATGGCTAAAGATAACAAAAAATTGTTAACTAAAATCTTGTAGAGAATTTTATGAGGATCATTTTGTTAGTTGACAACTTTTTGATAGCTGTTTTGGGTTTTGAGATACAAAGCAAAATGCAAATGCTAACTTTTGGGTTGCAGTGCTTTTGGTTCTTATCACTTTATCACTTTATATCTTGAAAATGGCTAAAAATAACAAAAAAGTGTCAATTACAAAGTTGTAGAGAATTTTATAAGGATCATTTTGTTAGTTGACAACTTTTTGATATCTCTTGTCATTCACGAGTTATCACTCATCAAAGCAAACCCCTACCCCTCAAAAGTTAGAAATAATCAATATGGCCAATAACTCGCTTCCCAAACAAGTTATCAAAAAGTTGTCAACTAACAAAATGATCCTTATTCTATTTCCTATCAATTCAAAATAACTAACCCGGCAAAAATCAGAAACCTGACGAGATACAACACAATCTGCAGACACAACGACTGATTCTCCTTTCTCTGATCCTTCCACTCATCCACATCCCCTCCATCGACTCCCGTTGGTTTTGGATTCTTCGATTGAAATTTCCGGTCAATAACCGTATCAATGATCCCCAAAAGACGCTCAAAAAGCATCAAACCACCCAGAGAAATCATCCAAATCGGGATCTTCGGGTCGATTTCGCAATCCGAAAGTTTGGTGGCTCCGATGACGATTAGAAGGATCGGAAGGACCAGGAAGATGATGGTGATGGCTATGAAACATGCTGGAAACAGGGAAAACGTGTTGTGATAAGTAGATAGAACTCACGAAAAATACAAAGCATTGCGGTAATCGATTCCATTCTAGAGTTTTCCGCGGGCATTTTTTGATTTTGATTTCTCAATTTTTCGAGTAGATTTTTGAAATGAAGTGGATTTTTTAGACGCCGTGTGTTATCTTATCATTGAAAATGTCACGTTTTCTTTAAAAAAAAACCTTTTTCTGATCTATTTTACAGAAATAAAGGTCATCAACAGTACCAGAGCCGAACTGGACCTCATGGAGGTAGAAAGGGAAAACGCAAACGGTTATAGGGATGAAATGAGGGGAGATAGCAGAAAGATGTCAACTAAAAAGTTGTAGAGAATTTTACGAGGATAATTTTGTTAGTTGACAGCGTTTTGATAGCTGTTTTGTTTCTCGAGATAGAAGACAAAATGCAAGAGCTAGCTTTCTGGTAGCGAGGCGTTGAGCTCTTATCACTTTATCACTGCTTATCTTGATAACAATAAGAAATAGCAAAAAGATGTCAACTACAATCTTGTAGAAAATATTACGAGGATAATTTTGTTAGTTAACAACTTTTTGATATCTCTTTTGGTTATTGAGATACAAGACAAAATGCAAGAGCTAACTTTCTGGTAGCAGGACGTTGCTCCTTTGTCATTTTACCACGCTATATCTTGATAACAATAAAAGATAGCAAAAAGTTGTTAACTACAATCTTGTAGAAAATTTTACAAGGATCATTTCCTTAGTTAACAACTTTTAGCTATTTCTTTTGGTTATTGAGATACAACAAAAAATAAAAGTGACACTCCAAAAAATTGTCTGCTAGGAAGCATCAGATGCTAATGGTAGATAAAGTAGGTCAAAAAACACAGAAAAACGATAGAAACACTTGTTCCTGTTTGAAATTCATTATTCTTCCACGTGAATCACCAAAAATATTTTTCACGCGGTCAAAAACTCGAATTTCACATCTTGGTAAGAAAAAAAATTGGTTCACGTGAATCCACGTGTGATGATTTGTAGCTGAAGACGGGGAGACGGGCGGTTGAGACAAATCAGTTTCTTTTCCTTCTTCTAGCCTTTGGGCCGTTTTTACCTAATTTACTCTGCCGTTGAGGCCTTCTAATCTGCATTTGACGATTATTGATAAGTGTCCGTGTTTCCAATGAGCTCCTCTCCAGGTATGCAATAGGGAAAGTTATAGGGGTAATGTAATCCATCAATTTCAGAGCAATTTCCGAAAGTTGCACCGGAGGGTGTACCGATTGAAGTTCTTCTGGCTGCCTACAGACACTTCGTTCTGGGGCACGCTCTCACAACTCCACTCCAGAACACGCCGTCGAGTCCACAAATAGCACCTCCAACACTGACAACTGCCACACCATCATCTCAACCGACTCATCCGACCAGTTCTCCAACTGATCCAAACAGTGTTCTAACACCTCCTATCACTACCGATCCACCTCTACAAGCTCCGTCTCAAGCAAACCGGGCTCCTCTGAACTCTGTGTCGGAAGACAGTCATGAGAGTGGTAAGAACCCCCTTACAATGACTTCTCTTCACTGTTTTCTCGATTCCGCACCGATTTTTCCAAAGTTGTTTGACAAAAACGGATGACAAAGAGGATTTGAAATCTAGAAATCCTCAATTTGACCAAATTTATGTAGTTTTTCATTAAAAATCACCCATTTTCGTAATTTTCTCACCTAAAACACAAAACCTGGAAATTTTCTATGAAAAATTCAATGAATCTGGGAGAATTTACTATTTCTAGGCTTCAAATCATCTTTTTTATCCGTTTTTTGTTAGAAAAACTTGAAAAAATCAATTCAAAACGGGAAAAATACGAGGAAACCGATTTCGTGGCGAGACCCGCCGAGTTACCATCACCTCTCTTCACTGTTTTCTCGGTTTTCGACCGATTTCTTCCAACTTTTTTGTTGAAAACTGATGAAAAAGAAGATCAGGAACCTAGAGATGGTAAACTCGATCATAATTATGTGGTTTTTCAGTGCAAAATACTCATTTTTGTGAGTTTCTCACCAAAAGTACAAAACCTGAAAATTTCCTGTGAAAAACTCGATAAATTGAGTAGAATTTACTATGTCTAGGCTCCAAATCTTCTATTTCACCCGTTTTTATTGAGAAAATTTGAAAAAAATCTGTCTAAAACGGAAAAAATGCGAAAAAACGGAATTCGTGGTGAGACCCGCCGAGCGACCATCACCTCTCTTCACTGTTTTCTCGATTCCGCACCGATTTTTTCCAACTTTTTTTGTTGAAAACTGATGAAAATAAAGATCAGGAACCTAGAGATGGTCAATTTGACCGAAATGCTATAGTTTTTCATTGCGAATTACCCATTTCCGTGATTTTTTCACTAAAACACAAATCCTGAAAATTTCCTGTAAAAAACTCGATGAATTGAGTAGAATTTACTATGTCTAGGCTCCAAATCTTCTATTTCACCCGTTTTTATCAAGAAAATTTGAAAAAAATCGAACCAAAATCGAGAAAACTGCAAAAAACGGAATTCGTGGCGAGACCCGCCGAGCGACCATCCCCTCTCTTCACTGTTTTCTCGATTCCGCACCGATTTCTTTAAACTTTTTTGTTGAAAACTGATGAAAAAGAAGATCAGGAACCTAGAAACGGTCAATTTGACCGAAATTATCAAGTTTTTCATTGAATTTCACTCATTTTTGTGACTTTCTCACCAAAAGTACAAAACCCGAGAATTTTCTATGAAAAATTCAATGAATCTGGGAGAATTAGCTATGTTTAGGCTCCAAATCCTCTTTTTTATCTGTTTTTTGTTAGAAAAAACTGAAAAAATTGGTCCAAAGCGGAAAAAAATACGAAAAAACCGATTTCGTGGCGAGACCCGCCGAGTGACCATCTCCTCTCTTCACTGTTTTCTCGGTTTTCGACCGATTTCTTCCAACTTTTTTGTTGAAAACTGATAAAGAAGAAGATCAGGAACCTAGAAGTGGTCAATTTGATTAAAATTCTATAATTTTTCATCGCGAATTACTCATTTTCGTGATTTTCTCACTAAAAACACAAATCCTGAAAATTTCTTGTGAAAACTCAATGAATCTGGGAGAATTTACTATGTCTAGGCTCCAAATCCTCTTTTCTATTCAATTTTATCAAAAAATTTCGAGAAAATCGGTCCGGAATCGAGAAAATCGCAAAAAACAGAGTTCGTGGCGAACCCGACTTCGTGTGACCGCAGTACTAGTTGAAATAATGTGTTTCAGATGAGTCTCCACTGAAACACACAACGACCACTATTGCTCCGACGCTTCCGCCAATCAGCCCATCTTCGTCGGTGTCTGTTACTCCTCAACAGCAGCTCGCAGTGCCGGAAAGCAGTTCGAAGGAGGTGTCGACGATTGGTAAGGACCCCAAGATGGAACCAAGTCTCTCAAATGTCTTTCAAAGACCCCGGAATCCCTTTTCGATGAAATTCTGTGTTTCTCCTATCCGATATGACCCCATTTACCCTGTGTAAGATCGGTATTTGAATCAGTTTCTTTCAGTGTCAAGTGCTCCGAAGATGGAGGATCCGAGTGTGAAAAATCCTTCGCAAGCTCCCACTGAATCATCTGAGTCGACAGGACAGATGGACACTTCCACCCAGGACACTTCGAAGACGCCTCCCGCAACGTTTCCCACCAACACCACAGCTCAATCCTCATCAGAAACTGCTCCATCAGAAGTCCCAGTGCCAGAAAGCGTTCCGAAGTTATCGTCGACCAATGTTCCGGATCCCAAGAATCTAGAGACACTGCAACATGATACGAAGACGGAGGATCCGAATTTGGACGGAAGAAACACTTCGCAGAACATCAATGAATCTTCTGAATCATCCCTGGATAGTATCCCTCTTCCACCACTCCGAGCTCCACGACCTTTCACCCCGTTGCCAATCAGTACACAGAGAAGTGTGTCTGAATCGTCGCCTGCAACGTCAACTCCGAATCACACTGTCTCTGGAAACACCAACACGACAGTCAGCGAAACGTCGGTTATCGGGATGACCATAAGACGCTTTCATTTGCGGCCTCAGCCACCACGACAACCGATGAATCGCGTTTTTGCGGGTAAGATTCAAGCAACTTTCGGAGCTTTTCTCAACTATTTCGAACTTTCAGAGTCGTTCAACGAGACGCCGTCGACACTGTCGCAAAGAGTGGGGAGAATGGATGATGGAGAGACGCCGACGCCAAGACTGCCGCCGACTGATCTGATCGGTGCCGAGCGTGCAACAGATCTCGGTTTTCGTGAGCCTCCAAGTAAGTTTCAAAAGACCCAAAACTTTGCATTTCTCTGGAAACAAAGCGTGTTTCAGAACTGTCCGGATCACCACCACCCACAGCTGCATGGCATCTGTTGAATCAAACACAGGATCTCCAAGAATATGTGGCCTCGCCGCAACTTCATCAACAAATGCGACCGGATGTGGCGTACTCGGTTCGTTACCGAGCGGCAAATCCATTGCCACCACCCTCTCCAATGACTCCACTACCCGACAATCAACGACGCGGGAATGACGACACAGTAGGTCAAGAGAACGTGCACGAGATGGACAACGATATTGGGATGGATTCTCATGAAGAAGTTGTCGTCGAGACCGAAGCAATTGGAGGCTCTTCAATTACCCGGAATCCTCCCGTTCCTGCTCAAATCGAGAGCACGACTGCGTCTACGGGACCCATTTCTGGCGCATCTCCACCGACTTTACCTGCTCCGACAATGGCTGCTGCACGTCCTGTTTTGACTCCATCTCAAGCATTGTCAGGCATTCCTAAAGATCAGGAACTTGATGTTGTTATCGACCAGACTTTGGACACCACCCAGGAAATGGAAGATGACAGCTTCGAAGTCCAGAATCGTGCATCGATGCAATTGCCGCCTCGTCCTCCGAACTCTCCAGTTCATGCTGTTGTCGAAGAACAAGCGCACGCTGTAGATGCAATGATAGCAGAAGATCCTGTTCAGCACAACAACGATAACGAGTACGAGTACGCACCGGGCTACGACTACGATCAAGGGATATCGCCGCGTGGTAAGGATGCTGGAGGCGCTGCTAGGAAAACTGAACGTTTCATGTTCAAACCACGCTTATTTGAAATGTTTTTACATGTTTTGATAGATTTTAACACGCTGAGCAACTTTGTAGTACTTCATTTCACTGGAAAAAACCTCTAAAAGGTACTTTTGAACTTTCAAAGTTCGGACAACTTCTCTGTGATCGATTTTTGGGCGTCTATGAACTTTGAGGGGCTAAAACTGATTTTTAGAGGTTTTTTACAAAAAAATAAAGTACTACAAAGTTGTTCAGCGTGTCAAAAACTATCAAAACATGCAAAAATGTAAGCAAAATTTTTAGAAAAATGATTTCCCGAGTAAAAACCCAAAAGTCAACTATTGAGAAAAGGCTCAAAAGCGATCAGAGAGGAGTTTTCCTTCAAACCAAGACTATTTGAAATGTTTTTACATTATTTGATAGATTTTGACACGTTAAAAAACTTTGTAGTACTTCATTTTACTGGAAAATCCCTCTAAAAGATACTTTTGAACCCTCAAAGTCGGGACAACTTCTCTGTGATCGATTTTGGGGCGTTTCTAGACTTTGAGGGTTCAAAAGTGCTCTTTTGAAACTTTTTTGGATAAAATGAAGTACTACAAAGTTGTTTAAAACTTTTAAAACTATCAAAACATGCAAAAAACTATGCAAGAAAAGATGAAAATAGTATCGATTAGAAGGAAAACTCATCAGAGACCAATTTTGTAGCGTTTTTGGACTTTGAAGGTCCAAAAGTGCTTTTTTGAAGCGTTTTCCAATCAAATGAAGTACTGAAAAGTTGTTTAGCGTGTCGAAAACTATCAAAAAATGCAAGAAAATTTGCAAAAACTTTAGAAAAAACCGATTTCCCGAGTGAAAACCCAAAAGTCAACTATAGAGAAAAGGCTCAAAAGTTATCAGAGAAGCGTGTTCTATCAAACCAACACTATGTAAAGTGTTTTTTTATATTATTCGATAGATTTCAACACATTGAGCAACTTTGTAGTATTTCATTTCACTGGAAAACATCTCTGAAAACCACTTTTGAACCCTCAAAGTTCGGACAGCTTCTCTGCGACCAATTTTGGGCTTCTATGAACTTTGATGGTCTAAAAGTGCTCTTTTGAAGCTTTTTCGGATAAAATGAAGTACTACAAAATTGTTTAGCGTGTCAAAAACTATCAAAACATGCAAAAATGTATGCAAAAATTCTAGAAAAAACTGATTTCCCGAGTGAAAACCCAAAAGTCAACTATTGAGAAAAGGCTCAAAAGCGATCAGAGAGGAGTTTTCCTTCAAACCAAGACTATTTGAAATGTTTTTTACATTATTTGATAGATTTTGACACGTTGAAAAACTTTGTAGTACTTCATTTTACTGGTAAATCACTCTAAAAGATACTTTTGAACCCTCAAAGTCGGGACAACTTCTCTGTGATCGATTTTGGGGCGTTTCTAGACTTTGAAGGTTCAAAAGTGCAATTTTGAAGCGTTTCCCAATCAAATGAAGTACTGAAAAGTTGTTCAGCGTGTCAAAAACTATCAAAAAATGCAAGAAAGTTTGCAACAACTCTAGAAAAATCTGATTTCCCGATTGAAAATCCAGAATTCAACTATTGAGAAAAGGCTCAAAAGCGATCAGAGAGGAGTTTTCTTCCAAACCAAGACTATTTGTACTGTTTTTTACATAATTCGATAGATTTTAACACGCTGAGCAAATTTGTAGTACTTTATTTTAGTGGAAAAAACCTCTAAAATCCACTTTTGAACTCTCAAAGTTCGGACAACTTCTCTGCGACAGATTTTGGGGCGTCTATGAACTTTGAGGGGCCAAAAGTAATCTTTAGAGACGTTTTCCGATTGAATGAAGTATTGAAAAGTTGTTTAAAACTTTCAAAACTATCGAAAAATGCAAAAAACTATGCAAGAAAAGATGAAAATAGTTTTGATTAGAAGCAAAACTCTCAGAGACCAATTTTGTAGCGTTTTTGGACTTTGAAGGTCCAAAAGTGCTTTTTTGAAGCGTTTTCCAATCAAATGAAGTACTGAAAAGTTGTTCAGCGTGTCAAAAACTATCAAAAAATGCGAGAAAGTTTGCAAAAACTCTAGAAAAACTGATTTCCCGATTGAAAACCCAAAAGTCAACTATTGAGAAAAGGCTCAAAAGTTATCAGAGAGGAGTTTTCCTTCAAACCAAGACTATTTGAAATGTTTTTTACATTATTTGATAGATTTTGACACGTTGAACAACATTGTAGTATTTCATTTTACTGGAAAAACCCTCTAAAAGACACTTTTGAATCCTCAAAGTCGGGACAACTTCTCAGTGACCGATTCTTTAGAGTGTCGAGACTTTGAGGGTTCAAAAGTGATATTTAGAGGCGTTTTCGAACTAAATAAAGTACTAAAAAGTTGTTCAAAATTTTAAGAACTATCAAAACATGCAAAAAACTATGCAAGAAAAATGAAAATAGTTTTGACTAGAAGGAAAACTCATCAGATACCAATTTTGTAGCGTTTTTGGACTTTGAAGATGGAAAAGGAATTTTTAGAGGCATTTTCGAATCAAATGAAGTACTAGAAAGTTGTTCAACGTGTCAAAAACTATCAAAAAATGCAAGAAAGTTTACAAAAACTCTAGAAAAAAGAGACTTGCCGAGTTAAAATCCAGAAATAAACTGCTGAAGATGATCCTATTTGCAGGACAAATGGCTGGTTCCCGTTCCGGATCCCATTCTCCGCATTCTCCTGTTCACCGCCGTCGCCACTCTTCGGATCGTCCCCGCCATTCCCCGTATCGTCGCCGCCAGTCGTCGAATCGTCGTCGCCACTCCACGGGTCGTCGCCGGTCCCATCGCCGCTCCCGATCCCGTTCCCGATCCCGCTCTCGGTCCCGCACTCCTGCTCATCGTCATCGCCGTGCTCTAAGAACTCCGAGCAGATGTGAGGAATCGAATGTTAACACAATCTTCTATCTAACTTTTTTTGACACTTTTCTATTGTGTTTCTAGGATTTGTAGGATTTGAGGACCTTTAATTGTTTTATTTTCTCTCTGGAAACTTGATTTTTCAGCTCCAAATCGAATGGTACTAGTGGAGGACATGGAATTCGACGACGTCGACAATGAACACAACAGGCCGCCAGTTCCAGAGTTGGATCTAGTTTTTGGTGGGAAATGCGTCTTTCTGGACACTCAATCATTGATTTCGTTCAGAGAACATCGACGACGAAGAAGTCGCGGATTTGGCAGACATTGAAGACGATGCGGCGCAAGCTGATCCTGGTACTCCGGTGTTGTCTCCAGTCCCACAAAGCCCTATGACTCCCGGGTCTGGAATCGTTGGCAGAAACCAATTCAGAATGCCTACTGCACCCCCGAGCCCAGCTGCAGCCACCCACTCGCGCTCCGGCGAATCCTTTGGCACCGCCGCCGGGTTCTCTGAATCCTATGTTTCTGTTCAGCTGGCTGGTAAGCCCAAAAACCTATGAAAAGGTTCATTCTTTTGTTTCAGGAGGCCACTCGAAAGCGTCCATTGAGAGTAGACAGAAGACCCGATACAATAAAGAAAGTATCACGTTTTATCACACGGGCACCGATGGAGTCCCCACGAGACGAGGAATACGTGTCCTGAAAGACCAGTGGTGCGATGTAATTGGAGAGAAGTTTCCAGGACAAGCAGTGCCAAAATATGTATGTTGAGATAAGCGAAACATTGAGAATAATCGATAATTTTCAGCACGGTAGTTTCAAACAAGCCATCGAGCCCGAGTACCAGGACAACTACACGAGCAAAGCACTCCAAAAAACACAATCTCAGAAACCGAAACCAATGGATGCAGAGAAGTTGTTCCGTCGGCGAGGGATCGAAATTTTAAATCTGCCTGTACATGACGAGTCGCCAGAAGGTCTGCTGAACGCCGTCAAAAATCTTCTCGAAATCGGGTATGTTGTTCAAAAGTTTAGCGAACCTGTCGAATAGAAGATGTGAACTTGCTTTCAAGCTGGCATAACTTGGCTCACAATACTCTGCTTCAGCTCACCTTTTGATATATTGGAGGTCAAACCTTTGACAAAATGCTTTATTCTTGTAATTCATCAAGGTTTGGAGCTACACAGTTTCAAGAAATGAGCTCAAAAGGGATGTTTTCAGTTACGTTATGTCAGTTTGAAATCATGCACACTTTTTTTTTCTTTTCCTGAACAAAATCGATAATATTTTGAAAACTAGGAAAGTTCTTGAAAAGGTGTCAATTGAAAAGTTGCAGAGAAATTTACAAAGTGCATTTTTGTAGTTGAAAATGTTTTGCTATCTATTCTCCTTTTCAAGTTATAGCTGATAACCTACAGTTGGTGGTGGATGTAGATTGAAAAGGTCCAGTAACAATTGAATTTGAAATTTACAGATATCCGTCTTTGGTCTCAAAACAGTTTGAAATAACTCACAAGTCTCAAAAACAGTGTAGACGATGGGACATATACCTGTCACTGGAACAGGTAGCTTACAACGCACTATTCACACAATCTGCGACGGAGGAATACCATGATAATATTGTCGCCAACTACCACCGGAAGGTAAACAATTAGACTTCTCATTTCAAAAAAGACAAATATGGTTTACAGAAAACAATACCAGGAATCTCAAATGGCTGTTTTCGAACGGGCAAGCTACTCATGCGTCTGTGCAGAACACTGTCATCGGTCCGTTATTGCTACCATGGGTCTCAACTACACGAGAGAACGGCGAACGGTTACAGAAGCTATTCCTGGGAACAAGCAAAGATACACTTTGCCGGGGAGTATGCGGTCATCATTTCGGTAAATTTGAACAATATCCTGTTTTTGAATAAGTCCCTCCTCTTCCAGAAAATGTCAAGTGCCGATGTAGTTTACTTCGGATCCCTGCTGTCGTGATTTTATGGAGGAAAGCGGAAACAATTCCGACGTGATGGGACAATCCGAAAAAATCTAATCAAGATAACGAGTGGTTTATGATTTTGTGTCGTTTTTTTAATCAATGTAACAATAAACTTGACGACTTTTTGCTTTTACTTTTTTTTTTCTAAAGTTCCAACTCTTCTCGTAATCTGTGATCCAATAATGCGGAAAGCCAGTTTTTTGAAACATTGGATGATTTTTTTTGAAATTTTTTTTTACATTTTTGCTGCCAAAATTTCACAAAATCAATACTCAAACAACATTTTTGGATGTTTATAGACTGTGAAAATACATTTCGATGCGTACCGACTACGGGAAACTTTGCTACAGACCTTCAAACTTGAAGTGTCAGAAACTGTTAGGTAGCGCTAATCCCGGGGTCAAAACTGAAAATTTTTGAAGTGTTCCGAGGTTTTCTGAATGGATTCTTGTTACGATAATATTTTTTTTTTAACCTATTTTTTTTTAATTATTTTAACAGTTTTGAACCATTCAGACCTCAAACTCCGTCCCACGAAACAAATGTTGTCTTAAAAAATGATCTTTATGCTAGTTTTTTGACTGTCTGGGCGATTTCTCGAAATTTTTTGAAGAAAACTAGTTTTTTGAACCATTATCAACACACTTTTAAACATATTCTAGCTTTTTTCCAGTCTTTTTGAACAATAATCCACACACCTCTAGTTTTTTTCCGAATGCAGGAAAACCCTGTTTGTTGAAAAATTTAGTTTTTGAATTTTCAAAATTTTTGATTGGGTTTTCTCAGCAGCAAGGTGCCAGGACTCGAAATTTCGTTCTCGAAATTTGACAGTGGGTTTTTGTTCTAACTAGTGCCAAAAAATGCAACGCTCTTTTTTATGCATTTTTCTTGTTGACATACCCCGGGGCAAATAAATATAAACTGGTCAAAAAATTCAATTTAGATTTCGAAAATCTGACTTTTTCTACCAATTTTTTTCCAGAAGCCCGGAGAATTTTTCATTGTTGCTCAAACTTCACAAAAACATTGTCCAATACTTAATTTATTTGTTCCTAATATTTTCGGACCAAGTCCAGTACAAACTTTTTGAGCTACAAGCCGCTGAACTTGGTCCAACTTTATGATCACTTTTAGTCATGTTCCGGTGGAGGAAGCTAAGAGTGATCTACTGAAGTTTTGTAGGTCTAATATCCCTCTAGATAATCCCACTTTACGCCAGAAGAGTCCAGGAGACGCCAGAAGGGATCAGGAGACGCCAGAAGTTCCAGGTAGTGCCTTGAATAGAGTGATAGAGGGAAACTGTTTGGATACCTTTGATAGTGAAAAGAAGTGTCACAGAACAAGCATCGGAGCAGTAACGAAGTGGCTCTTCGACGCTTCTTTCATCTCTCAACACATACAACTCCAGCGTATTGGATCCCGGGACTACATTCATCTCCACTGTCAGTTTGAGCGTGTCGTATCCTTTTCCAAAGTATGGCTCCACGTTTTTTACGTGTACAAAGTACGTGTGCAAGTAGGAGAGGTTCACAAGATCCACAATTGCTTCTTTCTGAATCCGCTTCGGCTTCCGGCAAGTCACAAAAACGATATCATCAAAGAACATCTTTCCAATTGCTTCTGCATTCCGGGAGTCGATGGCTTTCATGGGACGGAAGATGAAGGCGTCGGAGATTCGGAGCAAGTCATCGTCGGCACGGATTCGTCGGAAAGGTATTGCCGAGGGAAGCAGGAGGGCGAGGAGGAGCAGGGAAAGCAGGAGAGTTCCTCGCGTTCAGACGGATGAAAAAGCAGATTCGACCTGCAATAGGGAGACTGTGAGAGATAGAGTGCGGAGTTTCAGGAAATCTGAACAACTGAAATAGTTTGATTGAAATGTTCGGGAGCCCGTAATTTCGGAGTCAAATCCGGTGCTAAATCATACCTTTTCATCACAGAAGTAGTCGTTCCTTTAGAAGTCTTCCCGTCCGCGTATCGAAGTGTGGAATGAAGACGATTTGAGAGAGAATACTGATACTATTCTTATCTTGATGATCTTATCAGCAAAGGTCACGGTATTGAACTCTCCAAAAAAATGAAGATTGACGTAGGAAGTCACGTAATTTTTTTCACGTCTGCATACCATTAGGTTGGTTCATAAGTTTCGCGCACTTGGTTTCTTCTCCATGATGAGTTGAGCTAAAAATCTGAAACTTTTCACAAGCGTAGGTCAATCCTAGAAACCATCTTTGGCCAAATGGCAACCCACAACATTTGTTTTTGGCCGAGAAAAAATTCTGAACGTCCCTACCATTTGAGTAGTTACATAAACTCGCAGCTAGAAAAATTGAAAAATTCCTGTTTCACCGAGTTTCTAACTTTATAATGATAAATTCTACGGTTAATCAATTACAACAGAAACTCTGTTCACTAAAATTTGCCACAAAAATATCATTTCAAAAAATGCATTTCTGCCTGTGAGTTTACAAAAATAGAATTGGCTCTCCAGAAACTATAGAAATTCTTGAATTGATTCACAACACATCCATTCATGCAAGTTTGTATTGGGGAAAGTTGAAACTTTCCTGTTTCAATTTTCAGTTTTAGCGTGGTGTTCTCTGAAGTTGGTGTTATCTGAAATATTGCTGAAAACTTTCAAAATTCAACTTTTTTCTGATGTTTTTTCTCACCTTGACGTTTCTGTGTTTTTCAAAAGTTTCAAAAAAATTTTGAAAAAGGGAGAACTGTAAAAAATGAATATGTTTGCGCTTTATCGAGAATTTCCAATCAAACGCATTTTCTAAAAAAAAACAGTTTCTTAGAAATGTGAAAAGCTTGCGGCTCGGGTCTTCGAGGATTGGTAAAAACTGTGAAAATAGTCCCAATTCTTAACACAAAGATGGAAAAGAATTAAAAGGTGAACGCTTTTGAATTATATCTAGGTTGGGACGCAAAAGTGAAAGCTAATTTTTTCCGTAATTTTCGAATATTTAAAAGTTGTTTTTATTATGATTTCAAAATTTTCCGTAATTTTTTTAATTACTATACTTTTCTGGTTGATCTCGCTACCGTTACCAGTTTCAATTTTCAAGTTTTCTTTGGGACGTCTGCTTAGACTGCATGAAACACCGATTCCCTGAAATATTCCAAATTTGAAACCGAAAACAAGAGCAGTTTACAGAAAACTTCTGACTACTCCATTGGCACGATTTCAAGGTGAAAAACAATTGTTTCCTCAATCACATATTACATAATCATAAAAACTGACAAACCCCCCGAAATATGCCAAATTCGAAACAGAAAACTTTCATAACCAACCTGCAATTGAGTCAACGGTTTCCATCCCGTCGTCGACCACATTTTGAGTGTACAATCGCAACTTTGAACGTTTGCTGTAGTAGTTTTCAGCTATAATATTAATTTCAGGCAACAAAAATTTATAATTCAAAATTGGAACAGGTAATTTTTTCTCCCTTTTTTGTTAATTTTTTATAACTATCAGAAAAGATTCAGTAGTGTCTAATCCCTGTGCATTGCATAATTTCCAGGATGAATGAGTCTTACAGATAAAAATTACAATTAAAAATAACTACCGTTTCTGGAGAATCTATTCTGGTTTCGTTAACCGATGAATTTGATTTGTATCTGCTTTTCGTACGATAGTTATTTTTCTGACTACGGACCCAGTAACCCATTTCATGAACCTCAAATGAAATTCCGAAGTGCTCAATTCAAAAACATCCGATCCTCATCCGACACTCTTTTTTGGTGCAACAACATTCTCTATAAAGAATAGCAATACCCGACGAACAGATTCGTAACTTTTTGAAATTTTCCTGAAACTGTAATTTTTTTTTTCAATTTCTAAAAAGTGCTCAAAATTCTCAATTTCTAAATTTTTTTTTACTCACGAGGCTTCAAATCACTCCAATGCCCAATGCTCAAAAATTTCAAATTTTTTTGAAGCTGAAATTTACAAAAATCATTGTTCAAAGAAAAAAGAGTTGGAAACAATTATAGAAATCAGTGAAAAATTGAAGATCAATGGGGGGAACAGAAAAAAAACCAAAAAATCCATAGAAAAATAGAAAAAAGTATATAAATTATCACTTATCAGTTCGTTCTCAATCAATATTCCGATTGAGCCCACAATTTGAAGGTTCTGTCGAATGCCGAAGAGCACATCCACTGGCCATCGGGACTGATGTCGACGCAAAGGATTCGGGTGTCGTGGCCCTGGAAAATTGAGATTTTTAGTTGATAGAATTTTTTAAATTTATAAAGTTTTTTCTGGGACGAAGATTGACTTTTCCAAATTTTTCCAGGAATTAAAAAAATGTTTGAAACAGAAAATTGTAAAAAAAAATGAATTCTAAATTCTAGATTCTTTTCCATTGTCATTCTTTGAGAAATTTTGAATTTTCATTTTTTTCTTCGTAAATTTTTTTTAACATTTTTTTTCTTCGTTTCTTCGTACACGATTGCACAAAAAACCAACATCCCGAAAAAAGCCAAATTTGAAACAGAAAACTTTCAAAACAAACCTGCAACTGTCTCAACGGTTGCCATCCCGTCGTCGACCACATTTTGAGTGTACAATCGAAACTGGCAGACACCAAATACTGTCCTGCGGCATCTGCACGGACTCGAGTCACAATCGAGGTGTGGGCTGGCATGGTGTATGTGTTTTTGCGCATTCGGAGGTCCCAAACTTTCATAGAGTTGTCCGAACTGCCGGTGATCATTTCGTATCTGGAATTGAGGGATTTCTGTTTCAGTTCGGAGTGATTTTCTGGGAATTCGAAATTTGTTGGTTTGATGATACATGTGTAAAAAATTATATTTCCGGTGATGAAAAATTTTGGAAAAAATCATGGGAATAGAGAAAAATAAAACAAAATTTTTGGAATTTTTCTAGCTTTTAATTTTGCGCTCTGACCTAGATAAAATTCTAAAACAGGCCAATGCGAAAAAACCATGTTTTCTTCAATTTGGCTCAAATTTTTTTTGATTTTTCTTTAGGTCAGAATGCAAAATTTCAAGATGGAAAAATTTCAGAATTTTTAGTTTATTATTTTTAATTTTTTTTTAATTAAAAAATCATGTTGGTGAATAAAAAAAAAGAAAAAATTGTTTCTTTTATTTTTTTCCCGAAATTTTTTTAGCTGAAAAATTCACTGTTTCAGACTATTTTGAACTTGAATCTTTAACAAATTCACAGATTTTAGAGCAATTTCTCGACGAATTTCTAAAAAACACTAACCCATTCGGCATCCACTCAACGGAATGAATCTCCTTGGTGTGTCCATCCAAAAACATGATACATCTTCCAGTTCTCATATCCCACACTCTTCCATAACAATCATGTCCACCTGTCAATGCCACTGATCCATCTGGATGGAAGGCGACATCGGCGACTGGTTTGGTGTGTCCTTCCTGGAAGAGCAGCTCCTTTCTCGTGCACAGGTCGTACATTCTCCATGTTGAGTCGAAACTGGAAAACCGGAACGCATTTCTATTGAAAAACTGTGAAATTGAAACATTTTTGCTTGAATTTGGAACATAAATTTTTCTGAAATATTTTTTTTAAAAGCTCACCAAGCAGTGGCCAAATGCTGTCCATTCGGATGGAATGCCACTTTGGAGACTCGATTTGGATGTTGTTCCAATTCTCCGATGGGCGTTTCTTGGGAGAGGGACCAGAGGAGGACGGTTCCTGAATTAAAAGATTTGAAAAGAGACAAAGTGAATCCAAAACTCACCATCATACGCTCCAGAAACCACACTAACCGATGCCTTGTCCATTTTCGTGAATGCTCCAGGATGGAAACGAGCACATCCGGCCTGGGCTGCATGTCCCTGATACTTGACTTCTTGAGCACATTGATCGCGTTTCCAGATTGCAACTGAGCCTGACCAACCGGCGGTGACTGGAAAAATAGGGGGATAAATTTTAAATTGTTTGAATATGTTATAACTGTATTAAAAAAATTTTTACCGAACAAAATTTTTTCCAAAATTGAAACAGAAAAAATAGCGAAGAGGGGTCCTGATTTTAGTTCCTGTTTTTTTCTTTTTATAAAATTTAGAAAAAATGGAACTTTTTATTGAAATCGCTATAGTAAAAATTGAACGAAAATTCATGTTTGGAAAATTTTTGAAACATACATTTTATTTTTCAATTTTTTTTCTGCAAATTCTATTACTACGGTTTGTGTTTTTGCAGGAAAATTTCAAAAAAGTGTGAATTCCAATGAAAAACCCCCTAGTTTTGGTCAGATTGTCATAATCTAGGCTAAAAATCTATTTTCTATCTGATTTTTGTCAAAAAAAAATTGAGAAATTTTTTTTCCAGAAACGAGAAAACACCCAGAAACTGTTTTAATAGGGACAAATGCAGAGAAATATTTTTTTTTAATTTTTTGAATTTTTGATTGCAAATCTTTCAATTTTTACATTTTTAGAAATAGGTTATTACAGTTTCCATTCATAAATTTTTTTTTGAATTTTCTGAAACTGAAATTTTTTTTTAATTGTACATTTTTGAGAATTCAAGATGTTCAACACATTACAATGAATTTTAGAAATTTTTTTCTATTTTGTGATTGAATCCATGCTTACAAGGGAAGTGTTTTTCGGGCACCTTGAGAATATTCTGAAAAAATTACAGTAAATAGTTCAAAATATTCCTGATTTTTTGGCGCTTTCAGTTTTTGCTAAATAGAAACGTGGGACCCGTGGTGACCTCATAAAGTTTATCACTATTTTCGATTTTTTGAGCGTTTTGAAAAACTTCCAAATTAATTGGCGTGAACCGGAAAAGTCTACCCGAAGGAAAAGGGTAGAAAAACATCGAAGGGTTGGCCGAGTGGTAGAAGGCGGCGAAATAAACTAAAGGGCTGGGTTCGATCCCTCCGGAGGCTATTTCTTTTGCGCATTTTTTTTGTTGGTGATGGGTGCACCGGAACCTAATCAAAGTCGATTGATGATGATGGAAACAATTTATGTTTAAATACAAGTAAAAACATTATACGCATCGATGATAGTTCTCGACAAAGTCTGTGAAACATATTCCTTTGCCACAGTAAGCACAACGCAATGCTGATAAGGCGGAGCAGCCAGATTCTTGACAAGGTCCATGTTTGTGCTCATCGAAGCAAAACTGTGTAGGGGTTTTGAAAGGAGGAGGGCGAGAATCAACATAGCCGCCAGCAACCCACGCGTAACAACGCCATTCTTGAAATACGGGGCAGCAGAGTTGCCAATACGTTTGGGATAACAACTGAAAAATCAATTGTGAAATAATCTAATTCCAACTAGTTACTTTAATGATACTGTTACGCTGATGTGGTTTGAACGCCGGTACTTTCCTCTGTGCATATTGAGTAAGGATCTTCATGAAGTTCTTGAATTGCAGAAAGATGCCTATGTCAAGGGGTTGAATTTGACCAGTGGCGCCAGGTGGAATAGTGAGCATTTTGTAGCTCTTGTGAGGCGGAAGAACACTATTGATGACGTCAAACTTTCCCCAAATACTCCAGGAATCGGTAACAAGACAAGTGTCGTCTGCAACATCTGGTTGGAAGACCATTGCTTCGAAGAAATCAGCCATAAGCATTGTATTCATTATATGTCCTTTGGCAGCTCGCAAAATCAAATTGTCGGCTTGAAACGGAGGCTGCGTAGTTGGGAAGTGTCCGGACGGCTCTGCGAGAACCACATACAGTTTTGGGTGCAGATATCCATCAAGGCGTAGCATTGGAAGAATGGTATACGAATGCGTGACCCCGGAAGCCGAGCTGGTAATAGTTTCTACCTTTTTTGTTCCTAGAAAGTCATGAATTTCCTCAAGAAGTGCACATTTTCTAACCCGTCACTGCCAGTGTCCTCTTTGTATACAACTCCTTCTGGAAGCCAGACTGGTCCATGTTGTAGACACGTAGTGGGTCGTAGTTCTTGAAAGTGTTCCGTGCTAACTCAACAAACTTCTTCATGTTTTCCTCGATTTCTGATTTGCTGCGGAATGTTTTCGTTGACACAAATTTGGTGATGTTTCTGCTTGAGATCCGATGTGCTCGTTTCCATGAGTTCATCCAGGAATGAGAACCGTAGAAGCTAGTTTTTATCCCGAACTCATCGATTATCTCTGCGACCATGTCCCTCAAATCCTTATCATGCAGTATGAAGCCGTTTTCGATTGATTCCAATGTTCTCTCGTGTAACAAAGAACCAATAAACGATATCACGGATTTACGATCAGGTAGAATCTCTCCTGAAGAGATATGTAGAACGCTCCATCAGAAATCCATACTCACCAGCTTTCTCATACTTTATAAGTCGCTTCAGATCCGATTCACTCTTCAGGAACCTGAATCTTGAGAACATACTAGACGGAGCTCTTCGTTTCTTTCCTCCATTGTTGCATTTTTTGTTAGAAGGAAGACAGTAATGATGGATAGCGTCCCAAACCTTGGAAATCGGAACTGATATACCATTGAATAGAACGGTTTGTGGAGATGAAATGCCATCATAGTGTGATTCTTCTGGCTCACAATCTTCTTCACAATCCCAACATTCATCAATGGCTTCCTCGTTTCTTGCTACAAGTGAGGTCTCCTCGGTAAAATCAAACTCATCACTTTCGAATTGTTGAAGAATTGTCAAGATCCGCTCTGCCAGTCGTTGCTCTCTCCGATCGAGTTTAGGTCTCTTCGGAGCATCCGATATGACTGATATCATGTACTGGAGAATAAGTAGAGTGGCGGACATTGGACCGGGCTTCTGTGGAACTTGAACCGAAACTAATCGGTATATTGGGTTCGGGGATCCGGTTGGAGTTCCAAGTGTTCCACATAGTTTGTGTAAAGATGTTGGTCAAGTTCACGTTTTTAATTAATTTCTCGCTCTCGTGCCCAAGTTCTGGGGTGTATCTTTTTATCATTTGGGTGTCATATAGATGATGATTCAATGTTTCAAAGTAACATTGCAACATCTATAGATATACATATGATCATTCGAACAGTATCTGGCAAAACGATAAATAACAAGAACTTGAAAAATTATGTGTTTCCATCATCATCAATCGACTTTGATTAGGTTCCGGTGCACCCATCACCAACAAAAAAAATGCGCAAAAGAAATAGCCTCCGGAGGGATCGAACCCAGCCCTTTAGTTTATTTCGCCGCCTTCTACCACTCGGCCAACCCTTCGATGTTTTTCTACCCTTTTCCTTCGGGTAGACTTTTCCGGTTCACGCCAATTAATTTGGAAGTTTTTCAAAACGCTCAAAAAATCGAAAATAGTGATAAACTTTAGGAGGTCACCACGGGTCCCACGTTTCTATTTAGCAAAAACTGAAAGCGCCAAAAAATCAGGAATATTTTGAACTATTTACTGTAATTTTTTCAGAATATTCTCAAGGTGCCCGAAAAACACTTCCCTTGTTAGAGTAACAAATTTCTCGCAGTTTCAAATTTATCTTTTCCATGAAACAGTCACAAATTTTCAATAACATGACAAAAAAAGCTCACCAATATGCTCCGAATCCGCAGAAAACTCGCAGAATGCGACTGGACGTGTGTCTGCCACTTGGGAAGCATGCAAATTGATCTGTTGGACCCATTTGTGGGCTTCCTGACGAGCCAGGGCTTTTTCGTGGGATGGACGAGCGGCTTCTTCACGGGCTTTTTCGAGTCTAAAGAATTAATTGTTTTTTTCTGTTTTAAAAATCAAATTTCACTTCAAAACTTCAATTTCCAGTTAATATATTGGTGGTTGTACGAGATCAATGAATAGATTACTGAACAAGTCAAAAATCTTTTTAAAAAACGCACCTCAACTTTGCCTTTCTCAACGAAAAATCTGCAATTGCAATTCGGGCATTTCGGAGTTCTGTGGGTCCACGATGGTACCAAGTGACAGTCTCCTCGTCTCCTTTGTCGGCGTTGTGCTGGAAAAAAAGGAATTTGGGATTGAAATATGAAAAAAATAGACATGTCGAAGCTATGAAAACTGCTAAACTACTTCTAATAGATTTTCAGAAATAGAGCTGTGTTTTTGAAAATTACAAAACTGTAATTTTTTTTTTGTGAAAAATTTTGTGCTAAAAATCATGATGATAAATATTATAATAGAAAAAAAATTAAATTAAAATTCTGGAATTTTCCTAGTTTCCAATTTTGCGTTCTAACCTAAAGAAAAATCAAAGTTTTTTTTTCAAAACGCAAAAAAATGGAAGCTAGAAAAAATCCAGAATTAAAAAAAAAAATTCTTCATATTCTCATGATTTTTTTTTCAAATTTTCTTGTTCAGTGAGTAGTTTTAATTATTTGTGAAAGAGAAATCACTGTTTTAATTTTTAATTTACTATCTAGAAATCGAAAAACCGCAATTTTAGATTTTCACTAGGATATGGAAAATTTCTCCGCACATCAGTTTTGCATTGATAAAAATCAAAAATCCCAAAAAATAAAATTTTTTGAAACAGAAAAAAATGTTGTTTTTTTTCAAAAACAAACCTCATCAGTATGCAAAACCGCTGCAATCTCATCTTCAGACATTGTCGAGAGCAGGGCTCTAAGACGTTCTCTCCGATCCAAAGCATCTTCTCCGAATAAGCAAATCGGCTGGTTCAAGGCACGCAGTTTGAGTTTTACCTGGAAAAAATTAAATAAAATTTTTGAAATTTGAAAAAAAATTAAAATTTTTTTTTTCGGTTTCAAAAATTTTTAAAATAAAAACTAAATTCAAATTTTGCTATTACAACCGTCCTCTTGTTTTTACAAACCTGAACATCATCCGTCGGCAACGTCAATGTCCTGGCTCTTTTCCTTCTCTCAAACTCGGCGAGCATCTCAGTATCGTGTCGGGAATCCGCCTGATTGCTCACTTCCATTCGTTCCAGAGCGACTGTGGGTCCCTGGTTTTTTTGGGGTTCATTCTGCAAAAAAAATGATTGTTTCAGAGGGGAAATTAGTAGGAAAATTGAATTTTTTTTTGAATGTTTCAACGATTTTGTAGGATTGACATTTAGAATGGACTTTGAGTGCTTCTAGGGCTTCGCGAAGCTTCCGATAATTTTTTAAAATTTTGAAAAGGGCTTCTGGGCTGATTTTCAGAGATTTCCGACACTTTTTCCTCTTATTTGATGGGATTCTGTTCCAAAAAAAAATCAATTACAATTTTTCCTCGAAAATCTCAGTGTGTCTGTCCCCACGACTCCAAATCTTCAAAAATTCCTCGTTTTTTTTAAATAAACACTCACCAAAATCGCATGAACACTCTCTGCATTGGCCAGCGATCCGAATTGTTTCGGCGGAGCCGGAACTGCGAATTTGTCCACGTCAGCCATTTTTTAGCCTGAAAATTTGGAGAAATTAAGAGAAGAGCAAGGGAATTTGAATTTCAGCACAGAAAATTGAGAAATCATTCTTATTATATAAGTTTCTTAAACGTCCGTTTGTTTGTTTGTTTATCTGTTTGTCTGTCCGCTTTTTTCATTTCTTAAAAAAAGAAAGTCACGCAGAAATTATGATTACGTGAAATGCATGGCGGCGCAAGCCGGCGCAGCCCGGCTGGTAACTAATAAAATTGACAGAAAACCGAGGAAAATAGGGAAAATTTTCAAGGAAATTGAGAGAATTTCGAAAATACAGTACCCCAAGGGTTTAAAGGCGCATTGTAAGTTTTGATTTTGAAATTTGAATTTTTGACGCATTTTTTCGCGATTTTATGGATTTTCTAAATGAAAATCTTCAGTTTTTCTACGCAAAAAATATTAAACAGCTGCCAAACAACATTTTTCACACCTAAAACTAGTAAAAAATCCAAAATTCCCTTTAAAATTCGCAGAAAATGATGAAAATTTGAAAATACAGTACCTTAAAGGCGCATAATGAATTTTGAACTGCAAAATTGGATTTTTGAAGGATACTCCGGGATTTTTGGGTTTTCTGGGTGGAAATTTATAGTTTTTAGGTAAAAATAAAGCGGAAATTTGATGAAATGGCAGTTTTTCAGCATGAAACTCTAGAAAAATACAAAATTGACCCAAAAACCAGCGGGAAAATACGAAAATCGGCGGGCGGTCAGCAAACGCGCTCCATTGCGAACGTGCCTTCGCCCCCTTCGACGTCGGCTTTTTCTCGATTGTTTCTCACGATTTTATTGTAATTACGGCCGCGCCGTGCCGCCGATTTATCGATTTTCTCATGCTTTATCACCTAATTTTCGAGTTTTGCAAGGGTTTTTATCGCGGGAGTGGGGAAAATTCGCGGAAATTGAAGGGATTTGTGGTATTTTAGTTTTGAGGGAAGTGGCGATTTTTCTCTGATTTTTCTTTGGTTTTTTGCGGAGAATTGGAGGTTTTGTGGGGTTTTGAGAGTTTTGCAGTTTGTTGCGCTAAAAACTCATTGATATTCTCAGTTTTTTTCCCATTTTTATCGCTGGTCTCGGAAATTTTTCGGTTTCACTTGAAGGTTTTGAAATTTTCGCTGGTTTTTTCAACATTGTCACTCACATTTCCAATTTGAGAGCCGCCAAATTCAATAACCAGGATTTTCCAGGAAAATGACAGAAATCTAAAAAATTTAGACGCAAAATTCCGATTTTTCAAAAATTTCAGTTTCAATCCAATTTCTTTAGATTTCTGTTTTTTTTTATTCGCTTCGTGTCTTCTCGGTGCTGCGTAAAAATTTCCCAATAATCAGCAGTGTTGGATGTAAAAAAAATTCAAAAAATCCAGATAATCCAACCGAAAATCTTGGATTTTTCAATTTTTTTCAGTTTCAATAGAAATCTTTCTGGTTTTTGAATTTTTTTTTTCTATAATTCGAGTATTTGCTTTTTTTGGAGTTTTTGCTTTCTTTTGGAACGCCAATTTTTTGAAAATCTAGAAAAAACTGAATCATTCCCGATTTTTTTTTCAAAATTGGAGCTTTTAAAAAATTTGGAAAATTCAAAGAAAAACATTACTTTAATAAAAAATTTCAGTTTGATAGCTAAATTCTAGCTTCTTGAAACTGAGAAAATTCTAAATTTCCACCAAAATATATTAAAATCACTCTCAAACTTTCAAAAAATTCCCCGTTTCTCTTACATTTTCCGATTATTTAAATTTTTTAATCAATTCTCCTGGCGAAACTGGCCCAAAATCTCTAATTTTTCAGAAAATGCGAAAAATGCACCTGATCGTGGCAATGGATGCGGAAGGTGGCATCGGGAAGAACGGCACGTTGCCGTGGAGGATCAAGAAGGACCTGCAGTACTTTGCACAGGTTACCAAGAAGGTTGAGGATCCAGCCAAGGTAAGAGTTTGAAAATTGAGAAAAAAACATTTCAAAAAAAATTCCGGTTGCAAAATTACCATGAAAATATGCTAAATTTTTAGAAAAATTGATACGTACAACAATCCGTTTGAATTTCCCTTTTTCTTCAGAAAAACGCAGTTCTGATGGGCAGAAAATGCTGGGAAAGCATTCCAGAGGCCCGACGACCACTGGCAGGACGACTGAACGTCGTGTTGAGCAGACAGATGGAGGAGAAGAACACCGACGATTTGATTGTGGTGTGAGTTTTTTTGATGGTTTTTGAGTTATTTTGCTATTTTGAATCTAGAGGAGGCAGCCCACGAATCATTTTCAATTGGAAAAATTTGTAATTTCGGGATTTTGAAACATTGGTTTTCAAAATTTCGATTGATGAATTTCAAGAAATCAGAAAAAATCTCCGTGATTCAGAAAAATTCTGAAAAGTTTCTAAAAGTCTCGAAATTTTTTCTGAATATTTGAAAAATTCATGGCGACTTAAAAAGTTTTTTATTGAATTCGCAATTATCTAAAAAAATTTCTAAAAAATCCTAAGGGTCTCGAAATTTTTTTTAAATCTATTCCTATTTGCCTGAAAAAATTCAAGCGACCCGGAAATTTAGAAAAAATTCCCAATGATCTAAAATTCCTGATGGCCTAGGAAAAAAATTCTGATACTCTGTAAAAATTTCTAAAAAGTTCCTGGTGTCCTAAAAACTACTAAAAAAATTCATAGAGGTCTCAACATTTTTTCTTATTAATTTCTGTTGTCTGAAAAATTTCTGGCAACTCAAAAAATTTAACAAAAAATTCCCAGTGATTGAAAAAAAAATTTCTGAAATTTCTGGTGATCTATTAGGTTGTGTCATAAGTAATGTGAATTTCTTTATAACTTTCTCGGGAGTTGAGCTAAAATTCTGAAAATTGGCACATAAATTGAGCGAACATTCAAGTTAATTCCTGCAAAGTTTGAAAATTCCTTGTTCAGTTCTGACAGATTTACAAATTTTGACGTGACTGCTGTTTTTTGGCGAAAATGGATATAAAAATCCCCAGAGTAGGTAGATTTTTTCTATAAAGTGGAATGATGAGCTCCTTACATCAGAACATGATTGCAATTTAGTTTGGAATTTTAGAGCGCCTCTCCGATTTTTTAAAATTATTGAAAATTTCAGCTTTGTCGAAAAATTTTTGTAAGATAACACATTATTTTCCATTGAAGAATGCTGGAAATTTATCTAAAAAGTGTTTTTCAAACAAAAAACATTTTTAGAAAAATTCAAAAAGTCAAAAAATTGAATTCAGTGGAAGAGGTCCAAAAAAGTGCAAAAAAAATGCGAAAAACGAGTCAAAAATGGTGATTTTGGGGACTTTACCAAAAATCGGAGAGGCGCTCTAAAATTCCAAACTAAATTGCAATCATGTTCTGATGTGAGGCGCTCATCATTCCACTTTATAGAAAAAATCTACATACTCTGGGGGTTTTTATATCCATTTTCGCCAAAAAACAGCAGTCACGTCAAAATTTGTAAATCTGTCAGAACTGAACAAGGAATTTTCAAACTTTGCAGGAATTAACTTGAATGTTCGCTCAATTTATGTGCCAATTTTCAGAATTTTAGCTCAACTCCCGAGAAAGTTATAAAGAAATTCACATTACTTATGACACAACCTAATAGAATTTTTTTCAATTCCTGATAATCTGAAAAAATTCTAACAATTCTTGGCTGTCTGGAAAATTGGGAAAAAAAAATCCTAGTACCCTAGAAAAATTTATAAGAAATTTCTGCTGTCCTGAAAATTTTTAGAAAAACTCCAAGACGTCAAAAACAATCAAAACCCCTGTCTCACTTTCCAATTTTCCAGAAACTCGCTCGAATCGGCCCTCCAACTGCTCTCGGAGCCCCCATTCGCCACAAGCATCGAAACCATTTGGAATATCGGAGGAGCTGAAATTTACGATTTGGCGCTGAAAAATGACCTCGTCGAGGAGGTTCATGTGACCAAGATTTATAAAAAGTGAGTTTTTTCTTTTGAAAAATGAAAAAAAAATTCTAACTCTGAAAATCTTTCAGCTACGAAGCCGACGTTCATCTCAAATCCCTGGATTTTTCAAAAATGGAAAAGATTGAAAAACCAGAAGAATCCGACGAAAATCCGCAACTCCTCGAGGAAAATGGAGTGAAATTTGAATTTTGCAAGTGGAAAATTATCAAAAATTGATTGATTTCCGGGTCCCTGATTTCGTGTGAATTATTCATTTACGTTGTACGAATTTTTATGAATTTTTTGTGATTTTTCCTATATTTCCAGTTTTTTTCTCTATTCTTATCGTTATCTTGACGATTTTATATCTATTTTCTTGATTTTTGATTTCTTTCTAATTTTTATCTAATTTTTCCAGACACTTGCAGCTTTTCACCAGCAAAAGCTTCGACGCGTCTCGGTTAGCTGGTGTTTTTTCGAAAGCGATTATGCCTATGAAAAAGGTGAGTATTTGATTGGAAAATTGATTTAAAAAATTGAAAATGATCCGAAATCCATGAAAAATTATAAATTTCGATCTAGAAATTATTTGACCTTTTTTTTTCGTAAAAATTGTGTTTGAAAATGCTCAAAAATTTTTATTTTTGTTAAATTGGCTCAGAAATCTAGTTTTCTTAGGTTTTGAAAATTTCAGAAAATAACCATGAACTGCGAATTATCAAGTTTTGAATACATTTTTTAATCTAGAAATTTTGAAACATAATTTTTCAAAAAAAATAGAAAATCAAAACAGTCGAATTTTCATTGAAATAAGCCTTTTTCTTCAAATGTTGTCTTATTTTGTGAAAATTCTGTTTCAAAATAGGGGAAACATTATCGATTTTTGAAAAAATCAGTTCTCGTGGTCCGTTTGCTGCAAAGTTTCAAAACCTGTAATAATTTATAAATTTGATGTGTTTTTTCAATTTTTCTTTTTATCCGAAGCTGAAATTGGAAATTTCAAAAAGCATCAACTGAAATTGACACTTTGAAACAGAACATTTTGAAAAATTAGGACTACACAACGAAATTATCATTTTTCACCCCATTTCCTAATTCCTTTCTCAAGATTCAGAACAATCAAAACAAGAAGAACACGGAAGCACCGACGATGAATGGAAATGGAATGAGTGGAACCTCGGGGACTGGTCAGAATGCAACAACTGCTCAGAATGTCGTGGCAACAACGACGGCGGCCACGTTGAGTCACGCGAATCAGGCGAACAACAATGGCACTAGTGAGTTCTTGGGGGATTTGGATTAAAAAAATTAAAATCGAAGTAAATTACATCAAAAAATAACCTATAGTCTGCTGAAAATATGGTTTTCTGTTTCAAAAATCTAACTTTTTTTTGATTTTAAATTTTTTTTTGATACTTGATCAAAATATCTTCTCAAAAAGTTGAATACCGAATTTTTAGAGCTAAATTTGTGACTAATTCAAAATTTTGAGTTTTGATTTTTGGAAGATTGATAAAGTACATACCTGTTTCAATTTAAAATTGAATCCCTATTCGAATACTACATTTGTTAATTTCATCGCAATCCATTGTTTAACTTTGAAATCTGATTCCCTATACCCTAATTAGAAATTTTCAACGTCAAGCTCCATAGCAACACCCTCTGATTACGCACTAGTCTAGCTTCTGGCCAGGATTACGTCTTCTCGAATTTCCATGTCACGAGTCAGAGGGAAGGGAGATGGGAGGACAGAAGAGTACAAATTTTTGATTCTTTCTAGGGCTCTTATCGTTGTTTCTGATATCTAGACTCTTTAACTTCGAAATTTGGGTGACGTGACCTATTTTGTTGAACCAGCTGTTACCCAACTCCTTGTGAAAGATAGAAGTACCCAGTCCTTTCCTTTAGAGGCTTCTAAAAAAATTCACCAGCTGGTGACAGGTCTTGCTGCAATTTTACTTATCTTTTTCTCATTTTTGAGGTGGTTTTTTCAAGGGGAGTCTAGGTTCTAGACGGTCCCTAATATCCGCAGACTACTCAGATTTCATAGTCAGTCGGGAATGTCAGAAGAAGAAAATATTTGGCTAGTTTGGATAACTAACTAACAAGGTGTCAGTTTCAAATGAAGCTAATACTTTTGGGAACTAGTCTTGATAGTTTATTAAAAAGATTCACCCTTTCCACTTATCGAATACAAAACTTGCACCATACTGATCTGGGTTTTCTGAAACTGTAGCCATTCTCATCTATTTTTTCGAGCTGAAATTGTTCGATACTAGATCAATTGATGAATCAGACCCTTCAAAATGATTTAGGTTAGAATGTTAGTGATCAGGATACTGGACTTTGTGTTGTTACTAATTTTGTAAAGTTCTACCAAAATTGCGGTTTCAAGGGATTTTTCAAATTTCTCTTCAGCTAGAAATCACATTGGCGTTGCTTTTCTGATCGGAATATCTCTGAATCTCTGTTTTCGAGTTCTAAAAAAATTCGCTGTTCCAATTCTGGCATTTTTTGTTTTTGATTAGAATGCCCTCCAATACGACTCTTGCTCAGTGGGTTTTGGAAAATTCTAATTTCTTCGTGAAATTTTTATTTCTACTGAAAATTACGGTTCCAAGGAATTTTTAAAATTTTCTGTTTTGCTGGAAAACACATTCTGGTTAGACCTTGAGTTGGTATAAATTTCTCTGTTTCAATTTTTGCGAATTTCTGTTTGATCAAGGGTTTTTTCAATAACGAGTTAGAATAGCTTCTTTCAAAAATATTATCTAAAAATTCACATTTTCTGAACATTTTGAATAAAAAATTACAGTTTCAAGAGATATTTTTATCTCTAGATTTCTGAAAATTGCATTAGACACAGCGGTGGGATTTTTAAAAAATTAGACAAACATTTCTTCGCCAATCCCTACTTTTTCTAAATTTTCTAAATTTGAAAATTACTAGGGTTTTTTTCCAGTTTTTTTCCGCTCTAAACTCCAATTTTTTTTTATTGATTTACCAGTCTTTTTCCCCCTTTTTCTTATCATTTTTCCATCGGTCAGTTGACTGTCAATTTCAATCTCCCTTGAAAAAAAAATGAAAAAAAGACAGCGAAAAATCAACAAAAAAATCAAAAAAAAAGAGAGAAAAACCCCTTGGAAACCAAACAAAAAAACGAAACAAAACGAGGGGTCTCCCAGAAACATTTCTTCATAAACCCTGGGATACCCGGGGAACACCACACAATATGCAAAACGGGCCGGAGCTGCACAGAAAAGAGTGCAAATAAATAATAAATACAATATTAAAAAACGGCGACCCCCTTTGACACCCAACCAACACACTATCTGTCTCTTTCTCTGCTTCTCCCCTTTTGTTGGAAAAAATCAGAAAATCATTTGGGAATCACGGAAATGGAGGTTCTTATGGGTTTTCATTGATTTTTCCGATTTTTTTTGATTTATTCGTTCTCTATTCAGGGCCCTAATGCCCCCATACTATTTCTACATTTATCCGTCGGAATTTACGGTTTTCAGAAGTGATGGTGAGTTTTTCAGGGTTACTGTAGGCTTATAGAATGAATATTGAGATTACTGTAGAAAAATTGAAGAATTGTGTTTCAAAGAAAAGAATTTTGTTAGGGGAGAATTGATTGTATTAATGCACGGTGCCCCCGAAGTTCCGAAAAATATATCAAAATTTTGCTTTTCAAAATTTCACATGTTTTGAATCAAGTTGTTCCATAAATTCAGAGTTTCAAAAATTTTTGAAATCATTAGAATTTTGTGAATTTCAATTTGACCATCTCATTTTGCAATCGAAATTTTTCGAAATATTTCAGAATGTGTTTCAAAAAAATTTCATTACTTGTAATAGTGACACTAAACTCGATCGTTCGTTGGCGTTATAAGAAAATATAAAAAAAATTGAATTGAAGCCCAATGGAGCATTTTTTCTTGAATCAGAGGTTTAGAGTTATAAACTTGCAAAAATCCCGTTTTTTGGAAGTTTTATGTTTCAAAAAATCATCAAATTTTCGAAAAATGGTACAAAACTTGATGCATTGATGGTTCTTACTGGAAATATCTTGGTTATCAAATCCACAGTTCTACCAAATTTCTCCCGAATCAGAAACCGCTTTTGAAGGGTAATTGAATTCCAAAACAAACAAAAAATTAGTTTTCATGGAATTTCTGTTCCAAAAATTAGTTTTCTTGTGAAAAACTATGCCAAAATCAATGTCAAAATTTATTTCCTTCTTTTTTCAAATAGAAAATAAGGAAACTGAAATTTTGGATTGTTAGTGGTTTTCTGTTTCGAAAAAAAATTTTATCGTTGGAAAATTGGTAATGACGATATTGGAACGGTTAGCGTTTTTTTGAGTTGGAAATTTTTTTAAAGATGGATTTTTTGTGGAAACATCAAATTCCTGATTTTCTGAAAATTTTCTGATTCAAAAATTCTAAAAAATTGTTATATCTGAAAACATTTTGATATTGGACTCGTATCCTACGTAGAAAGTTTGGAATCTGAAACCATTTTTGATGAAAATTGAAATCAGAAACTTGAAAAATCACGATTATCTGAAAATTTTCTATTTCAAAAGTGTGTTATTTTGTAAGAAACCATACCAAAATCAATAATAGAATCGATCATGTGAGAAAAAAAAATCAATTTTCAAAATCCCTCCCAATTTTCATCCATTTCCAGATGCCACATCATCCTCCTCGACTCTGCCCACTCCTACTACCACGACCTCCACCACCACGACATCGGCAACTTCCTCAACTTCGCAACCATCACAAAACCATCACCATCAACACCAACAACCCCATCAACGACTCTCCTCGTCGTCGTCTTCGCAAGGAAACTCGAATTCCAGTGGACCCAGACCCGGACAGATTCCGTTGAAGAAGAGCCAACAGCAGCAACAGCAGCATAGTGAGGTGGATAAGGTGAGGATTTCATTTTTTAAAAAATGAAGAAAAACGTGTTTTCTTCATGTTTTCATCGAAAATCATTGAAAAAACCGTCAAAATACCAGTTTTTAGAGGTATTTTTGAAATTGGTCGAGATAAATTTCATGCTTAGACACTGTTTTCCTTGATTTTATGTCAAAATTCATTCGAAAATCACGAAAAACCTTCAATTTCTCACTTCCAGATCAGCAACTCCGGCTCCCAGGCCAGTCAAAACAGCTTCCGAGGCGGTACAAAGGACCATAGAGCACGGGATAAGGAGAAGGAGAAGTAAGTCCCTTTCTTTATCACCTTATCAGTCTAATCCCCCCGTTTTTCGTTCCTTCAGAAGCTTCCGAAGTGGCGGAGGAGGTGGAGCACACCATCATCAGAATGGACAAGCGGGCGGAGGACAGAACTTGCAGAATGGACAGAGGAAGAAGGAGAAGGTGAGGGGTTTTTGGTTTTTGAATGTTAGGATGAGAGCAATTTGTGATTTTTAATCCAAATTTGATGAATTTATGAAACGGAGATTTTTAAAGATTATGGCGGCCTTCAAAAATTGATTTTCTAGTTAATTCAGACTTTTCTGGAAATTTTGAAACGGAAAAATGAAAATAATTTTCGCTCTAAAAAGTTTAGAAAATTTTGCTGTTATAGAATTGATGACAAAAATCAAATTTTTAATTTATAATTGGAATTTGATTTTTTCAAACAAGAAATTCTTATTCAGACTGGGGCGATAATAATTTTCCAGTAAATTCTGTTTTTTTCTGGAGATTTTGAAACGGAAACAAATTTTCTAAAACTCAATTTCTTTTTTTTGGTTTTTTTGGCTTTCTTGAATATATTTTTAGAAGCGGAATTCCCTCACATTATCACTGATTTTATAAAATCTAGTATTATTGAAAATTTTCTGAAACTGTAAACACTCAAAAATTGTCAGAATCCTTGATTTTCCAACACACATTACTGACTTTTTAAAATCCCACATCTTTAAATTTATTGAAACTGGAAAAAAGACTTACAAGCAAATCTCAAATTGTCACGGAACCAAAAAATTATGAAAAAATAATGAAAAAATAGAAAAAAATAAAATAAAAATTCTGTATATTTTCTAGCTTCCACCTTTGCGTCTTGATCTTGATAAAATTCAAATACTGTGAAAAAACGGCAATTTTTGGCCAAAAATGCTAAAATTAAAAAAATTTTGGAAATTGCTATTTTTCGGTTTCTAAAAATTTTAAAAAGTCGATAGTGAAAAATCCAGCTATTCGTCTGGTAATTGCCGAAGGAAATTTAAAAAATAGAAAAGAAATGTTATCAATTTCCATCAATTCCAGAACCGCGACCACTCTTCGACAAGTCACCAAAGTGGTTATTCTGGCTACAACACCTCGCAGAATGTCTCCCACAACAACTCCTCTTCTTCCCACCACCACCAACACGCCAACCAATCCAATCAGTTCTCCCTCACCGAATCAATCCGTGTCGTCGGCTTCCCGCCTCTCCACAAAACTGTGCAAACGGATCCCCTCGAGCCGGAAATTGTTGTCAAAACGGAGCCACGATTGCGGAGAACACGACCCAAGATACTGCCGGAACAGGCGGAAATGGTCAAGAAGATTGATGCACTTCAGGATACGGTTATGGCTTTCAAGGAGGTTAGTTTTTTCGTTGGATTTGAAGAAAAAATTGATAGGAATGAGAAAAACACAGAAAAAAAATTGAAAAATAAGCATAGTTTTTGGTCCCTGTTTCAAAAACCAATAATCTTTAGAAAATTTGAGCGCGTTTCGCTGTGCTGACTGCTCCTGTTGCATTTTATACCTGATTTTCCAATTTCTTTTTTCTTTTTTTTTCAATTTCTAGAGACCTAGAGTTATTTTCAGTTTTATGGAAATTTGAAGAGCGAAAGTTTTTTAATTTTCGCTGATATACTGGCGTTTTTAGTTGAAATCCATAAAACTGAGAAAGATCTGAAAAAATGCGATCAAAAATTCAGAAATTTTGGTTCCATGTTTCAAAAACTATAGATTGCTGTGCTATTTTAGAAATTTTTATTCTCCAGAGACCTATATTTGCTGGGCTATAAAAAAATACGTTTGCTGTCCTAGATTACAAAAATTATTGTCGGTTTCCTGAAATTTTGATATGCTAGAAATTTTTCATTTCTTTGATACCACCTTTTTGAGTGTGTCCAAATTTCATGAAAGTTTGCGAAATCCGAACAAAATAAGATCAAAAATGAAGCAATTTTGGCATCAGTTTCGAAAAATGCAAATTTTCAAACAGTTTTGAAATATTTTGCTGAACTCGACGTAGAGTGAATTACACCAAAAATTGTCTAAAGTTTAAAAAAAAATTCGGTTTTATGAAAGTTTGATAAGATGAGAACTCTGCTCTTCCTCGATGCATCCTTTAAATGCTACACTTTTTTTTCTTAACTTTTCCGAAAATAGAGACATTTCTGGTTCCTGTTTCGAAAAATGCAAATATTTAGAAAAATTTGAGATGTTTTGCTGACTCGTACGGTATAATACTTCAGGAATTGTTCAAAAAATATTAGAAAACAGAATTCGGTTTCTAAAGTTTTTTGTAAGCTGGGAACGTCATTTTATGTTGATACATGGTGGAAAAACTACATGAATCTAAAAAAAGTTGAAAATAATAAAAATTCAACTGTAAATTCAGATTCCTCACTGTTTCAAAATTTTTCTGATAAGTCTAGAAACAAGTCAATCCTAATGATTTGTTGCTTTACGATTTTTTGCTATGCTAAAAAAAACCGAAAAAGGATGCTTAAAAAAACCAAAAATTGGAACTTTTCGCATCTAACAATTTGTTCAAATTTCCCAAATTTCCGTGCCAGAATTCTGTACAATGAATGTAATCCTATTGAAATGGACTGTGAAACAGAAATAACTGTTTCAAAAAAACTGTTAAGAAAAATAAATTACGTCTTGAATATTACAACGGAATCTTTCAACACATTCTAAACCCCTAATCTTTGCAGCACGACGACTGGAACAAGGTGGAACTGATGTGCGAGCTGCTTTCCTTCCTCTCCCCCGTCGATCTCCGTCTCGTCGGCAACTGCATCGAAGGATCCGTCCGATGCTACACCAACCAGATGCGTCCCGTCGAGAAGACATCCAACTGCTCTGATCCGACCGCCAGTCTCCCTCCCTACGTGTGTGCCTCCTTCCAACCACCCCCTGCTCCGTATCAACCGATTCTCGAGGCTCAAAAGTTTGGTGTGCTCCGGATTAATCCGCCAATGCCGCAAGGAACAGCGGGTCCACCTGGACTTCCGCCTCTTGTTGCGACGTGAGTTTTTTAAAAGAAGTAATGTTGAATTTGGAAGCTATAAAAATTCTAGAAGTTTTCTTTTTTTTCTATGATTTTTTCCACAATTTTTTATCATGTTGTGAACCTTCTAAACATAAAATTGCAGAAAAACCACCCAATACAATCCGGAAACTCACCAATTGCTTGGTTTTGGCCCAATTCCACCATCATCTGCCCCGACAACAGCCACTTCGACAATTGGAAAAGAAGGGAAAGACGTGAATTTGACGAATGGAACAGCACCGGCGAAGAACCAAGGATCGGAATTTGACCTCCTCGAAGCCCAGGACCCTCCAGCCACCCCCAGCCATTCTACTCTTCTCACAACCACTCCGATCTCCATCTCGACCCCCAATGGACCATCCAGTCAACCGTCTCCTCGGAACATTCAACAAGAAGCACCGCCTGTTCCAGAACCCCCGGTTCCACAGGATCCTGCAAGGTTCCTTCCGGCTGTCAAAGATCTCACCAGTTATCTCTACGTTCTTATATCGGTGTGTGCGTCGACGAATCGGAAGTCTGCTGCGAAGGTGGGTGTTTGAAATTTTTGGAATAAAAAAGGAAGCTGACAAGAGAGAAATTGAAAATTTTAGAAAATCAAAAAATTTTCTGGATTTTTTGAAACAGGGAAAATTTTCTTTGATAATTAGAGAAACTAAAAATATAGATTCTGGATTTTTAAATTTTAAATTTAAAAATTTCCAAACCATTCCAGTCTCAGCTGTATTGAAAAATTTTGAAATTTCGGAGAATTTGTGTAATTTTTGAAGCAGAAAACCCCATAAAACCTGTCTGACTATTATTCCACTTTTTTGCACAACAAACATGCTTGATACTAGAATTAAAAATATTCTAGAGATTTTTTGAGATTTTCGAAACAGAAAAATAGTTAGACCCGAAGACATCAAAAACCTTCAATCAACAAAGTTTTCTTTTTTTTTTAAATTTCCTTTTTTTTGAAACGGGGAAAAATGGATAGAAGGACATACATGCTTTTCAAAATTCTAGTTTATCGAATTTGTGAATCAAACAGAAATTTTCAATTTTCCCTTTTTTTTAATTTTGAATCGGAATTTCACAGTTAGTCAAGAGAAATTTTTGATTTTTATGATGTTTGGAATTTTTCGAAAAATGTGAACGTGCAGTACTGAACATTTTCGAAAATTCAAAATTTTTGAGGAATTTCTGAAACAGAAACGAAAGAAATAGACCAAATCCAAAAATTTCCAGCTCACCGACTACGTCTCGAAAGTGCTGCTTCCCGAGAAGACGCAAATCCTGAAGAAGATCCCGAACACGCTGGACAAGATTGAGGTTCTACAGGATATTGGAAAGATTGGTGAGTGTTTTGTTTTTCTGTTTGGTCTATGAGTACCCTTAAAACATCCCACGAGCGGAGTAAGACCAATTTTTGCTAGAAAATTTTTATTTGGTTAGATTGAGGACCCTGAAAGATCCCACGAGCACAGATTGGTTAACTCTGCTTAGAAAATCTATATCTCGTCAAATAGAGGACTCTAAAACATCCCACGAGCGAAGATAGGTCTATTTCTAATTAGAAAATCTATAACTGGTTAGGAAGATGATGAACTTACCTTGATAGAGTGCTTAGGGTGTTTGAAGATTTGATTTGGAGAGAACATTATATCGAGATCATCGTTCTCTTTCCTAATTTCAAATTTCTGAATCTTTGAAACATGAAACATACTGAATCCCCCTTTTTCAGTCGCCGCCATCATTCACCACCCCGCTGTCACCGTGGACAACAAGATAAAGTACAACGAGCTCCGCGGAAGTCTCCGTGCGGAAATCGAGAGTCTCTACCTGCAACACTATGAAGACTTGCGGGAAATGGACACGAAGAAGCGGCAGAAACCGACGGAAGGTGTTGGAAGAGAAGAGGAAAGTGGAGAAGAGACGTACGATGAGGAGACGGATGAGGAGGAAGTGGGAGTGAGGGAGCAGTTGATGAGAACGACACAAGGACAACGGTTGGCGGCTTATTTGGGTGAGTTGGTTTGATTGTTTGATAAAAAAGATTGGAGAGAATGGAGAATTTCAACATTCTCGTGGTTTTAGAATTTTTTGAAACGGAGAAAATAATTTTTACAAAAACTCGGATAAATGAAAATTATCCAGGAAATAACTGAAATTAAATAAAAAATTTATGAAACAGAAGTTCAAAAATTTGTTATTGAACTTTTCATTTTTTCGGTTAAAAATAACAGATTTTTTATGATTTTCACGTTTCCTTGTTGTAACGGCATACTATTGAACAAAACAGATTTTTCAAAATTAAACGAAATTTTGAAACAGTGAAAAAATGTCGCATTCTGAGTGAAAATTTGCTTCAAATTAGAAAATTTTTGAAAAAACTTCTGTTTCTATATATTTTTGTAATGTTTTCTTGCTTAATTTTTCAGTTCCACAACGCTCAAAGTATTGTAAAATCAATCTAATCGAAAATTCGAGGTTTTACGAATTTTTTGAAATGGAGAAAACAATTGAAGAAAAAACCCTTGGCAAGAGAAAATTATCCAGCTAGAAAACAGAAAATGAATGAAATATTTATGAAACAGAAATTCAAAAAACAGTTTTTGAGATTTTCTCTTTTTTTTTCAAAAATTACAAATTTTCCATGAGTTCAACATGTTGTTATTGATTAGAATACATTTTTCAAAAATTAGTAGAAATTCTGAAACAGTGGAAAAAAGTAACAATTCCAGTAAAATTTCCCTCCAAATAGAAAAAATTTTGAAAAAATTACTGTTTCTAGGAATTTTGATCATGCTCTCTCGCAAAACTTTGCAGTAGTTCAACATCCGAAGAAGTTTTCGAAACCCAATCTATAATAATCGAAATCTATAATAACGATACGTTTCCAGTCAAACTTCTTGTTTTTCTGTTTCAAAAATTTCAAAAAGTCGGGAAAGTTTAGAGCAATTCCAGTAAACCTTTGTCGCCGTTAGAGTTTCATTGTTTAGTTGACCAAATTGGGAAAATATTGAAATGTTCCAATTTTCAATCATTTTTTGAAATCAGTTTCAAGAAATTTTTGAAACTGTAAACTTTTTTCTTTCATTGATTCTGGCAACGTCCTGGGTATACAACATTCTGTTTTTAAAATTTTTGTTAGGGATTTTTCAAAAATTTTAAATCAGTTGGTGGTTTAGATAAACTCCAAAAAAGTTTTTTAAAAATCCAAATATTCCTAATTTCAGCAGGAGGTCTATCCGCCTCGAAACCATCGAGACCGACCCCGTCGAACTTCTTCATCACTCGGTTCATCGGAGCAAACACTGACAGGGATAGTGTGTATGGATTGGAGGTATGGTTTTTTTGAAATTAGGTGAAAGGAAAAAAAGAGATTGGGTTGGTATTTGAAGAACTGCGGTTTAAAAAATTTCGGAACAGGAATTTTTTTTCAAGCTTTAAAAATTTGGATTTGATTTTTAAAAAATTTGAAAGCTACTCTGAACACTCGAGTATTGCTTTTTGCATTAAAAAATCAAGAATATGAGAAATTTGAAACAGAAAAGTTTTAAAAATTAGAACAGCGCGATCACCAATCAAATTGATTTTTCTAGCAATCTAGGAGCAATCTATAATTTTTTGAATTCGGAAATTTTAATTTCCAGATCCACTGGTCCGACGGCGACCGCACGTTCACCCAACGGACCCGAGACCAACTGAAAGCCCTCCAACACCGACTCCTTGATGAATTCGGCCAACAACGCAGTGAGAAGACATCGATGTCGTCGTTTGACGAGGAGAATAAGAAGTTGTCGGCAAGCACGTCGACTATGGAAAGTTAGTTGGTCTTTTTAATCAGAAAATTGGATTTTCTGTTTTTAAAAAAATCCTAAATTTAAGGGGTGTTATTAGGTTGGTAAATAAGTTTCTTTCCACGATTTTCTGTATCTCACTCCACAATTGAGAAAAAAATCTGAAATTTTACCCAGATGTAGGGCAAACTTTTTCATATTTTTCAGTCAAGATACACCTTCCAATTTCAATTTTTGACCGAGATACAATTCCGTTCATCGGACCCACCAAAAATTTCCAAAAAATCGGAGAGGTGTTCGAAAATTCCAAACTAAAATTTTATAATGTACTGTTGCTTAGTGTATTTCATTACAACAATCCAAAAAATTTTATCTGCCCTAGAAAATTTTTTAGGACCTTGGACCAAAAAAGTGGTAGTTCCGTTTTGAATTTTAACTCGGTCAAAACTGAACATTGGAACTTGCCATTTGGCCAATAAATGTCTCATAGAACATCTTATTTATTGGCAAAATTTCAGATTTTTAGCTTAACTCATAATCGAGAACGAGCCGAAAGAAAGAAACTTATTTACCAACCTAATAGTTGTAAGTGATAAGATGTTTGATGGATTTAAAAATCGGGATTTAGACAAAAGTTTGGTGGTTTTTGAGTAATTTCACGAGAATAAGAAAATTCTTCTATTTTAAAAAGATCGTGGAAATTTTCTAGCTCCCAATTTATCGTCTTTCGGCCAAAAAATGACCGTTTTTTCAGTTTTAGATTTTTTTCTAGGTCAGGATGCAAAACTGGAAGCTAAAAAAAAATTCCAGAATTTTTATTTTATTTTTCTCTATTTCCATGATTTTTTTTTTAATTTTCTGATTTTGTGAAAACTTGTGCTTTTCTTGAAAATTTTATTTCATATCAACAGAAATTTTCAGTTTTCTGTTTCAAGAAAGTAATGGAAATAAGATTTTTTCCACTGGACCATTAGCGTTCGCATAGGTGGTAGAGTGATGTTGAGATGACAATAAAATCAGGAAAAGATAAAACTCCACACTCATTAGTACAGTGTTTACCAAATTTATGAATTTAGACAGTTGAAACTGAAATTTTTTGACTTTCTCGAAAAAATAATCGGATTTTTTATCTCAAAAGTGAATTTCTGGGAATAAAAAATTGTTATCTGAAACCTATTGAATACCGAATTCTATTTTTCTCAACATTTCCGTAATTTCTGAAACCGCAATTTAAAAATCCTCACTTTTCAATTTGCAGCCTCATTCGCCGTATCAGGAGACCGTATCCTTCCCCGTCTTCCCCGTGATGCCACCCCCGCCCAAATGGTCCAGTACATCAACGAACTGTCGGATTTGCCTGCCCGGATGATGATGTCTGCTGTGATTTGTGAAGAGTTCAATGGGACCCGGGCCAAGACTGAGGATGTGAGTTATTGTTTTGAATTGTGAAAAAAAAATAACTTGAGGAAAAAAAATTAGAATTGCAAGTTTTTTTTGAATTTTTGAGATTTATTTGGAACAGAAAAATGATCGAAATTGAAAAAAAAATTTCTGTTTCAATTTATCTTTTTGTTTTGGATTTTTTCGTTAGTTGCTAGTGAGTCCGTCAAATTCAAATCTTTTCGTTCAAAAAATAAAATAAAAAAACAGCCTAGGAAATGAAAGAAAATTGAATTTCACTTCGTGAAAGATTCAAAATTTTAATTTGAAAATTTCTGAACCCTTTTGGGAACAAATTGCTGTTTTTACACTATGATAGTTTTTGCGATTTTGTGAAACAGTAGTTAGCGATGAACAAAAAGTCTTCTAAGCAACCTAACAGTTTCAAAAATTTGTTATTTTTCTAAATTTTTTTGCTGAGTAGTGCTCCAATAGATCTAGTACCCTAAATTCTATCTTTTTTAAAAAGTAAAATTCAAGAATTGATCCAGAGACTCGTAAAAAAACAATTGGTCACTGTTTCAAAGAAAATGAAAAGATTGTGTTTCTTTGAAATTTTGTTAGACCCTACTCCCCTTTATCGAATTATCAGTACATGAATACATGAGATTACTTCGATGAGCAAAAGGTTCAAAAATAGAAAACAAAAGTCCTTGACATCAAAATCAATTAAAAAAAAGAAAACCCTAATTTTTCTTCGAGATTCATCAACTTTTGAATTGGAAAATTTTGGATCTCGATTTACGCCAATACTACTGTTTCTTTCCAATATCACAAGTTTGGTAGTCTCCTGAAACGGTAGTCAACGGCAAAATCCTCAAAAAAAACCCAATAACAGTTTCAAAAATTTATCACTTTTCTAGGTTTTACTGTGAAATGATGATTTTTGGTCCTGTTCCAGATTTTATGATTCAGAAATTTGCTGACGTATCGCTGTAAGACTTTTCAAAAACCGTTCTGTCACTGTAAAAAAAATTGAAAAAAATAAGAAAAAATTTTGGTTTCACCGAAATTTTATTTAATTTGAGTTTTGCAAATGATCAGTTACTTCACTGTTGTTTCGGTTTCGAATTCTCATTGCCCAGCTCAAGTTATTGCAGGAATTCCAGGAGCCAGCCGACGGACTGATATTCTCTCGCTGGAAGAACCCGCGTGCCACCTCGCCAATACGCTACTACAGTAACCGTGCCAACAATGGAAACATTGAACCGATCCAACTGCCGCAGCATCTCACACCGTTCCTCTACTCCAACATGCCGCATAATCATTTGCATGTGAGTTTTTTGATGGATTTTGGAAAAAATAATGACATCAATGAATGCAAGGAGGAAATAGTATCGCTGTCTGGATAGTCTCTGTTTCGAAAAATTTTGAAACTAAAATTTTATCAAAAATTGATAATAATCCGACGGATCGATTAAGGATAAAAATTGATCAGAAAATTGGAATTTTTGCAAATTTTTTCACTGAAAATTGATGAATAGACTTCCCAAACCATGCAAAGATTGCCGAAAACTATACCAAAATTTGATAATCTATCTTTGAAACTGTTTTTTTTAATTTTCTAAAGTGAAATTTGTAATTTTTATCTTTCAGACCCTCTTCCCGAGTTGTTCAAATTGTGGCGGTCAGCACGACTTCAAGAACTGTGACAAGATGACGTTGTTGGATAAGAAAGGTTGGTTTTTTTTTACTAATTGTCAAAAAATAACACCTGGATCGCGCTGAGAAACTGTTTTCATACAAAAAATGACTGGAGATATGGAAAATTTGGAACTGTAATTTTTAGAAATTAAAAAAGTGCTGTTTCAAAAATTTTATTTTTGCTTTTTAGAAGATTGATTTTTCAATACCTTGTCGGATATCAGATTCTTGTTTTTGTTTTTTCTTCAAACGAAAAAAATTGCAAAACAAATTGGAATTTCCAAATCAATTTCGGTTTCAAAAAACACAACAATTTTGGAAGTTGAAACTTCAGTAATAGTTCCTTTCGTCTGAAATCCGGTTTTTCTGTTGCTGTTGTTTTGGAATGCGGCACACTGTTTCTTTACAAAAATGCCTGAAAATTTTGGAAAATGTGAAACAGTAATTTTTGAAATTTGGGAAGCACCAAAATAGGATACAGTTTCAAAAATTTAGTTTCTTGTACGAAAAATTGATTTTTCAATATGCCTTTAGGATGAACTATTTTCTGCATAATTCTGTGATTTTTCCCATGGGGTTTTTTTTAAACTGATTGAATCCTCTGAGAAATTGAAATTTCCATTTGGAAAAAAAAATTTTGGAAAATGTGAAACTGTAATTTTCACAAGTATTAGGAAGCACTAAAACCATAAAATACAGTTTCAAAAATTTTGTTTATGTTTTCAAAATTTTGAATTTTTGATCTATCGTTTGGGCCGATTTGAACATATTTCTCCGGATTTCTGTGATTTTTCTCATGGTTTTTCTCCAGAATCACATTCAAAAAATCTAGGAAAATTTGAAAAATCTGAATTTGTTTCCAGTTTCGAAGTTTTGGTGTTTGAAAAGAAAACTGTTACGAAATTTGTATTAATTTTCCAGAATGAGATTTCGCTGATTATCTTCAGGTGATGTCAATTACGAATTTTTCCTAGTAAAATTCAGTTTTTTTTTGGATTTTTTGAAAAATTGCAAAGTGCAGTTTCAAAATTTTGACATTTTATTTTTCGGTGTGCCAATCACCATTGAACCTCTACTAGATGTTCTAAATCTATCTAGAAAATATTCCAATCCCTCTTATTTTTCAGTGGAACACAAACTGCATCTGGAACCCGACCCGAGTCAACTGCCCACCTCCTCCTCTGCAGTCGGTCCCCTCATCCACCACGGCTACCCCCATCCAGCACCTGCCGGAGGAATTCCACCCGTCTACATGGATGGTCATGTCATGGTGCCAATCACCCATCAACAACACTATCAGTACCATCAACACCATGGACACGGACCACCGCAACAACAGCAAATGCAGCTTATGAATACGGGTAGGTTTTTTGGTGGAAAAAATGGAAAAACATCATGAAAAGGGGATCCTATTTATTTATAACTTATAAGTTAGTACTGTTTTGATGGAAATTTATAATAATTTGAAACTGATAAATTTAGTTTTCTATCAGATAAAAAGTGAAAAGAAATTATCATTGGTCCAATTTTAAAAAAGTTTAAAAAACTTTCTGTTGAATTCGAGAAAAACGTGCTCTGACACTGAAAAAATAAAAAAAAATTCGGATAAAAAATAAGATTGGAAACAGCAAAAATTTTAGACTGGCTAGGTTTTCTTTTAAATTTTTTTTGCAAAAAGAAACATGAATAAAGAGCATATCCGAATTGATTCATTTCTGTTTTTGTAAAATGTTCAACAATTATTGAAACTGATAAATTTTGATTTCGAAAAAAAACGAACAATTGAGAATTGGCTCTGCATTTTTTCTAAATTTTTAAAAACCAATTTGAAATAGAGATAGATGAGAAATGTTTGTAAGATGTTTTCAGAGAGAAAGCAACATTTGAAATTATTACGAATGGAAATTTGAGTTTCGAAGAAACTGAAAACTTTTTTGTAGTTTTTTTCTGTTTCAAAAAATAGACAAAAATTCCAGTCGGTGATTTCAGTCGTTGAGTGAACTTTACTGTGTGAATTACAAATTCAAAACAATCCTGTTAGAAATTTTATGAACCAAGTAGCCGTCTACTGAAATTCGCATTTCTTTTCAAAAAAGGAGAAGTTTTGAAACTAAAAAATTTCTGTTTCAAGTAGAATAGAAAAATGCTAATTTGCCAAGAATTTTCGCTTTCTGGTTGAGTCATCCTTTTCTATGCAAGCTACACACTTTAAAAAAAATCCAATAAACCTCCAAACGATCCCTTTTCAAAAAAAACTAACAATAGTCAAAAATTAGACGAAAAGATGATAAAGTCAATAAATCAGTTTGAGTATGAAAAATTTTAGAAACATGAAAAAATTACGCAGTTTCAAAAATTTTTGATTTTCCAAAAAAACACTTTACACTCAATTCCACTGAAAATAATAAAATTGATTCGATAAATTGATTGGAAACCAATTTTTTTAAAATAAGAATTCCTGAAAATTGAAAAAAAACTGCCTCATAAAAAAAGAAACTCTCAATTTCTAAATTTTCATTGAATCCTGTTTTCCAATTTCTGGATCCAAAAAATTTCAAATCATTCCTAAACAGTTATTTTTAACAAAATTTCAAAGTCAGAAAAAAAAAACCGTTTCAGAAATTTTTGGTTTTCAAAAAAATATTTTCTCCTCAATTCTCTCCGTTCAATTTCACTGAATTGCAACTTCCAAAATAATAAAATTGATCAGTATTCCAGCAGTCGCGTTCCGGCCCTCCCACTTCGAGACACCGCCGATGTTAGTCTACCCGACAGGTCCCCCACCCCTTCCACAAGCCCCGCCCACTTCTCAAAACGGAGTGAATCCCACCAATTTCTAGCTTCTTTCTAGTCTCTTTTTCCCCAAAATGTTCTCCGTTTTCTCTTTTCTCGAACACTACGTGTATTATCGGATTTTCTCTCGCTCTTTGCCATTTTTAGGATTTTTGTTTTACTAAGCCCCGCCCCCTTTTCTCCCCTTGTTTCGTGTCTTTTTCGTCGTGATTTTAGTGACTAACCCAATTGCCCCGTGTCAGAACCGCCAAAATGTTTTATTTCCTGGATTTTTGGATTTTTTTGGAATTTTTTAGACCCAAAAATCGTTGAAAAAAATTCAAAAAAAAATCCGGAAATTCCAAAAAAAAAAAAATTTTTTTTTTGAATTTTAAAATTTTTTTTTCCAAAAATGCTGGTCATTTTTACGTCCCCTTTTCCCCTATTTTAGGCATATTCCAATCTCTATACATGGATTTCTATATTTTTTATTCTTTATTCTATGGAATTTTTGGCCCCGCCCCCTCCAAGACCCCCTTGCTCATTTTCTGTGTTTGAATTGTTCTTTTTTAGACTCTTTATATTTATTTGTAGGTGTAAATGAACGGTGGAACTAAAAACGGGATTGAAATTGACGATTTTTCAAAAAAAAAATTTAAAAAAGTTTTTGAAAAATTGAAAAATTTCGAAAAAAAAATTTTTTTTTTTGAATTTTTTAAAAATTTTTATTCGATTTCATAGATTTACAACCGTTTTAAAAATATTACAAAAATATGAAAATGAGATGAGAAAATGGGGAAATCACTACTTTCTGACTACACATTTTGAAAAGTGAATTTTAGAGAAATTCGAATTTTTTAGAAAAATACAAAAAAATCAATGAAAAAAATCGGAAATTATCAACAAAATCAATCGATAAAATGCTGAAAAGACACTGAACACGGGACGAGAAATTCGGGAAAAAACGCGGGATTTTTGGAATTTTTTCAGCAAGGATTACGGTAGTTTTGGGGAAAGTGTGCATGCACTGGAATTGACGACAAATTGCGGATTTAAGGGGGAAATTTGAATTTTTAAAGAAAAAAAGGATCTGGAAATGGAAAATGGCAGGAAATAAGGCCCTGAGAAGGGAATGGGCAATTTTTTGGGGATTAGGGAAGGAATACAAATTTTTTTTGGAAAAATTAGAAAAAAAATTAAAAATTGACAGGAAAATTAGACAATGAGCAGTAATTACAGACAAAAGTGATAGAGAAAAAAAAAGGAAAAAAAGAAAAAAAAAGGGAATTTTTTTGAATTTTTTTATGGGGTTTTGGGGCAATTTTGAGAGAGGTTTGAATTTTCAAAAAAAATTTTAAAAAATCAAAAAGAGAAATTTGGATTTTTAGGGTATAATAAGAGGGTAAAAATGAAAAAGGGAATATCGATGGATTTAAAAAAAAATTTGAATCTGAAAAAAATGGTTCCTGGAGACTTTTAGGATTCAAGGTTTAGCGAGATGAAGAAGTGCCAATGGTGTTTTGACGGCGGCTGAAAAAAATGGAAAATTAGAATTACTGGAGGATTACTGTAAAACTGGATTACTGTAGGTAGCATTTTCATTTTTTTTTGTTTCAAATTTTTCAAAAAAAATTTTAATTTTTTTTTGATTGATCAGAGGGTGTTTTACCAGCCGAGAATTGATTATTATGATAGAAAGATTGATGTTGGATTACTGTAGCTACTGTACTCTAGTACTGTAGAAAATAACTGGATTACTGAAGGTACAATTTTTGTTTTTTTGCAGTTTCAAACTTTTTTTGAAATGTTTCAAGGTTAGAGGGAGTTTATTGGAACGTATTCAAGAGCCACAAATATGTAGAAAAATCCAGTGGAAGTTTTTTTAGTTGCGAATTTTTCAATGTAAAAAAAAACTATTAAAACTCTGATTTTTAGAAAAAAAATTATGTTTCTGAAAATTCTTTTAAAAATTGGAAATTTACGAAATCAGTGCCTCCAACATTTCCGCTAGTCACAATAATCAAACAAATTTGATGAAATTCGATTGCGGCTATGAAAAACTCTACCACCTAGGAAAATTCAAAAAAAAATTTTCTACTGTTTCAAAAATTTCAAAAACCTCTATGCACTGATTGGAGAATAATGCGTAGTTGGAGATACTACCCAAAAACTGAACAAAACAATTCACATAAATTTTTTCTCAGTTTCAAAAGTTTTAGAAATCTAGGAACTTGGTTTAAAATCCAGTGGACTATTTTTCGAGTTGTAAAAACTCAAATTCGAAAAAAAATTCACAGTTTCAAAAAATCGAACATTCTTGAAAATCCAATAAATCGTACCCGAAATCTATGGAAAAAACCCTACCACCTTGGAAAATAGAAAAAAATCTACTGTTTCAAAAATTTCAAAAATCTCTATGCACTAACTGGAAAATAATGCGTGGTTCATCTTCGTGTCCAAAAATGCAAAAAAATTTGATATATTTTTTTCGCAGTTTCTAAATTTCTAGAAATCTACAAATTTCGCTCAAAATTCAATAAAGGCATGTTTTTGGCAAGAATTTTTTAATTACAAAAAAATGCAAAAACTCTGATTTTTTTTGTTTATTAAAAAATTCCAGTTTCAAGAAATTCTCAAAAAATTGAAAGTCTTCGAAAATCAGTACTTCCAATCTCAACGCTAGTCACAATAATCTAACAAAAATTTTTAAACTTTAAAGTGCGGCTGTAAAAATACCTAGACTACCTGGGAAAAATAGGAAACATCAACAGTTTCAAAAAATTTTGAAAAATTCTACCCGTTAACTGGAAAATAATGGCTGGTTTGTGTTCGTAACAAAAAACTCAACAAAAAAAATTCAATTCAACTTTTTACAGTTTCCAAATTCTTAGAAATCTAGAAAATTCGCTAAAAATTCAATAAAGGCAAGTTTTTGATACGATTTTTTTTGATTAGAAAAAAGGCAAAACGTCTAATTTTTTGTAAGTAAAAAATTTTCAGTTTCAAAAAAGTCTAAAAAAATCGCAAATCTTCAAAAATCAGTACTTCCTGAATGCTAGTAACAATAATCAAACAAATCTAGATTATTTTTAAATTGCGATCGTAAAAAACCTAGACCATCTGGAAAAAATTAAAAAAAATTATCCACTGTTTCAAAAAACTCTGAAAATGCCTAGGATCTATAGGAAGCTAATAACCGACTCTGAACAGCATTGATTGACTTTTAAAAATTCTTTCAACCCACCTAACATTGGAAACATGTCTTCTTCCTTGTGCATGATCTGCTTGCGCCGTCTGCGGGATTGTGCATCTGCACACATTACAAAAAACTGTTGGGTGTCTGGAAGAAGTAGTCACAACTGGACTGAAGACTCCTTCCAAAGACTCTCGATGTGGGCAAAGAGCGTTTTCTAGCTGTTCTCGTACTCCCATAGAATTCGCAATGTTTACAATGAGTCGCATCGTGAGATTCGCTTCTTCCTCGTTTATCGGTTGATCTGGTCGATTTCCCCGAAGCGCTTCTTTAGCTCTTCTTCTAATTACTGTTAGCAGAGCATTGTATTCATCTGCCGCAGCCGCCCGGCGTCTTCTAAACCTATTAAGAAGCCGTGGCGCTTCATAAATCATCGAGGCATATTTCAAGGTGTAATCCCGGCAAACTTGGATCAAGGAGACCGCGTTGATATTCAAAAGTCTCGCGTAATCCATAACATTAAACAAGTCACTTTGAATTGCTTCTCCATTAGGTTGAAAGGTATTCCGAGACACTAGAATGTCGGCCATGGTCCTTGGTGCAATGTGATGGAAATTTGGCTCGGATGGAATGAACACTTGCATGATGCGATAGGCAGTCACACATTCTCCAGATGTCACTTTAGGTGTCAAAGAGAATATTGGCTCGGGGATAGGGATAACGGGGGGTCTGAGACGTGGTCGGGGTTCTTCTTCAATGTAAGATGAGTCATCAGATGAAGTGGAATCCGAGACTACTGGATCATCGATTCTAGGCTCATGTGGGGCGTTTTGAAAGCGGAGAGTTGGATCTGGGCGGTTTTGATTAATAGGATCCCCCAGAGCTCCTCCAAAGAATTGTCGCAGTGTTTCAATGTGATTTGCATTTCTTTGAATCCTCCTCTCTTCATCGTCATTTGGATGTAGCAATCTATCCAAAATCCTCTCATTGATCCTCTGTGTCTCCCTCTGCTGTGCACTCTCCCTTTCCCTTCTAAAATGAGCCTCTCTGACTACATCCAAGTTTCTTCTCGGATCCGCTTCCTCCCGAGCAACAGCTTCTTGTTGAAGAAGAGCATCGATTTGGTTGGCTTGTGGAGCGACGATTGGATAGAGGAATGGCGGGTTTTGAGGCGCTGGAGGTTCCGGAGGCGGGTAGACTACCATTTCCTGGAAAATTTTTATTTGGATTTGGAGAATTGGGTACGTATATCTACTATTGTTTCCTAAAAATGACTAGATTTATGGATTTTTTGAAACGGGGTTTCAATTTTTTTTTGATTTTTTGAAATTTTTCTAGCCTCATTTTTCATTTTCTAGTACATAGAAGGTTCATGTGGGTGTACTACCATTTCCAGAAAAATTTTAGTTTGAATTTGGAAATTTGGAAGCATGTGTTACTATCATTTAATAAAAGTGACTAGAGTTATACATTTTTTGAAACGGAAAATCTAAATTTTTTTGATTTTTTAAAATTTCCTAGGCTCATTTTTCATTTTCTAGTTGGAGTTACAGGGAGACTACCATTTCCTGGAAATTTTTGGTTTTAATTTGGAAATATGGGTACACGCACATACACACTATAATTTTCTAGAAGAGACTAGATTTATGAAATTTTTGTAACAGAAAATTCAAATTTTTTTGAAATTTTTTTTTGAAATTTCTAGGTTTGTTTTTCATTTTTTAGTAGCTGGAAAATTGAAAGGATTTGGGATTTTTAGTGAGAGGTCGCGGATCACTATCATTTTTTAAAAGTAACTTGATTTATAGAATTTTTGAAACAGAAACCCTTATTTTTTTAATTTTTGAAAATTTTCCTAGGCTTTTTTATTTATTTTCTAGTAGGAGGTTCAGGTGGGTAGACTACCATTTCCTGATTTTTTTTTGAGTTTGGAAACTTGGATGTATGTGGTACTATCATTTTCTAGAAGACACTCGAATTATAGAATTTTTGAAACAGAAAATCTGAATTTTTTGATTTTTTGAAATTTTTCTAGCCTTGTTTCTCATTTTTTTAGTAGCTGGAAAATTGAAATTTTTGTAACAGAAAATTCAAATTTTTTTGAAATTTTTCAAAAAATTTCCTAGACTCATTTTTCATTTTCTAATAGGAGTTTCAAGAAGACTACCATATTTTTCCTGGAAATTTTTATTTGAATTTGGGATTTGAATAAATCGTGTTACTATGATTTTCTATAAAAGACTAGAATTTTTGAATTTTAGAAACAGAAAATCTGATTTTTTTTTTAAATTTTGAAAATTTTCTAGGCTCATTTTTCATTTTCTAGTAGAAGTTCTAGGAAGACTACAATTTCCTCGAATTTTTTTTGAATTTGAGAATTCAGAAGGATGTTGATTATTGTTTTCTAAAAGTAACTAGATTTTTTTGTAATTTTTCAAGTCTCATTTTCCATTTTCTAGTGCATTAGAGGTTTATGTGGGTAGACTATCATTTTCTCGAAAATTTTTATTTGAATTTGGTGATTTGGAAACATTTGATCACCATCATTTTCTGAAAGAGCCTATGGTTATGGAATTTTTGTAACAGAAAATCTAAATTTTTTTGATTTTTTTCTGTTCCTCAAATTATTTATTCTATCAGTTTTGATTGTTTCTTGTTACCGTTGCGAACTTTTGTTCCCTAATTTTTTACATATCATTTTTTCAAATAAAAAAAGTGAAATGCCATCAATTTATGGTTTTTTCTAATTTTTCAAAATCCGCTAAAAAAATTTTTTTTTGTTCACTGTTTCAAAGTAGTGAAATTAGATTTTCGAACCTCGAATGTTTGCTCCTTTCATCAATAACTCTTCCATAAAAGAAACTACAAAATTTCATGATTTTTCTTTTTTCATTAATTTTTTTCGGTTTCTAAAACTCAAAAGTACAATTTCAAACTTGAAAATTTTGTTATGCTCCATCCAGCGATTTCCAAAAAAAATTCCATAGCTTTTTCAAAACATTTTTAGAATTTCAATTCTCCGAAATTTCACATTTGTTCAGCAAAATTGGTTATTTTTTTATTTTTTTTTTGAAAAAATCGTAACCAAAGTACATGGATCAAACAGTGCTAGATTAGAAAAAGTGTTCCCCATTTTTGAAACTGTTTTTTTTTACAGTTTCTAATTTTCTTCATCATTAGCGAAATAAATCGGAAATTGCTAACAGTTTGGAAAGAGTTGATGTTTCGAAAATGAATTTTTCTAGTGAAACAGTTTTTTTTTTTCAATTTCTCAAAAAATCATAGTTTCAAAAGATTTGAATTTTTTGCTGTTTCGAAACGGATTTTCGAAAAATTTCGTTTGATTTTCCCGATTTTCCAGTACGTTTCCAATTTTTTTTGCAAATTTTTATTAGATTGTTTAGGATTCGTCTAATAAACAACAGATCTAATTTTCTATTTTTTCTATTTTTTGAAACATGAATCTTATTTTCAAAAATAACTCACCCTCATCCAATCATTATTGATAACTCTGTCCCTATTCTCCCTCTCCATCCTGTCCCTTTCTCGTTCCTCAACTCTCATTCTAAATTGTCTCAACGTGATATCCGGAAATGGCAATGGAGGATCTCCTTGTTTCGCTCTGTCCATATTTCTCATTATCTTGTCAATACTTCTTTCAATTTCATCGAATTTCGTTATTTCTCCTTCAAATATTCTTTTCGAAATGTTCGGCGTCACGTTTTTCTTGTCGATTTCAGCGCGTTGACGCATTGCTCGGAAGACCACTTTTGAGTGTTCTGCAAATTTTTTTTCTGTTTTTTTAAATCTTGATTTTCTTGTAAATTTTCGGTTTTTCAATTACTCAGAAAAGCATACTCCATTCATTTTTTTTTGAGTTTTGAATTTCAAATTAAAATTTTTGAAATTCCTAATTTTCCTATTTTTTCTAATGCTAAAAAATTCCTGTTTTTCTTATTATTGATTTTCGGACAATTGGGGCTTTTCAAAGTTGACAAATCAGATTCACTGCATTCCTAATTTTTTTCAATTTTTCGAAGCCAATTTTACTTTTCTGTGTTGAATTTTAATAAAAAAAAAAGTTTAAAAATTTTTTTTTCAATTTTTTAAAAAATTTCCTATTTTTTAGTTTTTTTTTTCTGTTTCTCTAATTTTTGATTTTCCAATGAATTTGCAATGTTCTAATTTCAATGTATCTCGAAGACACCAAACTTATTCATTTTTTTTGAATTAGTGGTTTTCAGATTAAAATTTTGAAAATCATAACTCCTTTCAAAAATTTCTAAAAAATTCCAGTTTCTCTAATTATTGATTTTCTTACAATTGGGCTTTTCAATATTGCCGATTTTGATTTTCTTTTTTGAATTAAAAAAATTTTCAATTTCTCAAAAGTTCATCCGGCATTAATTGTATTTTGTTTAACCACCTAAATTTGATAGGAAATTGAAACAGAAAAAATCAAATTTTTGAAGATATTTTTTAGAATTTTCCGTTTCAGGAAATTTTCAAATTTTTCCTTCTAAATAAATTTATTAATGGTCGACATACTAATTTTTTGTTCAAAATTTTCAACAGTTTCTTTTTGAAAAAATCTGTACTGACCTCTACCCTTATTCTCACTTTTTAAAAATTTCAGTTTCAAAAATTTTCGATCGAAAAGATTTTTTTCAGTTTTCCAATTCGTTCGCTCTATACGATTCAACTCACCATGCAAATCCTCCATCGACATCTGACTCAACTCATTTTCCGGAACAATCTGTCCAAGTCTCTCGAAATTGTAATACTTCTCATCTGCCTCGTCATCGGAGTCTGGGTTCTTGACAAGAGAGAGGACTGTTAGGATTTCTGAAAAATTGGGGTTTGAGCATGAAATGATAAAATTTTTACTGCTTCAATTTTTTTTGAAAATTGATGAATTTCAAAAATTAGTGATTAATAGTCTGGTGGAGAGACTTTTTTAAAAAATTTCTTAAATATTCTAAAATTTTTCTAGAATCAAAACTTCTGCAAAATCGGATAATGCATAAGAATAGAAATTTTTTTTAAAAGTCACTAAAAATCAATTTCTATTTTTTCACTGTTTCATTACTTCTTTTAACTTGCAAAATTCAAAGCTCTACAATATTTCAGGCTTCTGCAATGATAAAAAAAAAATCAAAAAACAATACAAAAATCAAAAAAAAATTGGAACGTTTTTTACTGTTCCAAATTTTTCCAAAAATTTTTTTTTGCAAAATTGAATAATGTGTGATTTATAATTTTTTTGCTGTTTCAAAATTTTCTAAAAATCATAAATATGTATCTTAAATTTGCATTCTTCCGGTCGAATCTTTTCTGGAAAAAAGACGCTCTAAAAAATCCTTAAAAATCAATTTCAATTTTTTTTCACTTTTTCAAAATTTTTTAAAAATCAAAGTGTTTTTGAAGAGTTTAGTGTTTGTTTGTTTTATTTTACATTACAGTAATGGTTGTTTGAAAAATATTCACATGGTACTAAACAAGAAGCATAGGTTCAGAGAAAAGATAAATTTCTGAAAAAGAAAAAAAATTTTTCACTGTTTCAAAAATTTTTCGAAATTTGCTGAATTCGAAATTCAACATTACATATCTTGTCTGGTCGGTAATCTATAAAAAAAGTTTTTCGCTGTTCTAAATTTTTCTAAAAATTTATTTCCCACAAAAAATAATAATTTCTCGATGTGTTGTGTACTATAAAAAAAATCAAAAATCCGAGAAATTTTTTTTCACTGTTTCAAAAATTTTCTAAAAATTATTCCATTACAAAATAGACTAGTACACGCTTCTTATGCTTATGTACAGTAACCCTCAAAAAAAATTCGAAAAAAAACTCACGCATCAATTGAAAATTAATGGGCATACTCGCGGGTGCTTGCTGGCTAACCCGGCGACATTCCGGGCACTTTACACCAAATGGGATATCCCTGTTGAAATTCGACGGATGCGAACATCCAACAATACATCTTGTACAGAAAGAATGGCCACAACAAAGAATTCGCGCCTGGTTTTTCTCTTGATGAAACAGATCGTAGCATACACGACAGGAATGCACGTAGTCTGCGACCTCAGCAATGAGTTCTTTCGTTGTTTTCGTGTTTTCAGAAGATGGAATTTGACGGAGAAGTTCTTCAGAACTGGGTTTTGGAGGTGTTCCATCTGGATCCGGGTCCGGATCTTTTTCCTGTGGAACCAAGTCGATTGGAGACATTTTTTCGAGCTCTGCGGTGTACTTTTGAAGCTCTTCCAGGTCTGATGGCTCCAAGGTTTCAATGCTTCTGGAAAATTAAATTGGTTTATGAATTTGACATAATTTCTGAAATTTTAGAAAATTAAAAAAAAATGTTCACTGTTTCCAAAATTTTTTAGAATTTGCTGAATTCAAAATTCAACAATTTCTCTTTCAGAAATTGAACTAAAAATTTGAAATTTGGCACACACATGGACTAACTCTAGAGACAATTTGTGGTAAAATTTGAGCTTATAATTTTTATTTTTGACCGAGATAAAATTCTAAAAATTCAGAAAGTCCCTCCCATTTTTAGGGTCAAAATTTAGAATCAAAATTTTTAAAAATTGCTAAAAAATTCATCAGAGCAGTTAGATTTTTTCTGAATAGTGGAATTGAATGCGCGTATATTCAATACATAACTGCAGTTTAGTTTGAAATTTTAGAATGAGTTTTCGAATTTCAGAAATTTGTCAAATTTTTGTTAATTTTTCTTGATTTTTGCACCGTTCTCATTAATTTTTTTTGAGCTTGTAAGTTTTTTAAAAATTTTGAATCAAAAATTGAAAAATTTACAAATAGATTTAGCACCATTTCCACCAAAAATTTTTGTTTTATTGCAATTTTTCGAAAAATCGAAATTTTTTTTGAAAATCAAAAATTTTTAAAATTCAATTTTTTTTGAAAAATTGCAATAAAAAACAATTTTCGGTGCACATAGATGGTGAAAAATCCATTTATGAACTGTTTTATTCTTGATTTGAGTTTTTAAAATCATTTACAAGCTCAAAAAATCAAAATTAGTGAAACCAGTGCAAAAATCAAGAAAAAATGACAAAATTTTGACCCATTCCAAAAAATTTGACTCATTCCAAAAAAAAGTTAAAAATCGTTTTAAAAATCCAAACTAAAATGCAATTTTATATTGGCAATACGCGCATTTTATTCCACTTATCAAAAAAAAATCTAGCTGCTCTGATGAATTTGTTAGCAATTTTGACCTAAATTTTTTCAGATTAAAAAAAAATTTTAAAAAAATTTCGATTTTCAATTTTTCAATTTTCCAAATTTTTTAAAGCAAATTTCAAATTTTTGCTCTAAAAACTAACCTAATATTTGGCTGTGGAAGAACTGGAAGCTCCATTCTTGGAATATCCTCCTCGTCTTCCTCGTCTTCCGGTGTTCCAGGAACATCAACAGCTCTATATTCCGGATCAATTCTCAGACGAGGAAGTGCAAAACTCAAAGCTTCCTCAGCACTAATGACACTCTCCTGGTCAGTTGTACCACCGTAAGAGGCGTCTGCATTCGACATTATCTCGACCTCTTCCTCTTCGGACATTTTGAAGAAAAGGGGGTGGTTTTTTTAGGGAAGTTTGGCTTTGATGGTATTAGCTGGAAAATTGGCTAAAAATGAAAGGAATCATTTGAAAAATATGAGATAAATTAGAAAGAATTGGGGAAACAGAAAAAAATTAGCATAAGGACAAACGTAAGACCAATGAATTACCCGGGACAATTTCAGAAGGTTAGAAAAAATTGGTGAAACAGAAAAAATTTAGGAAAGATTGTTTTTATTCTGTTTTTTTCTGTCTAATCGTCTCTACAAACTAACCGAAAATTTTTTTGACGTTTAGGAAAAATTAGAGAAACAGAAAAAAAGACAAATGAATTGTTTTTCAATTTTTAAAAAAATTACAGGGCTTTGGAAAATTTAATTTGGTTGATTTGAGGAATTTTGGCTTTGATGGTATTAGCTGAAAAGTAGCATGAGTCAAACGAATTACTCAAAAAAGTGAGATAAATTAGAAAGAATGGGAGAACCAGAAATTTTTTAGAATGAACAGATAGTGTTTTCTTCTTGATTATTTCGACTAATGGGATTGTAGCATTACTCGAGACAATTTTGAAAGGTTAAGAAAAATTTGAGAAACAGAGAAAAATGTTTTTTTTTTTCAAATTAAAAAAAAAAAAAACTTCAACTTTTTGATGGAAAAATTTTGCAGTTGGAAAAAAAAGAGACAGAGTTTTTCAAAATAATAGTTCAGTAAATCTACTGATTCCAATAACTGGACGAAAAAGTAAAACATTAGAAAAAACTTGAGAAACAGAAAAAAATTAGCATAGGAATAGTTTTTTTTCTGGTTTTTCAGTTGAATGAAATCTGTGCCTGGGAAAATTTTGAAAATTTAGGAAAGTTTAAAGGAAAAGAAAATAATTTTTGTATGGAAAAAGAGTGTTTTTTTCTAGTTTTTTTCATTCTCATGAAAACGATGTTATTATCTGGTAAAATTTTGGGAAGTTAGAAAAAATTAGAGAAACAGAAAATTTTGCTGATTTTGTTCTGTTTTTCCAATTTTTCAAAAAATTACACGTTTGTTTTTACAATCAGTGTAGAATTTTTGAATTTGGTTAGTGGACGGTATGGAGCAACTGGAAAAAAACATAGAAAATTTGAAAAATGGGTGGAACATGGAACAGAAAAAAAAAATGATTTGTAAGCTTCAAAAATTAGGATGAAAATTTCAGTAGTTTGAATTTATAATTTTTTATAAAACAAAGGCACCAGGAAGCAAGCAGAGAAAAATTAGAAAATTGATGGATAACTGGAATAACAGAAAAATAATTGTGTTCCATTTTTTTTTCAATTTTTGGATTATTTTAAAAGTAGACACTTCAAAATCTAGATAGTGGAATAGAATTTGCATGATCAGATGAGAAATAAAGAGGACTCAACTGCAAAACGCGATAACCATCAAAACTGTTGGAAGTAAACACGGCAAATACATTAGGAAATTTTGAAACTGCACTTTTTTTTTTGATTTTCTGTTTCAAAAAATTGACATAAATTTTGAACTTATCAAACTTGGTGTTAGTAAGCAAAATTGAATTGAAACTTTTTATCTATTGATAATAATTCAAAATATTATACATAGACACATAAATTCCCATCATGTGCCCGCAGCAGTAGAGGGGGATTTTCTATCTTTTTTTCTATTTTTTTGGGGGGAATCAATAGAGGGAGGAGTGTTTCGCAATAAATTTACTGTTCCAGCGAAATTTGTTATGCTAAATTGGAATTGACAAGATAATTACAAGTCTGCTCGAAATGAACAGTTTTTGATCCATAAGGCAGATAGATTTTCCAAAAAAAAAATTATGTTTCAAAAAAAATTAGAAGATTTTCTATTTTACTTTTATCCGTTTACAAGCAGTTTAGCAATACGAAGCATGTCAGATCAATAAACTAATTTTATAAACTCAAAAAAAATCAGAAAAATTGAAACAGAATTTTTTTTTTAATTCAAAAAATTAGAAAAAAATCAGAAAGTGTCAGGAATAAATTTCTAGGACCTCTGAAAATTTTCTAAAATTTTAAAAATAAAAATTTTCTGGTTCTTACATTTTTAGCACACTACCAAGACCTAAAAACCTTATCCTACCCAATTTTTCTAATAAAAAAAATAAATTCAAAAAGTCCAGGATTTCTAGAAAATCAGCAACTTCAAACTATAATTTTTTATGAATAAGCCTATAAAAAAAGAAAACGAGTCGAGAATAATAAGGGAAATCTGCAAAATTTAAGGAAAAAAAGGGGAAAATTCAAACTTCAAAGAACCTTCCAAAAAAGTCCCTGAAACTCTGAAATTTCCAGGGCAAAAATCAAGAATCAACAAGAATCCAATAAATCCCTATAAAATCCATCAATTACTCTCTAAAAATCGGAAAATTTAGCTCAATTACAGCCAGAAATCCGATCTTTACGCATTGATTTTCGCACCGGCGAAGGGAAGCCTCAGCGCAGTGAACGAACAAAGTCCGCAAACACCGAGTGTGTCGGCATCGAATTGCACGCGCAAGTCGTTCTCGTCGTCTGTGTCTAACGGGATGGGAAGAAAGGGGAATGGCTAGCTTATGGACGGAAAGAAAGGGCCGTATGAACAGAGAAAAGAGACGAAGAATGGGAAGGGAAGAATGGACGGAAGGAAAACGGGACGACGTTTTCTTTCCGTTTTGTGGTGTTTGTTAGTGGGCGGCTAGTAGCCAAGAGAACACCTTTTGCACTGTTTTTTTCTGATGATTTTTTTCTTGCGAATGATGGTATAATTGAATGACAGTAGTGATAAAAAAGTCTTGAAGTTTTTTGAAACATTAAAAAAATTCGATTTTTGCTACCATGTTCCGGCGAATTACTGATTTTTAAAAATCAATTCAATTTTTTAAGGATTTTTAAAACAGAAAAAAATTTGAAAGAAATTTAAGTTTTTAAAAAAAAAACTAGAGAAAACTGATAAAGGATTTTAGATTTTTTTCAATTTGTCTCTTCGCAGGCATTGTTTCAGAGTGATGCTCAACATTTTTTAAAAATTTTCTGAAATGGTGAATTATTTTATTTTTGAAGATTGCCTTTCTGATTTGCACATTATTTTCTGACTGTTTTTTGTAGTGATAGTTTTGTAGTGAGGCTTGAAAATTTTTTGAAACAGTGAAAAAGTTTAAAATCAGAGCATATTAGAGAATTTTAATTTTTTTCCCAACATCCAGCGGATCACACACTGGTTTTCGAAATTCATTTCAATTTTGAAGGATTTTTTGAAGCAGAAAAAGAACATAAATCAGTCCTAATTTTCTTTGGAGAAAATTAGTGAAAAATGATAAAGGATTTTGACCTATTGTTTTAGACTGATGCTCCATTTTTCAAAAAATTTTTGAAACGGTAAATTTTATTTTATTTTTTCCATCTGATGAATTCGTACGAAACTTCCAATGAAAGTTTTTAGTCTGCTATAATTATTACAAAAGTTGAACAGTGTTTCAAGTTTTTTTTTAAATCCAAATAACTAGACGCTAACGATGTGAGCTAAAAATGTGAACTAATGTTTCAAATTTAATTTTTTTTTTGAAGTGTAGACCTCTTTGCTATTGGTTCAAACTGTCTAGAAGGAACGTTCAAAATCTCTATGAATCAGAAATTGTTTTTTTTTCATTTTCCACTTATGTACATGCCCATTTGACTGTTGATGAGATTACTAGTTTTCGAAAATCAATTCAATTTTTTCAGGATTTTTAAAACAGTAAAAAACATTCTCAAATTCCATTTTTATTGAAAAAAAAAAATAGAGAAAACTGATAAAGGATTTTAGATTTTTCTTTCAATTTTGCCCCCTAGAAGCATTGTTTCAGGATGATGCTCAACAATTTTCAAAATTTTCTGAAACGGTGAACTTTGTTTTATTTTTGAAGATTGCCTTTCTGATTTGTACATTACCTTCTGACTGATTTCGTAGTGATGAGAAAGTCTTGAACATTTTCCAAAACACTAAAATTTTAGTGATAGTGAGAGGTTCGTCTGTTCCGTCGTGCATTATTTTTTAGTAGTCCTATCAATTTTTAGGAAATTTTAGAAACAGAGAAGAAAAGTTACGAATTCAAGTTTTCATTGAAAAAGCTAGTGGAAAACTGATAAAGGATTTTAGATTTTTTCAGTTTGTCTCTTCGCAGCATTGTTTCAGGATAATGCTCAAAATTTTTCAAAAACTTTCCGAAACGGTGAATTTTGTTTTTTTCCAATTTGACCAAGTTTTCTTTAAAAGTTTGTAGTCATCTAATTAAAAACTGCATGAATGTTTCAAATTTTTTACAAAAATCCGAATGACTGGAGGAAAACAATTCGTCTTTCATGGTAACAACATAAAATCGAAAAACAAAATTTCTGTTTCTCTTAAAAAACATCTTGAAATTTGATATTTGAAATTAGTTACTCCGACTTGATAATTTTTTCTCCATTCATTTTTCATCCAAAAAAAATTCCAAGAAATCCTAATTTTTCCCACTAATTTGCTCTAATTTTCTCTAATTTTTTTTTGTGTTCTGCAATCTATTTTGCTACCCGGAACTCAACAAAAAACATGTTTTTCTTCTCATTTTTGACCAGACAAACCGTCTCTATCATGCCTAGAGTACACAAAAATAGGTACCCAAGTACTCAAAATGATCAAAAAACAGGTTAAAAATTTTGAAACGGTCAAGTTTTTTTTTTCTCTAATTTGAAAAAAATTGCGTTTTCTAATTTGACCTGTCTATACATAGATACTGATAAGAAATAGTGATAAGATAATTTTTTGGTCTGTTTCAGTTATCAGTAACTATTTTCTAGCATTTTTTCGTTAGTGAAACTCGATTTCTTTTCCTATTTTTTTACAAAAATTTCAAAAAAAAAATTCCCTCTCCAAAATGACTCATTTCCCACCGGAAACACATCCAAAAAAATGGTTACAAATGGCAAATATTGATTTTTTGAACTAATTTCCAATTTTCCCACGATATTTTGGTCTGTATCCTCTCACCAGCACTGCTGAACACACTTGTTTCAATGATCCCATTTTCGGTATAAGGAGACACTTTTTTGTGTAGTTAGAGCACGATTTTGAATTTTTTAGATAGTTCCGGATATTTTGATTTTCAGGAGGCTTTGGGGTTACTGTAGTTTAATTTTCTGCTAATTCTAATGCATACGATGACCTATTGCTAAATTAGAGTTGGAAATTTTGAAAAAAAAATTTTGAAACAGCGGAGAATTTTTTGGCGTGTCAAATAAGATGCGTTTTTTTGTTTTTTTAGTGTCTAAAAATTTTTATAAGAACCTACAGTAATCCAAAAAAAAGAAAATTTTTCAGTCGAAGCCCGAATTTTCAACTTTCTGTGCAGTTTGGTTTTTTAAAAAATTTTCGTGAATTTTTAAAAAAAAAATTTTCTGAATTTTTGGGTTACTGTAGAGTGATAGTCTGCAAAAACCAATCTTTCAAAATCAGGATGTAAAATGTTTGTAAAATCTAAAACGGACTCTGCCTAATCCATCACTGATTGATAGTTAGAGAATTGTAAAAAATTTGTTCGAAACAGTTTAAAAATTTTTGCATTTTTTGCTTTTTTCATTTTCATTTTTTTTACTTTCGAATTTTCCAAAACTGTCCTTTTTTCTTGGAGTAAGGATTACTGTAGTTTGCTAGTCCACATTATTTGTTTTTTTCCAATATCTAAAAATTTTAGTGAACCTACAGTAACCTGAAAAATTATAAAAAATTTACAGTCAAACCCCGAATTTCTTTTTGAATTTTCCATTTTCCTTGTAGTTAGATTTTTACACTTTTTTCTAGATTTTTTAAAGATTTTTTTTCTTTTGCCTTATTGTTAATTTAGAGTCCAAAAAATTTATGAAAATCTCTAGAAACAGTGATAAAAAAATTTTATTTTTCAATTTTCAATCTCGAATTTTCCAAAATTTTTCCATTTTTTGACAATCATTCGCATTTTTTCTAAATAAAGAATCAATGCAAAAAACTGACTTACAAATTAAAAAAAAATTCTAGAAACAGTGAAAATTTTTTTTTGAAAAAATGTTTTTTTTTCAAGTTTTTTTTTTTAATTTTCTAGTGTTCAAAAACTGCCCAAAACCTTCATTTTTTGGTTCATAATTTCATGATTCATTCCTGCCTAATTCCCCTCTTTTCACCATTCTGCAAAAACACAACAAATCCATCGCATGACTCAACTAGCCCTGGTCAAATCAAACAAACACTGTCCCCCATCGAATATTTCATGACAAATCTCATCGTATTCCCCGTTTTTTTCTCTGAATCTCTAAAATTTTTCGAAAATTTTGGAAATTTTCGGCAAAATTTCATTTTGGTTCCCGGTTGGGTTTTGGAGGTGATGACGCATGACGAGTCATTTTGACGTTTTTGACCTTTTTTAGGGGTTTTCGGGGTAAGGAATTTGAATTTAATGTTGTTTTTGAGTAGAAAAAATAAGGAACTGCTTGAAAAAAAATTAAAAAAAAATTTTTTTCAAAAAAAAATTCGAAAAAAAATTTTTTTTCTCAAAATTTTTTTTCTGTTTCTCCTGTTTTCTATATAATTTTTCACATTTTTTCTGATAATTCGTAGTTGTTTTTGAGCTCAAAAATCAATAATCCCTTCTCTAAACCATGAAAAAAACAAATTCCCCCCTATTTTTATTTTTATTTACCAACTTTTTTTGCCTCCCTCCAAAACACACAATACAGCGTTTTTTGGAGTAAACAAAAACACAAAAAGCTTATTTTCATCTTTATTTTTGATTGAAAAACTGTTTTTTATGATTTGGGAGATAGTAGTTGATTTAGAAAATTTTTAAAAAATTTTCGAAAAAATTGCAAAAAAAAATTTTTTTTTGAATTTTTTCTAAAATTTCCAAAATTGAGTATCTTATAAATGGAATTTTTTAGCGGCGTTAGGTTATTTCAAATTGTATATTTGAGATCATATGGATTGACAACAATAATTCTCGCCTAAATTTAAAAAATTTTGAAACTGAAATTTTTTGAAAAATTTTTCAAATTTTTGGGAATTTTTTTTTGATTTTCCGTACTTCTCTAGTTCAATTTCCATTCTGTTTACCGTTTTGTTTGTGTTCAGTTTCAATTTTGCAAAGTTTCTAGCGCAAAATTTGAAAATTTGAATAATCCACTTACTTTTTGCTTTTTCTGGGTTTTTTTTTCGATGGTCATCAACCATCAGGAAATGGGTATAAAAGGGTTTCTAAAAGTTTCAATTTATCAGTTCAAAAGAAAAAAGTTTTTCACTAAACCTAGAAAACTTTAAAAAAAATTTGAATCCGAAAAAAAAATTTTCAAAATTTTTTGAGAAAAAAAAATTTTTTTTTTTCAAATTTTCCCAAAAGCTTTTTTTCCATTTGGTTCCCAGCCATTCCCTTCCGTTTTCTTTCTCCCCTATAATTTGGCGCCAAATTTCTCAAGTTTTCGCAGAAAAGACCTCATAATAACGAGTGAGATGAGGTCGCCTTGGCCTCATTTCTTCACCATTTTACTCTTTTTTTGTTTGCTGTTCGGGACGATGTTTTGGGCATTGTTCTTACTTGGTATTGTGTGTAGTAAAGTGTAGGAAATTAGAGAAAATAGCGGGTAATTTGGTTGATTTTTTTGCAATTTTTTTTAATTGAAAAAAAATTTTGGTTTCAAAAAATTTGAAATTTTTTTTAAAAAATCGAGAACGGTAATGAATGCGCAATTGAATCGAATTTAGAATTTCAAAAATTACAAAATTTTCTTTATTTTTGAACAAAATCTTTTATTCAGAGCCATATCGAACCTCCTGTTTTTCAAAAAAAAAAAACGTATTTTTTTCGTGTTTCAATTTTTCTGAAATTTCTATTATTTTTTGAAACAATTATTACACGATCAGTCTCTCTCTCTCAAACTTTTTCAAAATGCCCAGAATTGTTATAACTTTTGAGACTTAAAAAAAAATTCACCAAATTTCTTGTTTCCAATTTTTTCTGTTTCAATTTTTCTTAAAATTGTGGTTTTTCAAAAACAAACATTCTGAGCCTTGTAGCCTTGCATGAGACGAATACAATCATTTCCCTTTTTTTGGAAAAATTATCTTTTCAGAAAAAAAATCATTTACTTTTCTGTTTCACTATGTATCTTTAAAAATTTCTGATTTCTCAAAAAAAAATATTGCCGAATAGACATCTGCCTCGGAAAAAAATGATTAGTATTTTTGATCTACTTATTTTCCTTCAAAATCTTCTGCAGAATAACCAGAAAATTTCAAAATCAATTTTTTCAACTTTTGAAACTTTTTTTTTTTCTGTTTCAATTTTTCTAATTTTTCTAACCAAGAAATCCAATTTTCACTGTTTCTTCGTTTTGCAAATTTTTAGTCAATTTGAAAATCAATAATTTCATCAAAAATATGTTTTTCTAAAACTTGCTTATTTTGAATCTCACCAATGTCTGAAAAATGTTGTGTTTGCACAATAATTTTTGTCTCATTTTCAAATTTTCTAAAAATTCAAAATTTTTAAAAACAATTAGTTCTGGACTGGTGTAAAGATACAGAAAAACCATTTGAAAAAACTTTTTTTTTGAAACTTGTTTTTGAATTTTTTTGGGTTATGATCTATCATTTTCAGAGAAAATCATTTTTTTCGCATTTTTTTCTGTTTCAATTTTTTTAAATTTTCTAATTTTTACAACCAATATCATTTTTAGCAGTAGACCTACTGGAAAACTGATTCTCCATTTTTGATCTACCAATTTTTTGCTCTCTAGATCTCCAAAACTGCCGCCTAATCCCCTAAATCATCGTCACTCTTCTCATTTCCCCCTTTTTCCCCAAGTTTTCCTCCCGAAAATGGCATAATTGTCATCGATACATCCTCTTCACACCTCTTCAATCTCTTCCGAAACCCTTCAATCTTTTTGACGTATTTCCCCTAAACTCCGCCCCTTTTTGTCTTCCAGACTGACTAGACACCTTGTTTACTTCCCTCCCGTTTTCTTCCAGTTTTCCCGCATTTTTTAGGCGGTTTTTTGTTATTTTTCGTATTTTTCTCGCTATTTTTTTGGGGGTTTTGGGGAATTCTAACCGTCTGCGTTTCTTGTTTTTTGGGATTTTTTTTTGAAGGAAGAGGGGATTTTGTGCTGTTTTTCTTCTAAAATTTGCTGAATAATAGCAAGTACGGATTGAAAAAAACAAACTTGACTTGAATTTTGGAAAATTTGGGAAACTGGAATTTTTTGAAAATTTTGAAAAATTTCTCTAATTTTGGTTTTTTGGGGTTTTGTATGATGTTTTAGGTGTTCTTCTTGAAGATTTTTTTCTGGGAAGAGGCTCTTTCGGATCGATAAAAAAATTTGACTTGAATTTGAAAAAAAATTTGAAACTGAATTTTAAAAAAATTTCAAAAATTTTTCAAAAAATTGTTTTTTTTCAATTTTGGTTTTTTGGGGGTTTGTTTAGGGTTTAGGGCGGTTTTTTGAAAAAAGTTTTGCTGAAAAAAAGTCATTACAATTGAGAAAAGGAAATTTAACTTGAATTTTGTAAAATTTTAGAAACTGAAATTTTTGAAAAATTAAGAAAAAAAATTTTTTGAAAAATTTTTTTGAGTTTTTGTATTTTTTCTAGTGACATTTCCATTTTGTTACCCGTTTCGTTTGCGTTCAGTTTCAATTTTGCAAAATTTCCAGCGGAAAATTTGAAAATTTGAATAATCCACTTATTTTTGCTTTTTCTTTTCAAGGTGAGAGGTCATCAGGGAGGTAAAGGGTATAAAAGGGGAAACTAAAGTTTTCAATTTATCAGTTGATTTTTCTCCTAAATAAACTCGAAACTAAATTCAGGAAACTCTAAAAAATTTTTGAAAAATTTCTGAAACAGAAAAAAAAATTGAAAAAAAATGTTTTTTTTTTCATTTTTTCAAAATCTTTTTTACCCAAAGCATTGAAACAGGAACTGGTCTTTGTATTTTTAAAATTTATGAGGGTTTTTAAAAAAAAATTCTAACCAACGTGTGATTAAAAAAGTTTCACTTGAATTTTCAAAAATTTTAGAAACAGGAATTTTTTTCAATTTTTTTTTTCCAAAAAATGGTTTTTTGGTTTTCGGAAATTTTTATCTTGGGTCAGGGAACTTTGGAATGTCAAAAACTATTTGTGCTGATTTTTAGAAACATTTAGAAACCGAAAAAATCAATTTTCTATTTTTAAGATTTTTTTCGCTTGAAAAAAAAAATCTGTTTCTCTTTTTCTTTTTTTCCTGATTTTTTTCTGAAAACCAATACAGAGCAGACAATCCAGTTTTCCGCCTTCTCGAAAAATTTGTTAAAAAGTGTTCCCTGATATCACATCTCTATCAATTTTCCCCTGACCTTGCTCCAATTTGTTGTCTTTTTGAAATCGTGTCTTTTTTTCCTTTTTTCTCCCCCTCTTCTTGTTTCTAATTCCATTTCTTTCCAGTCAGTCCGATCTCAATGACGATACCTTTTCTACGACTATTGATATGCATTTCTACAGTTTTACTGCCAATTGTGAGTTTTAAAAAACTTTTTTCCTAAATTTCCGTTTCAAAAAATGTTCGAACAAAGTTAGAAGTGCTATTTTCTAGTGGCACCCCGCAATAGATTTGGCTTCAAAAAATTCAATTACAAACTTTGAAGAAAAATGCATATTCATTGAAAAAAATGCACGAGGTTCCGAATTTTTTAATTTTCAGTTTCAAAAAATTTTCAAATTTCAAAAAAAACTCGAAAAACCAATTCCTGTACGAAAGTTTCAATTTTTGCTTGGATGCCCGGAAATTGTTTTCCGTTTCAAAAAAATGTTAGCAGTCAAAATAATTAACAAAATCAGTATGTAAAGGTGTTTTTTCCTTACGTTCTGTTTTGAAAATAGTTCAGAAAGTACAAAAAACAAATAAAAAATCCTACAGTAATCCAAAATGCAGTTTTTTTCTCCAACTGAATTTTTTTTTCTGTTTTAAAAAATTGTTTACGGTGAAATGAACTCTTAAAATCAGTATTTGAATTGCAGGGTCTATGTTCCTAATTTTCTGTTTCATAAAAAAATCAAGATTTAAAAAAAATTCAGTTTCGACAGTAACAACCGATTTTGTTGAAATTCTGATTCAAATTCAAAAATTAAAAAATCCTGGAGTAACCCTAATTTTTTGAATTTTTTGTAAAGCGCAGTCAAAAGGTCCAATCAATTTTTACAGTAATCCCAAACTTAAAAACAATTTCAGTTTCAAAATTTGATCCATAAAAAAAAGAAATTTTAAATTTCACTCCACACATTGAAATTTTGTCTCAAAAAATCCCGAATCCCTATTTTTCAATTTTCTGCTTCAAAGAAAAATTAGAATTTCAAAAAATATCCAAATCTTACAATTAGTTCCGATGTTCTAAAAAAAATTCAAAAAAAATTCAGTTTCAAAATAAAGTAAAAAAAATCAAATAAAAAAAAATTGGAATTTCCGATTGCAATTTCTTGAAATTTTGCAGACCCTCACCTCTCCCACCACAACCCCACCATCCCTATCATCCAATGAACATCTGCGTGGCGGTTTCCGCTACAGTTACGTGTACATGACAGCAGAAAATAGACGGACAGGACAACGAGTGACCACGTGTGCCAATTATCAGCAGTACAAGTCGAAGAGCACTTCTCCGAGGCTTATTGCAGAGGATTATGAGTCTGCGGAACCGTTTGTGTTGAGGTTTTATAATGGTGAGTTGTCTGGAAATTTTTGGAATTTTTTAAAAATAAAAAAAAATTTTCAAAAAAAAAAAATTTTTTTTTTCGAAAAATAAATTTTTTTCGAAATTTTTTTTTTATTTTTAAAAATTCCCGCATTATTTCAGGCAGCAAATACCACCGTACAGAAGTGTGTCCAGTGTACCTGAACCCAAAACAGCCAGATTTCACGAATAATATTGTCCCTCTGAACTACCGTATCCTCAACGATGGAAGCCAATGCTCCAAACCGTTTACTACGGGACAGGGATCTTTTAGGAATGCTACACAGTTTACGGTGAGGGTTTTGAAGAATTGATTTGAGAAAATGAGATATATTTTTCAAAAAAAAAAAAATTCAAAAAAATTTTTTTCAAAATTTTTTTTTGAAATTTGAATTGAAATTTTTATTTTTTGACAGGAGACTCTACATCAATTATCAATAATAATTGATGAAACTAAACAAAAATTCCTAGTAACTGTGAATATTTACTTCAAAAAATAGAAATTTATGTTTCAAAAAATTTTTAAATTTTTGGATAGAGATTTTTTGTACAATGATCCTTCTTTTGATCTACCTTTTAAAAAATTACTGGAATTTTTGTGATTGCAAATTTTCTGAAATGTGAACGTTTGGAATCAACAGATGAAAACTGTTTCAATTTTTAAATTTTCTAGAAACTGTAAAAAAGTTGGAACTTCAAAAAAAAATTTCAAAAAAAATTTGCACTAGGAATTGGAGATTGGTCACTTTTTTTGAATAATGAGTGACAGGAAATTTTTTTTAGACCCAGTGAATAATAATGAAAATAAAAAAATATTCTAGAAACAGTGAAAAAAATTATACTAGGAAGAAAAAAAGTCTGTTCCAAAAATAATAGAAATTTCTTGGGTAACAATTTTTCAGTAGTGACGTGCCAAAGTCCGTACCTTTTCTTTTTTCAATATTTTGAAATTTTGGGGTACTGTAGTGCTTATTCAACAGACTGATGAGTTGTTCCAAATTGTATAGAAACAATGAAAAATTTTCAAAAATTCCGAAAAAAAATTCCCGATAATTTTTTACTTGGGAATACAGAACGATCGTCTCAAAAATTGTCAGTGAAAGATTGTGAAAAAAAACGAAAAATTCTACAATAGAAACTGTAAATAATTTTTTTTTTTAAATAGAAAAAAACAAATAAAAATCTGTTTCAAAATCAAACCTAAATTTTTGGATTGAAATTTTCTGGTACTCCATCGTAAAATATTTGCTTAAAAATAAATATCCTTGAATTTTATTTTTTACCCTTGAACTCGGACGAAGCATTACAAACTATAGTTGATTAAAAATTTTCAAAAATTTTAGAAACTGCAATTTTCGAAAAAATTCGAATTTCTCCATGGTTTTTTTTTGAAATTTTTCAATCATTTTCTTGAAAAATTTTGTAGCAAAACTTCACAGCTTCAAAAATTACAAAACTTTAAAAAAAATGATTTCTATCAATTTGATGAACGATTTTCAACTATTTCATTTTTTCAGGTCGATATGCTCAAAAACCACAACGCCGGAGCGGCCCTCCTCCTCCTCAAAAAAGGCCACTTATTTGTTCAAAACTGGCGAGATTACCGATTTGCCAATTTCTACGACCCAACACTGCGTGATGACTCGATTCCGACGTTTTACATTTATCAGGAGGATTTGTTCAATGAGATTATGGTGGGTTTTCAATTTTTTAAATTTTCAAAAATTCAAAAAAAAAATTCAAAAAATTTCCAGAATTTTTCAAAATTTTTTAGAAGCTCCTGGATTTTTTTGAGAATTTTTTCTGATTTTTTGAAGCAATTTTAGACCTAATTTGCCCTATTTTCAGCCGAATATCGGCAACAACTCGGAAATCGACGACGGCCTGATCGATGTCCGTTTCCATCGACCTGCCGATGGACTTTTTGATAATTCGATGATTGTTATTTGGCTGATTGCAATGACTTGTGTCACTGGAGGAGGCCTTTGGGCTCATCATCGATTGCTGTGAGTTATTAGAAAAAAGGGGCGGGGATTGGGAATTTTGGAAAATTTGGAAAAAAAACAAAAAAAAATTCTGTTTCAAATTTTTTTTTCTAAATTTTTCAATTTACAAATTAGTAATCTTCGCGACGTTAGCACAAAAATAAAGTCAAAAATAAATTTAAAAAAGTCATTTTTTTTTGGTCTCACAATCAAGGAAACTTTCCTAAAATTCAAAAAAAAATTCATTTTTTTTTGAATTTTTAAAAAATTTCAAAAAATCAATGGGCTTCTTCTCGATTTTTTCAAAAAACAGAACCTTTTCCATCCATAAACTCTCCTATTTTTCAGAGCCGGAAAAGACACTCCAATCGTGACTCAAACCAAAAACGAGGACGACTCTTCGGATTCATCCAAGGGAAAATCGTGTCTGGACCGATGGGGAAACACCATTTCCATTCTGATCATGATGTTTGGATTGTGCACTGTACTCCTTATTGGATACTATTTTAGACCGTTTTCGGGTGAGAAAAAATAGGGAAATTGGAGGAGGATTAATGTAGGAATGATGAAAAAAATTTTTCTGACTGTTTCGACGGTTTTTGAAAAAAAATTTTTTTTAAAATTATTGATAAGATTTTGAATTAGAGATGATTGCGTTTTGAATTTACATGCTGCAATGAGAAGATTGCTATGAAAAAAATTCCAAAAAAAATTCTGAAAATTTTGAAACAGAATTTCCATTTTCCAAAAAAAAATACATAGGTTTTAGCAGGGTAATTTTGAATTACTGTTTCAAATTTTTCAAAAATTTTGTTCAAATTTCAATTTCCATTATTATGTGATGGCAACGACAATTTATCAATTCTTTTTTAGAGTACAAATTGGATTTTTTAATTTTGAAAATTAGGAATTTCTGTTTCAAAATTACTGTATTTTTACATTTGAACATGGCAATTTTGATATCGTTTTCAAAAACAAATCTTTTATCAATTTTTCGAACAAAAAATTCAAAAAATGCAGTGCTTTTGTTTTTTTATTGGTTAGAATGAATCCAAAAAATTTGAAAAAATTGGAATTTCAAAAAAAATTGAAAAATTTCGGTTCCATTTTTTTTGAAAAAATTGATTCACTATTTGGTAAGTCATTGAGAAGTACATATTTGATTCCAAATTCAAAATAAAAAAAAACCAATCTTTCTATAATAGAAATTGAAGTCAAAATTCAGAGAAAAAATCAGTTTCATTTTTCTCTGAAATTAAATTTATTTGTCCTGTTTCCAATCCTAGTTCCCTTTTCTTTCCAGTATTCTTCTTCAACATCCTGCTCGTCGTGTTCGGCACCATCAGCATCAGTGACAGCATCCGTGCCCTCTTCTCCAATTTCTCCTTCTCCCAACACCGATGGTATCAGGCAAAAATGGAGTGGTTCCCGTTGCTTTGTGGTTTGTTTTTTTTCATGAAATTGAAAAAACTAGACGACTTGAACAATATTTCAAACTATCGCGCAAATATTAACGGTTTCAGTGAAACAGAAAATTTTCCTGAATTTTGAAGTTTTCGTTCTTCTCTTGTCTTTTTTGCAAATTTTCTGGAAACTGGTCGTTGATTTTCTGAAAGATTGAGCCTTGGTAGCCTGAATATTTGGGAAATTTTGCGCATTTTTATCTTTTTTTTGCCACGTCCAACTGGTCTAACGATTAGAAAAATGTTTCCATCAATTTCAGAAAAACCAGGAACAGAAAAAAAGATAAAGAAAATATAGAGAATCCAAATAAATGTTTTTCTAATTTTATAAATTTACTAGGAAAAATGTTTTTTTTTGCTGTAAAATGTGGAAAAATCCAGTTTTTTTGAAATTCTTGATTTTTTCACACCAGGAAATGATGGAAATGACCCAAACAAATTGACATCCTTCTTTACAAAACTTTGAAACAGAGAATAAATTCAAAAATGTCAAAAAAAAAATTCGGAGATTGGGAAAAATCTGACCGCCGTTTTTAATTTAAAAAATTAAAAACTTGGAAAAAACAGCAAAATTCACTTCGAGAATTTTGAAAAACCCTGATTTTTTTTGTTGAGTATTTTGATTTTTTTTTTCATATCAGGGAATGTGACAATGGTCCGAACAAATTGACATCCTTTTTTACAAACCATTGAAACAGAAAAAATTTTCAAAACTTTAAAAAAAATTCGTTTTTTTTGAAAAAAATTTCTGGTTATTGAAAGAAAAATTTGAAAACATTCTGAATTTTCAAAATTCCTTTGCTCTTCTATTAATTATTTTTCAAATAGTTGAGCCTATTAGAAAAACGAAAAACAGAAAAAAAAAATTCAAAAATTTTCAAAAAATTTTTCCCAATTTCCAGGCCGCACCGAGAAGTTCACCTACACGTCCACCTTCTACACCCTTATCTCCTTCATTTTCTGCATCACCTGGTACTTCAATCGTCTTCACGCCTACGCCTTCATCCCCCTCGACATAATCAACATGGCTCTCTGTCTGCATGTCCTCAAATGTCTCCGTTTACCGTCTCTCAAATGGATTTCCATCCTGATGATCTGTATGTTTGTCTACGACGCTTTTATGGTCTTTGGAACCCCACACATCACGAGTAACGGATGTTCGATTATGCTCGAAGTGGCCACTGGAATCACTGGATGCAATGATAAGGAGTTGGATGATAAAATGGGACCTGGATATCCAGTACCGCCGATTGATAAGCAGGATGAGACGCCGGAGAAGGTGGGTGGAATAAAACACAAAGAATTGAGGAAATTTGGATTTTTGAAATTTTGAAAAATTTTTGAAACTGAATTTTTTTTCCAATTTTTTGGGAAATTTCCAGAACTTTTAATTTTTTCACATTTTATTTATCTTGAATTAAAGATATGAATAAGAAAAATAGTTCCAAGCAAATATTATGATCCATTAAAAGAATAGGGAACAATTGTTTTTTGAAAATTTTTGAAACGGATTTTTTTTTGAACATTTTGGAAATTTTCTAGGATTTCTGGTTTTCTTTATCATTCACATGGTGGTTTTGGTTTTGATGAAGAGTCACTGAAAAAATTAGAGAACATTGTTTTTTTGAAAAATTTGAAAGTGCATTTTTTTTGAAATTTTTGGAAATTTTTGAAAACTTTCCGAAAAATTTTGAGGCTATTTGGAATACTGTAGATTAATTTTCATAATAAAATGAGTTATCGGAATTTTGCACTAATATCAAAACAAAAATAGAACGGAAAATTTTAGAAAACTTGAAACAGAAAAATTTTGAAAACTAAAAAATTTTTTGATTTTTTTCTGGAAACTTTTGAATTTTTCAGAAAATTCTAACAGTGTTATTTGGTTACTGTAGATAAATTTTATTGCAATTATGAAAATGATATTATTCGAAAAGGAATTGAGAAAACTGATAATAACAAAATTTTTGAAATTTTTGAAACTGTGATTTTTTTTCACATTCTTTATGAAAATTTCCCTAAAAAAGGAGTATTTTGAACTAAAATTCAACCAGTTACGTTATTGAAAAACACACAATAAATTATGATTTTCGGATTGACTTGGAAGTGAAAAAAAATTCAAAACTGATTTCAAAAATCGCAAAAAAACAATTTTTTAGACTTTCAAATTTTTCAATGCATCTAGTCTATTGATTGAAAATTTTACTGCACAATATAATTTCTTATTTCCCTGAAACAGAAAACAATCTAGACCAAATCTCAATTTTTTACACCAATTCTAATCATTTTTCCAGTTCCCAATGCTAATCCAAATCCCGCACATGAACGTGATGAACGACTGTCTCGATATGGAGGTCGAGGTGACTTACCAGACGTCTATTCTTGGTTTGGGAGATATTGTCATGCCTGGTAAGCTTTTTGGGATTTTTTGAAAAATTAAAAAAAAATTGAAAAAAAAATTTCCAAAAAAAAATTTTTTTTTGAAATTTTTTTTTTAATTTTCAAGATTTTTTCGAAATTTTTTTTTTAAAAAAATTTGAACGTGCGTTTAAAAAATGTCACGGGGCTTGAACAATTTTGTTCAATTTTTAAAAATTAGAAACGACATTTTAAAAAAAAATTTCGAAAATTTTTTTAAAAATTATTTTTAATTTTAGGCTACCTCATCGCCCACTGCTTCACCATGTACGGTTTCAAAAACTCTACCCGTCGCCTCTACGGCCTTATTTCAATCATTGGCTACGGTTTTGGACTGATTGCCACTTTCCTGGCACTCGTCATCTACAATGTCGCACAACCCGCCTTGATCTACCTGGTCCCATTCACCCTCATTCCGATTTGTCTGTTGGCTGTTTGTCGTGGAGAGTTTAGAAAGATGTGGGAAGGTGTGCCGCCGGAGGAGCAGATTGTGGTGAGTTTTGAAAAAATGAAATTGAAAGGGAAAATTGAAAAAAATTTTTGTAATTTTTCTGAATTTTTTTTTGAAATTTTAGTAAGTTAGAAAGCACTAAAATTTCAATTTTTAGCGTGTTTTTTTGTTGAAAAAAGTTGACAGTTAGTACAGTAATCAGTTCCCCAGTTTCTAAAAATTTGAGTGAAACAGAAATTTTTAAAAAAAATTTAACAGTTTCAAAAATTTTTTATTGAAAATTCAGATCTGCCCAGACATTCGAGGGGTAAAAAATCTGATGCTTGCAATTCGTGTACCAAATCAAAAACGAACCGTCCACTAACAAAAAATTTCAAGACAAAATTAGAGAAATTGTTGAAAGATAATTTTTTTCAAATTCATTTATTTTTGAAAAAAATTATAGCAGAGTGCCTTTGCATTTCTGATTTACAAACGTTTTTCATAATTTTCAAAAGCTTTCGTAAATTGCATTTCAAATTCTCCTGGTGCTAAACATTTTCAGCGAAACAGAAATTTTTCCAAATTTTTTTTACTGTTTCACAAAATTTGTTTATTGAAAATCAGAGCTGACTAGACATTCATGGAACAAGAAACTCACATGTTTGTAATTTTTTTACAATAAAGACCAAGAGCAAGACACCCACTAATTGGAATTTCCAAGAAATTCCAATTAGAAAAATTAGTGAAACATGAATTTTTTTAATTTCATGAAGTTAGCGTTTAGTGAGGACTTGCAATATTGCATTCGTTTTTTTTTAAATTTCCGACTCCAAGATTTTTGAAAATACAGTAAGATTCCCAGCTAGTCTCATAAATTTCCAGTGAAACATAAAATTTTTTTCTACAGTTTCAAGCAAAAAATTTCACTTGTTTATTTTTTAAATTTTTAATTCCGAGTGTGTATCAGCTCTGAATCAAATGGAACTCGAACGCACAGTAACTGAAAATTACAAAAAAAAATTTGAAAAAAATCCTGAAACACAGATTTTTAGAAAACTTGGAAATGTCTATAGAGCGTTTTTTTTTCATCGCGAAAAACCGTTCTAACACATTGAAAAATACAGAAAAAGATTTTTTAAACCCAGTGAAACACCTTTTTTTTAAATGAAATTGTGTCAAAAAATTAATTTTAAATTTTTTGAAATGTAGGGAAATTGTCATCAGGGCAATAACAAATGAGATCAAAAACGAATGTCAAAATTCCTATTAAAAATTAAAAATTCTGTGAAACACTAATTTTCTAATTTAACAAAATTTTCCAGACCCACGAAAGCTTCTCCCATGTGAACACCGAAGAAGATGAAGATCCCCTGAAGAAAATTGAAAATTCCTCGTCCTCCTCCTCTACTACCAACTTTGTCAACTCCCCAGTCAACGTGTAATTCTTTCCTGAATCTCTAAAAAATTTCTGGAATTTTCCAAAAATTTCCAAAAATTTCTAGACACTTTTCTCGTGTAAATACCCATCCCTCCAACCACTCATAATTCTCTTCTGAAAATACGAGTAATTCTGTGCTTTTACCAAAATGTTTCCCTTCTTCCACCACCAAAATTTTAGTCATTTTTGGATTACTGTAATTGATTTTTTTCTGTACGATTTTTGAACGATTTCCTGTCTAGATGATATGAAATTTTTGTCTGACAGTGTTGTTTTTGATTTTTAAAAGTTCTCACTATGATTTTATGACTCTTGAGCTTGAGAGAAAAATTTTGATACCCATATTGACCTATTTTTGAAAAAAAAAATTTTGGTCCCTATAGGGGGGGGGGGTCCCTAGGACCCTCTAGGGGACCAATTTTCAAAATTCATGAAATATGGTCGATATGGGTATCAAAACTTGCCATTTTTTATGGAAAAGCTGAAAATGATAGTCCCAATGCCTGAGAATTATTGGATTCTGAAAAACTTCAAAAATTTGAAAAAATTGAAAAAAACATTTTTTTCATAAAATTAAATTTTTATTTCAAAAATGCTAAAGAACCATGTTTCTGGTGGTCAGTGGGCATGTTGTCACGATTTGGAGCACTGACAACAGCTTAATCAATGTCGTCCTGAAAACTTTGAATTGAACATAGATACTCAAGGTTTTTGGAAAACTCACTTCTTGAGGCAGTGCAGGTGGGTTTTGGTTTGGCATGTTGTTGTTGTGTCTTTTGATAGCTTCAATTACATCTTCTGGCAGACGGATGCCAGCGCCAGCCAGGTTTCCAAGGAATAGGCTGACGATTTCGAAGCTGGCCCAATCCTCTGCGGCTTTCTGCTTCTGCTTTTGTGAAATGTTGATGAAGTGTAGTGACGAACAGCAAGATGCAGCAGTCCACATCTGTAATTTTCCAAAGTAAAAAGAAGGTTTCTTGGTTAGTACATAAGTATTTTTAAAATTTAGATACTAATTTTCTAATCATTTCATCAGTTGACGCTTTTCCGATATCTCTTACCGAAAAATCAGAAAAATTCAAAACGTGTGCGCACACATTTTGAATTTTCCTGGGATTACTGTAGAAGGTATCAAAAAAATCATCAGTTGACAAAATAAACTAGAAAAAGATTTCCTATTCAATGGTATTTTTTACAAAATTTGAAATCAAACCAAAACTCACAAAAAATTCTTGCGGTAAAGTTGTGGTATCCTTCTCATTTGTCTCCATATATGTTGGCACTTCATAATTCTGTGGAGCACTTTTAGAATGTTATTCACTCCATTTTCATGCAAAAACACCCTGAAAATAGCTTCAATTTATGAGAAAAACATTTCAAAATGCTCACTTTCTTCATTACATAATAAAAAAGGTTCAAACACTCAGAAACATCAAAACCCGACCATACTTTGTAGGTCCAAACGGGGAGACTGATGGAAAAAACGAGGGTAAATAAGAGATGTGGACAGGGAGAGAGTGCAGAGAAAAAGAGGAGGGTCTCGCAGCGAAAGGGCAGGTAGACGGGGTGTTTTCGGTGAAGGAATACGGGGGTAATGAGGTTGTGCATAATAAGAAAAAAAAATAAAAATTGCTGTTTCAAAACTTATGGATCGAATTTTGAAGTCTCGGAGACATTGGATGTGCTTCCAAGTTAGGACTTTGAAAAATCGCAAAAAAATCGAAACTTGTTGAAAAAATAAAAAAAAAAAACCATTGAATAGAAGATATTCTCTAGTTTATTTTATCAGTTGACAATTTTTGATATCTCTTACCGTAATCTCATGAAAATTCAAAACGTAAGCACTGTTCAAATAAAGTTGTTTTTTGAAACAGAATACACATGAAGTGTCGTTTCTTTTCTGAATCATTTGGGAACTATTTAGTATAATTTTTCACAGTAAAACCGCCACTATAAACGCCCAGTTTTGAGCTCACTGCTCTCCAAATTTCCCAGAAACAGCAAACAAAAATTGTGAGTATAAATAAAAATTTATTATTATCAAAACAAATTGAATTTCTCCACATTCTCATCTACCAGTCCCAGTGTAGAGTGATTGGATAGATGTCGTTTGCTTGATTGATCTGAAAATTTTATTTTTTTAATGGAATTTTAGAGGAAAAACCGTACCGATTTTTTTTATTGAAGTCAATCTCAAAACATCCGATTCGATCAAACCGTATTGTCCTTCGGTCATCATACCTGAAAATTTTTTTTAGTTTTTATTTTTTTCAAAAAAAAATTGGTCTTCAGATTTTGAATTTTCCTGAGATTACGATGAGGGATATCAAAAAATGATTGACTAATAAAATAAACTAGAGGAAATTTCCTTTTTTATGGTGTTGTTTATCTATTTTTAGAAAAAAAAATTTGAATTTTTTGAATTTTTTTTTCAAAAAATTTTTAAAAAAATCGAAAAAAAATATTACCTTTAAAATTTTTTTTTCTGACTTCAAGAGTCTGAAATGCATTTAGAGCCACGTTTCAGGTGTTTCCATGACATCATCCTCTACTTCTTTATTTTTTCCTTCTTCTACTGTTCCCCTTGAACAAATTGTCGATGAAGTATGGAGACTACTTGATTGTTACTGCAATTGTTGAATTGGGTTAAATATCATTACATTTGTTTAAAAAAAAACAAAAAAAAACTAGACTCTTTTGCAAAAAATGGTCTCACCTTATCATCACTTTCAAATGTATTCTTCCTCCTGTATGTTTTTGAAATTTTTCTTTCTCGTTTTTGAGATGTAAAACATTATAAAATACGTATCAAATTAGCTAAAAACTTCAGATACATCAAAAACCGGCCATACTTTGTAGGTCCAAGCGGGGAGACTGATGGAAAAAACAAGGGGAAATTAGAGATGTTGACAGGGAGAGAGTGCAGAGAAAAAGAGGAGCAGGGTCTCGCAGCGAAAAGGCAGGTGGACGGGTGTTTGGGGGAGGAATACGGGTATAATAAAGTTGTGCATAATGGAAAAAAAAAACAAAAATTACTGTTTCAAAATTTATGGATCAAAATTTTTGAGGTCTCGGAAACATTGGGCCCACTTGCTGATAACTTTGAAAAATCGCAAAAAATTGAAAGATTGTTGTAAAAATAAAAAATAAAAACCATTGAATAGAAAATTTTCTCTAGTTCATTTCATCAGTTGACCGTTTTTCAATGTCTCTCATCGTAATCCCAGGAAAATTCAAAGTATGCGCGCCATTTTTTATTTGCTTCAATTTGAAATTGGTACTGTACCCGGCTACTGTAAGATTACTGTAGCTACCATACCATGATTGGAATGACAAAATACTTTTGCAATACTGATTTATTTAAAAAAAAAAGGTACTATTAGTTAGGCATTTTTTTAAATGAATCATGATGAATTGTTGCTCAAAAAAAATTTTCCGCGTTGTTACGAGCTTCTCTTTCTTTATTCGAAGTTCTCTCCATCCCGATTTGTGATTCAGGAAGTGATATCGTGAACGATGGGGTGTAACAAAGCAACCCTTTCCACTGAAAATTCAATTTGTTTTGAAAAATTCATTAATTTCCAAAAAAACCCACCTTATCATCCGTCCTGTACACCCTCCATGTACCTCAAAAACTCAAAAAACCAGGTGATGGTGCTGTTCTTCGAACGAAGCATATCATTCGTTCAAGTGTTTTTTTTTTCGATTTTGCCGTTGTTAATCCGACTGAAAAAATGAACTGGAGGTAATTTCCTAATTTTTCATAGTTTTATCACAATTTTTCATCTACTGAATTCTCATCTAAAAAAAATTCTCTTACGTTTTTCATCATTCCATATTGAGTGCATCCGCCAAAACGTTGATCAAGCTTATGTTCCCAACATTTTTCAGATGTGAAACATAATAAAATACATATCAAAATTGCTAAGAACTTCAGATAAATAAAGAACCGACCATGCTATGTAGGCCCAAACGGAGAGAGTGATGGAAAAAACAAGGGAAAATTAGAGATGTGGACAGGGAGAGAGTGCAGAGAAAAAGAGGAGGAGGGTCTCGCAGCGAAAAGGCAGATGGACGGGTGTTCGGGGAGGAATACGGGGTAATGAGGTTGCGCATAAATAATAGAAAAAACAACAAAAATTGCTGTTTCAAAATTTATGGATTAAAAAATTTTGAAGTCTCGGAAACATTGTGTATTTCAGTTCCATGTTATAGCACTTTAAAAAATCCCAAAAAATTCAAAACTTGTTGTAAAAATAATCAAAAACAACCATTGAATAGAAAATTTTCTCTAGTTTATTTCATCAGTTGACCTTTTTTTGATATCTCTCATCGTAATCCCAGAAAAATTCAAAATGTGCGCGCAATTTTTAGGATTACTGTAGCTACCATACCACCATTGAATTGGAACAAAAAAATTTTTTAAAACTGTTTTATTCAAAAAAAATAAATTTTAACTAGGTACGGCTGGAAATGTTGATCAATAAAAATTATTATAAATACATAGGAAGATCCAAATCAATTTTCAAGCGAGTGAGAGAAAGAAGAAGAAGAAGTTTCGAATATGAATATTTATTGCAAATTTAAGAAACACGAACAACAAGACTTGAGGGAGAATACAAAATCTTATTATTTACTGATAGTATAAACTAATTTTACAAAGAAAAAAAATAGAATAAAGAAATTCTTGCAACCTCTCCACTCCATTGGGATTCGACCAGATACCTCACAATTTCGAAAAACCCCTTGATTCATAATCACACTAACTGAAAAATACTGTGCTGAATCAACCAACGGTATCCGTTTTCAATTACCCATGTATAATGTAGCCCTGGGAGACGGTCTGAGTGTTCGAGTGACATTGTGAATTGCTGCGAGGATGGGATCAAGGTAGTGAAGGTGTTCTCCGCGCCTTGCCTGACTTTGAAGATTCAGTAACGCCGCAAACTTGTAAAAACGCAGATCATGCTGATGACTGTAAAGGCGGAGAACGACGTTCTGTACTTCTGGTTCGTTGAAAATTTCGAGCACTGAAGAAAACACGCATGGTATCCTATTTCTCTGAAATTTTTCATTTATTTTGAAATTTTTGTAAAAAAGTAAATATTGATCTCAAAAATTTGCAATAATTATTAGTCGATAGGAATCTTTCTTTAGTTTATTTTATCAGTTGACCGTTTTTCAATATCTCTTACAGTAATCCCAGGAAAATTCAAAATGTCCGACTCACCTATTTTTTCAATGTCTCTTCACTGGACAATTTGTAGGAAAGGATGAATTTTTTTATCACTCTGAAATATTTTTGAAAAATTTTTTGAAATGAAAATGAACAGATAAGTACCTTTTTGACGTCTTCACAAATTTTTTTGATGGTTTTTTCACTGACTTTCAACACTGATGTCTTCTGAGCCATCTACCATAATAATCTACTGCAATTGCAATTTTAATTTCATTTTATAAAACGGGCTGAAAATTTTTGTTATTTTTCGAAAAAATCAGAAAAAAAATTATCACTTACCATTCCGGTATGTAGTAGCATCAAAATACTTTGTCCCAATCCAGTGCATTATCGGAAATTACACCTGTAAAAATTTATTTTTAATTTATTCTGTAAAGTTATGAATAAAAAACATTTTTTAGGCTTTTTTAGAATTTTCAAAATATAAAAAAATTGAGGAAAAATCGTCAAGTAAATTTTGAATTTTTTTACGCATTTCTTCAAAAAAAAATTGAAATCTTACAAAAAATATTATAGCTTTGGAAAAAAAGTTCCAGAAAAAATTAGATTGGTTTTACAAGTTATTTTTTAGCAATTTCAACTGAAAAATGAATGTATCAATCTCACCAAAAATACGGTTATTGGTTCCATCATATCGTTCATATTTTCACCCAGAATGGCAAACGACTTGGAAAACAACCTAAAATTTGCTCTAAATCTTGAAAAAATTTAAAATTCTCACCTTATCAACAAAGCCTGATGGTCAGTCGTAACCAGGTACTATTATTAACATATTGTACTTTTTTCCATCATTTTTCAGATTAAAAAATGAATAAAAATGCATAATAAATTAAAATCGTTTAGAAATTCAGATAAATCAAATACCGACCATACTTTGTAGGCCCAAGCGACGAAACTGATGGAAAAATCAAGAGAAAGTGAGAGATGGGAACGAGGAGAGAGTGCAGAGAAAAAGAGGAGGAGGGTCTCGCAGCGAACTGAAAGTGGGCGGTTCGAAGCGCAGTTGGCGTTTTTTGAGGGTTGATAGGGGGAAGAAATAAGCAAGGAAAAATATACAGAGTAAATTTTAAAAAATCCGAAAAAAACCCTTGTAAAAAATTGTGAAAGGAAGTCTAGAAAATTAGAAAACAAGATCCTGAAACTTTTCAGATTTTTTTTGAAATTAAAATCTAATTTTAAAAAATTCCTGAAGTTTGTTGAGATTTTTCCAAATTTTCACTTTTTTTCAAATTTTCTGTTTCAAGAATTTCAGATTAAAATTGGTTTCTTGTTCCAAGTATTGGTTGAAAATTTCAGTAATTTCACAATTTTATCAATTTTTATTACAAACAACAGGCAAGAAAAATGCTAGTTCCAGCTAAAATTAACAAAAAAATTCAAACATTTTTTTCAACAGGCTAGGTACACACTAGTTCCTGTCAAAATTGACAAAAAAAAAATTTAAAATTAAAAAAAAAACATTTTTTTTTCAAGGCGAAAGTAAATTGTGGTTGTTCCAAGTATTTGTTTTCCATTAGTTTCCAAATCCAATTTATTAAAAAAATTCAAAAGGCCAGTAGAATTGGTAATCACAAGGCAAACGTGATGAGTTTTTCTGAAAAAATTAATTAATAATGTTTTGTTTCAAATTTTTTTGAATTATCATACTTGGTGCTCATCTCCGCATTTTTTTTCTTGATCATTCTGGAGATTTTGAAGTGAAATTTTAGCTAATTTGTCAAACGCAGTTTGAAAATTGTAACCTGAAAAAAAATTTTTTGATTTCAAAATTAAAAAAATAAAATTTTTTTTACATTTTTTTTTTCATTCAATAGTTTTGCACCAGTATGTTGTCATCCAATCCATCGCAATTTTCGAAATAAAAAATCAGCAAAAATTTAGAAAAATAAATTCAAAACATCAGAAAAAATCAGTAACCGACCATACTCTGTAGGTCCAAAAACGGAGACTGAGGAAAAAAGGAAAACTCGTGAAAAGTTAGAGATTTCAACGGAAAGAGGGTGTAGAGAAAGAGGAAATCGGATAAACAAGGGAAGATAGTGTTGGGAAAAAAGAGGAGAAAATTGTTTATTGATGAGGAAGGACTGGTTTGGGTCACAAAAAAATTCCTATGCTTTTTTTCTATAATAGCTGCCAGTTTTTTCAAAACGCTAAAATAGAGGCTAGAAAAATTCTAGAATTTTTTTTCTACTTTTGTGATTTTTTTTTTTCATGTTAAAAAAAATTGAAAATTTCATAAAATAAAAAAATATTTATTTTGAATAAAATTTTATTGAGAAACTATAATAACATCAACATAAAAAAATTTGAAAGATTCATTTTTTTTCTATTTTTGCAATTTTTTTTTTTGTTAAAAAAATTGAAAATTTCATAAAATAAAAAATTTATTTATTTTGACCAATTTTTAATGAGAACATAAACATTTTAAAAAATTTGAAAAATCCATATTTTTTTTGATGCTGGCTGATCCTGGAGTGAAGACAAGTGGAATCTTATTACGTGTTTCTGTAAGTTGAACTTGAAAAAAAATTCAAAAAAAAAAAGTTTAATGAAAAACGACTAACTTCCAATTTGCAAGGCATTTTTCGAGTTCCTCAATCAATGCGACCTTCTGTTTCTTATTTTACCATTGCTCTGAACATCGATCATTCCTTTGAGGCCTCGGAGAAATTCCCATCCAGTCGCGCTTTTTGACGATCTTGATCACAGAAAAGACACGTGGCAGAAGAACATTTTCAGCATGGGCATACATGACTCCATGGAAGTTCTGATAGCTTAACACATTCCCGTTCTAGAGCCGCCATTCTGAAAAAAATGATAAAGTAAAGTAAGCCTTAAAAAATTTATCTTACTCGAAATGAAGTCCGTCGCATTTCTCAGTCCAATACCGTCTTCAGGGGTATACAACATGTTCTCTGTAAGGTTGGAGCATGACTCTAGTGGTACGTGCCTTAGGGGTTCAAAATATAGCTAGAGCTTAGATATTCTGCAGGTGTGTAGTATAGACCTTCGGTAACCCCTATGCACAGTTTTGGGTCATGAGTCCCTCTTATCATGATTCTGTGGGGGGCCCAAGGGGACCTTTTTCGAAAAAAAAAATTTTAAGGAAAAATTCTAGAAAAATCAGGTAATGTTTTTGGGTGCAAAAATAGGTTTTTCACAAAGTTTCCCATTCTAAAAAAATATTTTGACAAAGTTATAGCCCAAAAACATCAATTTTTTGGATTTTCGGGTGTTTTTTGATGTTCAACCGGTTTTTTCAAAGCTTACGAGGCAGAGCTCCTTGTTTTATTTGACGGTTTATTGTGCCTTAACATATCGGCTTTCAAATAAAAAAAAGTTTGTAAGATTCTAGGCTGAACGGCCTGAGTTACGTTCCAAAATGTACCAGCAATAAACAACTTTTTGGTGACCGGTCAAGTTCAAAAAACCGCCAAATTAGTTGGGATTGAGGTCTTGACCTACTTTTTTCACCAAAATGTAGGAAAATGTTCATATTTTATTAGTAATACGATCATATTTCTCATAAACCAAGACAAAATTTTCTGGGAATTTTTGAAAAAAAGTTTAACTTGAAAGCACGTTTTGCTCTATAACTCGGTTGTTTCAAGACTTATCAGCAAGTGGTCAACTGAGAAATTGCAGCTCTAACAAACTTCTACATACTTCTGTTAATAAAACTTTGCTGAGTTTCTTTCAGCGTCAGATAAAATTTTTTCAATAGGTTATGGTGCCAATTGAAGAAAATTTCGGCTAGAAATGATTCTAATCAAGTTAGAATCAGATTTTTTGATGTTACTACACATTTTGAACATGAACAAACAATTTGGCAAGCAATTGGGCAAAATTCAGAAAATCAAAATTTTCACTTTTTTCAACGTGGTCCCCCCTGTTGATTGTGTGAAAAATGAACATTTTTGAGAAAATCGAAAATAGGTCGATTGGATATTTTTATTTGGTAGGATCATGATAAATGGTGTAAAAGCTGCAATTTCTCAGTTAACCACTTGCTGATAAGTCTTGAAACAACCGAGTTATAGAGCAAAACGTGCTTTCAAGTTAAACTTTTTTTCAAAAATTCCCAGAAAATTTTGTCTTGGTTTATGAGAAATATGATCGTATTACCAATAAAATATGAACATTTTCCTACATTTTGGTAAAAAAAGTAGGTCAAGACCTCAATCCCAACTAATTTGGCGGTTTTTTGAACTTGACCGGTCACCAAAAAGTTGTTTATTGCTGGTACATTTTGGAACGTAACTCAGGCCGTTCAGCCTAGAATCTTACAAACTTTTTTTTATTTGAAAGCCGATATGTTAAGGCACAATAAACCGTCAAATAAAACAAGGAGCTCTGCCTCGTAAGCTTTGAAAAAACCGGTTGAACATCAAAAAACACCCGAAAATCCAAAAAATTGATGTTTTTGGGCTATAACTTTGTCAAAATATTTTTTTAGAATGGGAAACTTTGTGAAAAACCTATTTTTGCACCCAAAAACATTACCTGATTTTTCTAGAATTTTTCCTTAAAATTTTTTTTTTCGAAAAAGGTCCCCTTGGGCCCCCCACAGAATCATGATAAGAGGGACTCATGACCCAAAACTGTGCATAGGGGTTACCGAAGACCCATACTACACCGCCAACAACAAATCAGCCTCTAGGGCACTCATTGCTCGAGTCTTACGGAGAACACGTGATACACAAAGTGAATGAATCCCTGCTGGATCAGCGCAATGTTGCCGGCTTCAATTTCAAACATGTGGAACTTCTCATTCATCTGACAGATAGAGAGAAGTCTGACGATTTCCATGCTGAAAAATAAGTGAAGTGGATGTTCAAGATCATCAGAAACTCACTTATAGAAAGTTGACCAGCCAAATAATTGAATGGCGTGTTTTTTCCGCGTGCTATCATTCTACTTTCATTCCAGAGTTTCTTGTGGATTTGGCCAGAACGGCGTTTTCTGCCATTTTTGGAATGATTCCACCTAGATCCTCCTGAAAAATGATCTGAATTTAAAAAAAATCCCATTAAAAAATTCTCACCTTACTGTTCAGAATTCTTTTTTTTTTAAATATTTCAGCAAAATCAAAGAAACAAAAAAAAGGTACAAACACTCAGAAAAATAAAAACCCGACCATACTTTGTAGGTCCAAACGGAAAGACTGATGGAAAAAACAAGGTAAAATTAGAGATGTCGACAGGGAGAGAGTGCAGAGAAAAAGAGGAGGTGGGTCTCGCAGCGAATAGGCAGGTAGAAGGGGGTTCGTGGGAGGAATACGGGGGGTAATGAGGATGTGCACAACAGGAAAAAACAAAAAAAATAAATTACAGTTTCAAAATTTATGGATCAAAAATTATGAAGTCTCGGAAATATTAGTGGTTTCTTGTTAGGACTTTGAAAAATCCCAAAAAATTCAAAAATTGTTGTAAAAATAAATAAAATATACCATTGTATAGAAAATTTTCTCTAGTTTATTTTATCAGTTAATAGTTTTTCCATATCTCTTACCGTAATCCCAGTAAAATTCAAAATATGCGCACCATTTTTCACAGACGCTTCAATTAATTTCGGGTTACTGTAGGATTACTGTAACCACCGTACCACAATAAAATTTAAAATAAAGGTTTTTATTTATTTATTTTTTCTTTTTTTCAGGATTTTTTATTATAATTCCATTTTTTTATGACACAAAAAAAAATAAAACTTGATTTAAAAAAATTTATTCAATTTTTGAAAATAGAGCTTCAAGCATTGAATTTTCGTTTGATCCATTACTGCATCCATTTGGGTCTGAAAAAAATTCTCTATTTTTTTGGATTTTTCCTTTTTTTTAAACATACGTGTGTCCAAATAAGTGATCCTCATTACGAAGTACATATGCCTTATTCTGTTAAAGAATTTTGACAATCATGGTCTTTACAAAGTTTCCAAGGGATCTTTTATCCACTGAAAAAACGGAAATTTAAAAAAAAATATTTTGAAAAAAAACGTACATTATTTCATTTTCGATGAGTTGCATCATGACTTCGTTGAGTTTTTGCCATTCTGAAAAAAAAATTTGAACTGATTTTTTTATGAAGTTCAAAAAATTTTTACATTTTTACTCACATCGAAAAATTCCAAAAATTCGTTTGTTCAATGTTACCATCAATTGAAGCCAATTTTTTTCTCCACTCTAAAAAAAATGTTTTGGAGTTCTAGAAATTTTTAAAAAATTAAGATTGCACTAAAAAAACGCAAAATTGGAATTTTTAATTTTTTTTAGATTTCAAATTTTTACTGACCTCAATTTATTTCAAAAACCGTTGTTCTGTTGCAGGTGATGAATGAACGCAAGCCATTTTCAGAATATTTCTAGAAAAAAAATCAAAATAAAAAACAGAAAATTGAAAATGTTCTAACCTTTTTTGTATTGTACTCGTTCAAGGAAAGCAATTCCAAAAAAAAATTTCATATAAAAATTTTTTTTTAGCAAAATAAAATAAAAATAGGCTTGAAATTTCAGAAAAATAAAAAACCGACCATACTTTGTAGGTCCAAGCAGGGAAACTGATGGAAAAACCAAAAACCCAGGAAAAGTTAGAGATTCCGGAGGAGAGAAGACGCAGAAGAGCAGCAGGGTCTCGCCGCGCCAGGGTTTATTGCGGAGCGGGCGTTTAAAATTCAAAAAGAGCTGTTTAGTGTAAAGAAAAGCGTTTGCAGTTGTTTAGAGAAGCTTTTTGAGGTTTGGAGATTTTTAAAAAATATAAAAAAAAAGTTTGAACTTGGTTTTTTATGCATAAAAATAATTTGGGGATTTTTTTTGGTTTTTCAAGTTTTCTGCACTACTGGGAAAATTGCATCTTGTGAAGAATGAATAGGAAAACACATTTTTGAAATTTATAAATTTTTTATTCATTTTTTTTGTCAATTTAACAATTTCTGACTTGAAGTAAAAAATGGGAGTTTAAAAAAATGGAACACAAAAAATTTATACATCACAGTGATTACCAATAAAGAAATTCCCGAGGCTCCGGATCTCTGAAAAACAAAATATTAATTTAAAAAATTCCGAACAAATTTTCGAAACTCACTTCATCTCTTGTGATTTGTAGCTGCATATGCTAAAATGGATTTCTCTTCAGTTGTTCTTCCAACAAACTTCGGAGAATCGAATTTTCCATCCACTCTGTAGAATACGTTGTTTTTTTTTGAAAAAATAATAGTCCAAACTCACTCGCTCTGGCATCAGGGATATTGACCAATTCATAATTTCGACGAAACTCTGGATCGTTTTTGGCAGAGGGTTTTCTCAACAAAAAAAATTCTGAAAAAAACATGATAAAAAAACGAAAAAGTTCACACTTGACTTACTGAAAGACGAGGAATGAGATTCTTGAAGGTTTTTCCATTTGGCAATTTCATTCCAATTCCAACCGTTTTTTTTCAGAGATCGGGACCATTTTTCCGTTCGGGAGGACTTGAACATAAATAATGCTGAAAATCATTTTCCGTTTGAATTGTTTGTGTGTGTATATCCTACTTGTGGAATAGAATATCGATGTCAATTTCCATGAGTTTTTGTTGTTGAAATACTCCAATTTTTCGCGAGTTTCATCAATTTCCTGTAGAAGTTGAATTTGAAAAAAAAAATCCATTCGAAATTCTCACCTCATTATTTTATTGAGCTCCGAAAATTAATTTATCACTCATTTTTTTTTTAATTTTTAGAAAATTAAAAAAAATTAACAAAAAGGTTCAAACACTCAGAAAAATAAAGAACCGACCATACTTTGTAGGTCCAAACGGGGAGACTGAAGAAAAAACCAATGAGCAGTGAGAGATGTTGATCGGGAGAGAGTGCAGAGAAAAAGAGGAGGAAGGTCTCGCAGCGAAAATACAGGTGGAGAAGTGTTCGGGGAGGAATACGGGGGTAATGAGGATGTGCACAATAAAAAAATCAAATAAATAAATTACTGTTTCAAAATTTATTGATGAAAAACTGTAAAGTCTTGACAACATTGGTGGTGAGATTTCAACACTTGAAAACTTGAAAAATCTTAAAAATTCAAAACTGGTTTGTAAAAATAATCAAAAACAACCATTCTATAGAAAATGTTCTCTAGTTCATTTTATCAGTTGACAGTTTTTTCATATCTCTTACCGTAATCCCAGGAAAATTCAAAATGTGCGCTTCATTTTTCACAGACGCTTCAATTCATTTTGGGTTACTGTAGGATTACTGTAGCCACCGTACCACAATAAAATTTAAAACAAAGGTTTACAATATGTACGTTTTTATTTAAAAAAAGGGATTTTTCATTAATGTTAAGAAATAAAATTAGAGCATGAAAAATAAGTCTCGATTGGAACTCAACGATTCTCCAGTTTTGAGCTGAAAATTTTAGATTTTTTGTACATTTTTTATTGCACTGTTTTACCCCATTATCCTCGCCTATGCAGAATGAACAAGAAACATGCAAGTTGCTCCAAAAATTTAAAAAAAAAGAATTTTAAAAAAAAATTTAAAAAATTTTTTTCGCCGTTCTCTGAAAAATGGGGCAGTTATTGTTCACAGAACATATTTATTTCTTGTTTTGAATTTGATTCAATATGAATAAAAATACAAAACAATTGGGTGATGTGCATAGCGCATAATCTACTCTGATACAGAAGAAAATTTCATAGAAATCGAAATTATCTAAAAACGATGCAATTGATTACGGCGAGCTGCTCCCTGGTCTCCTCTCTCGCTGATCCCAGCTAAGCTGAATGTTATCGATTATTTGAATGATTTGGTAGAAACATTACTTGAAGTCTGGAAGAAGTTGATCGTTGTGTTCCTCGTCACTTGGCTCCAAGTTGGACCTGAAAGAAATAGATGAATTATGTAATCTCAATTTAAAAGAGCAGATCAACTGGTCATTGTTGTTTTTCGGAAAGAATACTTACATCTCTTGCAATCCATCCAATCCGTCTTTTCTCTCCTCTTTTCCTCATTCGAGTTCATCGTCAGAGATTGTCTCGAGCAAACTGGAAAATCCCGTTAAATGTTTGAAGAGTTTGCTCTAATTTTTTGTTTTTAGGAAAAAGAGCAACAATTTTTTCTGATAGTCCCAAAGAAATCCCAAGAATGCTTACCTCCATGAAACACATTCCGAACAGCAATTCGATGTTCGCGAGCATCTGGAAGTCCAGAAGCTGACAGTTCCCTAAAAATTTGGGAATTACGAGCTAAAAAACTAAAAAAAAAAAAAATTTCTACTTTTTTCCCACGAAAATTTTCAAATTTTGAAAAAAAAATCAACTCACCATTTTTCAGCATTTCCAAATCAACGAAAATCCATAACAACATCAAATTACAATCAGAAAAATCAAGACGCGACCATACTTTGTAGGTCCTAGAACGGATACTGATGGAAAAAACAACTGGTAGTGAGAGATGTGGACAGGGAGAGAGTGCAGAGAAAAAGAGGAGGAGGGTCTCGCAGCGAAAAGGCTGGTGTTCGGGGTATTTATGGCGGGAAGTTTGAATTAGGTTTTTTGTGCACAGTTTGATGGCTTGGTGATTTTTTTTTTGATTTTCAAGGTTTCTAAAACACTCTAAAGTCCCCATCTTGTGAAAAAAAAATAGGAAAACACAGTTTTTCAATTTACGAATTTTTTTATTCATCTTTTAAAATCAAATTTAAAAAATTACTTGTTCCAGACACCTTCATGGAAATAGATAAATTATAAAACAAAAAATTAAAAAATTGCGTCTTCTCCATGGATTTGTTTTGTTGTAGGCCAACTCCTCAGCTCCCATCGCTCTCCTTGGCCTTGTAGTCTGATGGTCCCTTCTCTGTATGCCAAGCGAAGTTCACCTGAAAATGTCGAAATTCCAAGCTAAACGGTTTTCTTGAACCTTACCGTGTACTTGTATCCAATCGACGTGGCACTTTTTGAAAAATTTCTAGAAAGCAAAATTTTGAAAAAAATTTTAAGAAATATTCTGAAACAACTCACCCATTTTTTCCTAATCTTCGACTTGTGACTCTTGATTGGAGGTGACTTTAGCTCTTTTTTTTTTTTTGCTAATGAACGTCCTGAAAAATTGCATTTGAGTGCCAAAAAAGGTATCTAATTGTAAATTTGAAAATCCTTTCAATTTTTAGATTTAAACAAAATTTGTATAAAAATTTCAAGGTTCTATCAATTTTTTTCAATTTTTTTCCAAATTTCGAATAACATTTTTCTTTTCAATTCTAAATTCAAAAAATGAATAACTCACCAACTTCCCGTATTTCCTAATCACCGGAAATCAATAGCAACATCAATTTACAATCCGAAAAATCAAGACCCGGCCATACTTTGTAGGCCCGAAAAAAAAGACTGACGAAAAAATGAATGGAAAGTTAGAAATAGACAGAAGAAACGCAGGTGGAGAAGGGAAAGGGCACTGTCTGCTGCACACTATTTCTTTGTTGAGTCGCTACGCAGCTAATTGGCATGTTAGCTGGATATGGAGGGTACTGTAGAGCAATTAGGAATTTGAAAACAAATTTCTTGAATTTTTGAAAAAATTCAGAAAAAATTTTTTTTTTCGATTCTTTAAAAATTTTTTTAAATTTTTTCTGCAACAAAAACATTCCTTCAAATAAACATTATTTATTGAAAATTGATTTATTCAAAATTTATAAAATTTGGTTGCTTTTGAAACGCAGTCGTCTAAATTGTTCTCATGTCCTGATATCATTATCTGCAATTTTTTTCAATTTAATTTTGTTTTGAATTTACTCACCAAATATTACAAACTTATGTACATAGTGACGAGTAATGGTATTAAATAAAAAACTGTTGTAAACCCATAAAAATTCTGAAAAAAATTTTTTTGCTCTCCACAAAGAAAAATTTTTTTTGACTTACAAAATTTGGTGCATCGGCAGCTGACATTATAAAAATTTTCTAATTTTACCCATAAATCTGAAAAAAATTCATCGATAAATTGAAAAAATGCTTCAAATTTTACTTACTTGGCAGAAGCATAGTGCACCATATTCATCACTAAAAAATCCGAAAAAAAATCCAAAAAAATGGAAATTTTTTAAAAAATTTTTATGACTAAAATTTCAAATTTTTCTAAAAATTACAATCTTGAAAACTCACCCTTTAGACTGCAGATCTCTTTAAATTTCCTTTTTTTAAATCTAAAAATCAAAAAAAAATTTATTTTCAAAAAATGCCTGAAAAACTTACAGAACACCAGCATAGTGTGGTGACCTAATTTTTTTTTAATTCCATTTTTTTATTTTCTCTAATTCTGAAAATGTTTTTTTAGTGTTTGAAAACATTATAGACTTACCGTGCACCAGCACACAGTCAGCAGTTAATTTTTTAAAAACATTTCAAAAAAAAAATTTTTTTTTCGAAAATTCTGAAAAAAAAAATTGTTTTCAAAAATTTCAAAAATTCCTGAAAATTCCCAAACTCACTTTTTAACTTTTATAAAGTTGATAATCAATAAAAACAGTCAGAATAACACGTGAAAAATCAGTTAAACATCAGAAAAATCAAGAACCGACCTTCTTCTGAAAGTCCAAATAGGGAAAATGAAGTGGGAAGCCAAAATCTATAGAAGGTGAAATATGGGCGTTTCGAGAGACGCAGATAGGTTAAACGGCTTCTAGAAGCTTTCAAATCTCAAGATCAGAGCTCTACGTAATCCCTCGTGAGCTCTCATGTGAGCTCGCAGAGCTCTAATCAGGGGTTTCTTGAATCATGGGAAAATTACGTTTTTGAGAGATTAGCGGTTCAGAGAACATTTATAAATATTTCTTTTTGTTTATTTTGGATTTAGTTAGCTTGAAAATGCTTCTACAGTAACCCTGGAAGATCAAAAAAAAATTTTAAAAAAATTGAATAAAAATTTTATTTTTTTTTTTCAAATTTATTTTTAAGTCAGTTTTGCAGCAGCAATGTCCAAGGAGAGGTGAGATGATAAAAAACAATATTCAAGTTTTCATCAAGCAAAACTGGTTTCAATCATTTTCACAACCTGGAAGCAATGATTTTTTTTTAAATTTTTATAGAAAAAAAAATAAAAACTCACTTTTTGAAAAATTTCAAAAAATCAATCAATTGGTTCTTGCAGTTCAGCTACAACTGATTATTATTTTTTCTTTTTTTGATAGGAAAGTTTTGGGAATGCCATTTTTACTATTCCTGAAAAAAATATTTAGAATTCAGAAAAACAATTCAGAAAAATTTCGTTTTTTTTTTTTTGAAATTTTCACTTTTCTAAAATTCTAAAAAAAAACTATTCACAATCAGTAGCCTTTATTTCTCTTTTTTTTAAATTTTTACCTGTCCGGATGCATTGCATAGAAATTGAACCACTCGCTCGCTACCAATGTAAAAGTTTTATCAAGTCTAAAAATTTGTTCCACTTCAAAAAAATTATATTTTAAAAATTTTTTTAACTCACTGAAAAAATTTTCAATCAACTGATGTGGAACAATGTAAGATGTGCCATATTTCTAATTCATCCTAAAAATTAAAAATATTAATTTTCAAAAAAGCTACATAATTTTTCATCTGCTCTTACCATTTTGTTTCGAAAGTTCTGTTCTGCTTTGACTTCCAAAAATTCATTAAAAAATGCAATGGAGTCAATAAACTCCAGTAACCAATAATTCAGACATCCAGACAAATTTTTAAAATAAAAAAAATCATTTAAAAAATAGCTAGTAAACTTCAGAAAAATAGAAAACCGACCATACTCTGTAGGCCCAAATAGAGAGAATGAAGGGAGAAGTTGGGGAATTGGAAGAGAGGGAAATTGATAAGAAAATGGGTGGAATAGGACTGATAAGGAACTGTAACATGTACATTTCAGTTTGAGCAAACAAAGCTTTATGCATGTGTTTACGGATGGTATTTGAAACTCAAAATTCGAATTTGAAGGTGTATTATTGGAGTTTTAGAAACAGTACTGGGTATGTGATACTGATTTTTAATAAAGAAATTTGGAATCTTACTATTACTAACGGACAACGTCTGTCTGTCGGTGTGTCCGTATGTATGTCCGCAGCGTTTTCTCAGAGATGGCTGGGCCGTTTGAGCCCATTTTTTGCAGAGAGGTCATATATGCTGACCGGATGATGCACGTAAAATTTCTAAGCGATTGGATGAAAATGACCTAATCTGGAGCACATTTTCTGTTTCCTGCAGTGTTTTGTGCGGCAGGACGCCGGCGGCCAGTGTGTGAGAGAGTGGCAAGAGCGGCGGTGGCGCAGGCGGTAACGCGTCTGTTTTTGAGTTTTGACCTCGCGGGTTCGAACCCCTTCGCTCACAAACTTTTTTGCTTTCCTCGAAAGTTCAAAAAAAAATTGTCTAGAAGTGGCGGCGGAAGCCGGCGCAGCCCGGCTGGTTGGAACTATCGAAGAACATATCGATTGAAAACAATACTTGTTTTCAGAAATATAAACTTTTAGAAACAGCGAAAAAAATTGATCAGTGAAATATAAAAAAAATTATTTCGGTTCCAAATTTCTTCCAACAGGGATCATTACAATGGTCTCCAATCGCTTCATCCCTTGTTAAGCAATTCGAAATTAAAAAAATTCAAAAAACAGGAAAAAAATTCAGTGATTTTCGAATTTTATTCGGTTTCAGAAACTTTTGAACATGATCTGGAGAAATATTCTACGATGGGCAGTTGGTGGCTATGGCAAAATTCTGAAGATAAAAAATAACAGTACATCAAGATTTTCTGTGTTTGTACCGTTTCCAGAATATCCTAGCAACCTGAATGTGACAAAAAATTCAAAAGGGCTATTTTTTGGAAAAAATTTGCACTTTGAAGTGTAAAAAATTGACATCTCTTCAAAATAAACATTTCTAGAAACAGGTAAAAAAACCAAAATGCATTCTTCAAAATTAGAAAAAACCATCCTGTTTCAAATGTTTCCAAACAAAATTCATTACTAGACTCTACAGTGTGTGTTTTGTTTGCAGTGGCAATTTTGAAAAACGGTAGGTAATTGATTGCTGTAACCCAAAAAACGTTCCGAAAGTTATAAATTACAGGAGACAGAAAAAAAAACGAAAACCTGTGAAATTTAGAAAATTTATTCTGTTTTAAAATTTTTGATTATGATTTCTTCTAAAGAAAATCACTCTGCAGTTTGTAGAAGTTAGGTTTCGGCTCAATAGAATTGGTTTACATCTTCATAATAATTTTTTTAAAATTTCTTTAAAAATTGAAAAATCCTAGAAACAGGAAAAACATTTTTTAAAAACCAGGGTGCAATTTTTATTTCATTGTCAGTTTCAACATTTTCCATAACAAATTCTGTACAATTTTTCACAATCTCTCATTCAGTTAGTGGAGTACAATATCCCTTCTCAAGTCTTCAAAAAATACTGAAAATTCCAATTGGTAACATTATACGTCACCGTATAAGACGCCCAGTCACTGGAACTTTTAGATTGATCCAAAACGTAATTCTGAAAAAAAAATATAAAAAATAATGGTATTTTTTAAAAACACCCTCAAATTACCATAGTCCCCGTAATATCCACTGGGCAAGTTTCTGTTGGAAGGGTGATTTTAAAAGCGATTAGATTTCCAGTTGAAGCTTGTTGGATACTTTTAAAAACACTAATTGTAGAGACTTCACAGTTTTGATCATCTATTTTGTAAGCAACCTTCAAAAAAAAATTTTGAAAAAAAAAATTTTTTTTATTTTTTTCTAATTTTTTTCAAACTAACAATCAACGATGGTTCATCCAAAACCCATTGTAGACAATCTTCCCAAGATTTCACTGCTGGTTGAGCACTATAACTTCCTACCCGAATTCCTCGAGTTATCATCATTTTTTCATCACCAAAAACCTAAAAAATTTTGGAAAAATACAGTAATCCAAAACTACAGTAATCCTACCGGTATTGTAAAAATTGGAAAAATTAGAAAAATGCATAGAAATTTTTGCATGTTTTTTCAGAGCAATGTGAATGGAATTGAAAATTGGGAAGATGAAAAAAACAAGATTTTAGGAAGAAAGAGGAAAAATTGGAGAAACGAAAAATAATGGCAATTGCCTAGACAATTGGCCATTTGAACAGAAATTGAAATTGGGGGAATGTTTTTGGATTTTTTCTCCTCTTTGTTTACTTGGAATTATGAAAAAAAAATCGGAACTCAGAAATACAATATTTTGAAACATAATTTTTTTTCTGATTTTCCAAAATTTCAAATTTTCGAGTAAGATTTTTTTCAAGTTTTTTCAAGAGGACGAAGTTTTTCCGAGAGGACAAAGTCAAAGTAGACCAAATAAAAAAAACAAAATTCCAAGATTGAAATTTTTATTCAAAATTCAAATCAATGAAAAAAAAGAAAAAAAGTAGCAAACTTGGATCACCAAGAGCCCGCGAAAAAGTTAAAAAATTTTCAAAAATTTCAGAAGCTCAATGGAACACCAAGGGCTTCGTAGCAAAATTGGATCACCAAGAGCCCACAAAAAAAATTGTAATTTTTCCTAGGAATTTCAGAAGCTCAATGGATCACCAAGGGCTTCGTAGCTATCTTGGATCACCAAGAGCCCACAAAAAAATTGTAATTTTTCCTAGAAATTTCAGAAGCTCAATGGATCACCAAGGGCTTCGTAGCTATCTTGGATCACCAAGAGCCCACAAAAATAGTTAGAATTTTTGAAAAGATCCTGGAGCCGGTGCCATGAAGTCGGTGCCATTGCCATTGCCATTGCCATTGAGTGCCAGGGATCCAGAGAGCGGGAGCGGGTGCCACGAGCCTTCTGGAACTTCATCGTTGATCGTTGGCTTCTTCCGGATCCCACCTTGTCCATCGGCCAAATCGTTCATCGAGCATCCAAGGGAGCGGGAGCCAATTGTCATGTCCATTGTCGATCGTCGAGCTTCCAAGGGTCGTTGAGCAGTGGAGGAGGGCATCCCGAGGAAGAACTGATTGAATCCCCCCGTTTCCCTCCCCCTTATATACCCCCCACAAGGGGTCAGATCTTTATCTATTGGGAGTAGGAAAGGTCAGGGTCAAAGCTGAAAATACTGATAACGTCCGTCTACTCCGTGAAAGGTCTGAAATGAAGAGGGGGCCACGTGGAAAATGGGAGCCGCTGGGAAATTGATCATTCCTAGAAATGAAAAATGAAGAGCGAGAAAAAGCGCAATATCTCGGAAACCAAGATAGATAGCAAAAAGATGTCAACTGCAATGTTGTAGCCCTTATTTTGAGCTATATTTTTGTAGTTAACAACTTTTTGCTAGCTATTTTAGTTGTTGAGATACAATTGTTCAAAGTTACCGCAAAATTTTGGCTTGATTTTTGAATGTGTAGTCTTTTCCAAGCATTATAACTTTTTCCAAACTTTTTCAAATCAAAAGTTGTCAATTACAATGTTGTAGCCCTTGTTTTGACCTACAATTATGTAGTTAATACTTTTTTATAACTATTTTGGTTGTTGAGATACACTTTGACAAAGTTACAGCAAGTTTTAGCTCTTATTTTGAATGTGTGGTCTTTTCCAAGCATCATAGTTTTTTTCTAACTTTTTCAAATCTAAAGGTGTCAACTACAATGTTGTAGCCCTTCTTTTGTTCTACATTTCTGTAGCTCTGTAGCTGACATCGTTTTGCTACCTTCTTTTGTTTCAGAGATACAGCCGGTATAGCTGGACTAGACACCTTCCGGGTCCCGAAACAAGCATTGCCACATGGATGGATGGATGATGGGAAGGGAAAAATGGGGATTTTTGGGATTTTTGCAAAACCCCCTAGTTTCTAGCCACCCAAGCCGGGGGACCACGCCCCCTCTTCTTTCTGCTCCCTCCTCTCGAGCCGTCCTGTCGCTGCTCTCCTGCTCTCCTGCTCTGTCCTTTTTTTCTTTTTTTTATCTTTTTTTTTATTTTTTCTTTATTTTTTCTTTTTTTTTTCTTCTATTTTTTTTTCTTTTTTTATTTTTTTTTGTTTTTTTTCTTTTTTTTGTGCCGCCCCAGGACTCGAACCTGGGGTATATCTGGGGGTCGATTGACTCCCAGTCAACCCTCTTATCCGCGAGGCTAAGAGGGCGCACGTATGGGCCTGTACAACGGGTCCTTATGTATTGGACCCTCCTGGGAAATCGTAGAGAGGATCAATAAGGTGTGCTAATGATTAGAAAATGCAAAAGTGAACCGCCGCCAAATTGCGGCCTGTGAGGTGTCGGCTGCACGAATGTCAACGAATAAGAGGTTTTGGGGATTTTCTGTTTCAAAACGTCTATTTTTTTGGCGTTTTCAGTGTATTCAATCACAATCAAAAATGGGTGTTTTGAAATGGATTTTTAAAAATTACAGTAATCTACAGAATCAAATTACTGAAAAAAATTCAAAACCTGAAGTAAGAAATTTGAAAAAAAAAATTTCTGGATTTTTGAATTTTTGTAAGTCCCAATTGTTCAGAAGGAACGATTATTCTCCCTTTTTTTGTTGAAAAAAATAAAAAAAAAATTCAATTTTTGGTTCTTCCCAAAAACTGCATCTTATTGTTGAAAACCCAGAACCCTTCAAAAATCTACTTTTCCTGTTACAGTAATCCTTTAACAAATTTTCTGCCTTGTTTGAAATTACTGTAGACCTGGTATGCCATACTACAACCGACTATTTCGAATATCAGAAAAAATGAGTGTTGAAAATCGAAAAAAAACGCAAAAATTCAAATTTCGAAAATTATGCAAAATTTACACAAAACATACAAAATACACACAAAAAGCACACACGGACACATTCAAAATGAGATCCAATCACTGGAATAATGGGCAAAAGAGACCGATGAAGTGTCACAAAGTTGTCAAAAATGGGGACCAGAAAAGCGGGAAAAAAATGGAAAAATGATAAGAAAATGGCGAGAATCATTTTGTACACGAAATATACACTTATCACTGCAATTATCTAGGCGGACGGGTGGCTCCGGCTCTCTCGTAGATCGTGTCAAGGGTGTTGAAGCATCTGCTGCGAGGGGCGGCACGTTCGGCGATGATGGCCATGATGGTGTGGACGACGATGGAAATGGCCGGGGTTAGGTCGTCGTAGACCTGGAAAAATTCGGGTTTAGAGGAAAAAGATGTTGTTTTGCAATTGAAAATTCATTTTTCCTAGTTTTTTTCAATAAAATGCGCTTTATGGCAAAAAATCTGGATACTTATTTGAGTCCCTTTTTCATTTTTTTCAGTTCCAAAAATTCCCTTTGCAAATTTTTTCTTTTCTACTGCAGTCGTTCGTGCGCATTGTGACGATTTTTTAAGATTTTTTTTTCAAATTACTAAACGCAGAAATTTCCCAAAAAATAACCAAAAAATATTCAAAAATTGATTTTCAAAAAATTCAATAAGTCCTGGAAAATATCCAATTTTTTTTCCTGTTTCAATATTTATTTTAATTTTTTTTGTTATTTCTACATTGGTTCTTCCGACTTTAAACTTTCTCAATAAAACTTGCAACACTACAAAAAAGGAATCTGGATTTTTGAAGGTTCCTTTTCATTTTTTTTCAACAGTCGACCTGCTTCACTTACCCGCGCCTCCTGAGATGAGACCTATATCATTCGATAGAGCATGGTCCAAAACCTATTGAACCACTAATAACTTTTGCCCTCGAGTCCGTTTAACCCAGTTAGGAGCCCTCAAAGTCATTTTCAGTACTAATTTTTTCAACTGATTTTCGATTTTGCGTGAAAAAAATATTTGCAGTACTAACTTTTAGTACTGAAAATGACTTTGAGGGCTCCTAACTGGGTTAAACGGACTCGAGGGCAAAAGTTATTAGTGGTTTCGTAGGTTTTGGACCATGCTCTATCGAATGATATAGGTCTCATCTCAGGAGGCGCGGGTAAGTGAAGCAGGTCGACTGTTCAGTTTCAAAGCTCGCTTTTATGAATTTTTTCTTTCTTATCACAGTTGTTCAAGACTTGAAGTTTTCTCTTTTTTTTTGCCAAATTCAAAGATTTCGCGAAAAAATAACCAAAAAATAGTCAAAAAATTAATTTGAAAAATTCGAAAAGACATGGAAAATATTCAATTTTTCCCTGTTTCAAAATTTACTTTCAATAATTTTTTCGTTATAATTGCAGTGGCACAAATGATTTCATTCAATTTTTTCAGTTTCAAAGTTTCCTTTTCACAAATTTTTCCCTATTTATTACATTCATGGAGGCGATCGCTCAGAAGATTTAACAAAAAAATCACAAATTTATGGGAAATTTTTTAAAAAATTCAGAGAGCAATAAAAAATTAAAATTTTGAACTAGAAAAATAGGTAGACGTGAAAAGCAATTTCTGATAAATATAGAAAAAATCAAAGTACGGTTTTTTTTTTTGGATTTTTCCCATTTTTTCCAGTTTCAAAATTTCGTCTTTTCACATGTTTTTCTTTAAAACTAATTACAAATTCATAAAACTAGGAAACTTAAAGTTCTGTATCTCTAGAATTTTTACTAGATCTCACTCTCAAAAAAAAGCCAACTGTTTCAATCTTCTCAGAAAATGAGCTGTAGTCAAAAACATTGATGCCTTTCCGGTAATAAGACCCAACCGTCAATTGAAAATTTCAAACAAAAAAACTCACAGTCTTCTCATGGAAAATATGGAAGCAGAGGATGTAGAGAAGGAAGAGACAACTGAGGATGGGGACGATCATGCTCTTGACACGGTTGCGATCGTAGTAGTACTTGTTGAACTGTCCCATGACCATCAGTCCGAAGCCGCCGGTGAACAGCCAGATGTTCATGATGTACATGAGTCCGCCCCACTGGAAAATTGAAGAGGATTAGGGAATTTAGATTTTTATTTGACTACGATAATGAAAATTTAAAAAATCACAACAGTTTCTAGATTTTGCGAAACTGTAAATTTCACTTTTTTCACATTCAGAGTTGGGGCACAACACGCTAATGAAAATTTTTTGAAATTCAAGAAATTCCTAGATTTTTTGAAACCGCAATTTTCGATTTAGCGACGAGGAATTTAAAATTATGGGAATTCCAATGTAAAATCGGAAAACGAAATATTGCAACAAGAGACTGACTAGTGAGCTTACATTGAAAATTCTGGAAAATTTGACAAATTCGAAAATTTTTGAAACAGAAATTCGTCGATTTTTTTGATTTTTAAATTTTTTTTTCAGAAATTCTTAATTTTTCTGATCTGTATTTTTTAAAGGAGACTTTTTACGATATCAGACAAATCTGACCCTGTAAATTTTTAGACAAAAATTTGTAACAGGATGATATTTTTTCAGGACAAAAAATTTTTAGTTATGAAAAAAATTTGAGTCCTCTCAATTTTTGATTTTTGAAATTTCATAAAACTCTTCAAAATGTAGTGCGAATGAAAAATTTAATAAAACAGAATTTTGTATAAATTTTGAATCTGAATATTTTACGGATCAAATTATTTTTCAAAATTTCAAAATTTTATTTTTTTGAAACAGAAATCCGTCAATATTTTCAATTTTTGAAATTTTTTCATAATTTTTTTTGCATTTTGTACATTTTTCTTGCAGAACGTGCAACAACATTGAAAAAAAATTTGATCGGCTAAATTTTAAGATAAATTTTGTGACAGGAATTTTTTTATTTTCAAAAAATTTAGATTTCCTCAAAATTCTGGAAATTTGATAAAACAATTCAAAACGTTGTGCGATTAAAAAATTTGATAAAACTGAATTTTGGATAAATGTTGAATCAGAGAACCTGGCTTTAAAAATTGACATATTTTTTTGAAAAATTCTAAATTTAATTTTTTTGAAACAGAAATCCGTCAATATTTTCCAATTTTTAAATTTTTTTTCTCAGAAATTCTATTTAATATTTTTCTATTCCGTTTTTTTTCAAAAGAAAAGTACAACAACATTGAAAAAATTGACCCTGTAAATTTTTAGATAAATTTTGTAACAGGAAAAAAATTTAATTTCTTCAAAACTTTCGAAAATTTTATGGAGCGATTCTGAATAAATTGTGATTGAAAAATTCAATGAAACAGAATTTTGGATACATTTTGAATCAGTAACATTCGCCTTACAGATTAAATTTTTTTTTGAAAATTCCCAATTTTATTTTGTTTGAAACCGATTTTTTTATTTTTCGAAAAAAAGTCAATTCCAAATTTTTTTTGAATTTTTCTCAATTTTTCCATTTAAAAAAACTCACAATCCACTTCATCTCAATAACCCAATGATTGACAATAACCAAAACCGATGAGACGGCCATCACACAATTTCCAAGCATCGCAGAGTGACGACGAGAGCACATCGGAGCAATGACACACGTCGAACTGAACAGGAAGATCAGGATTCCTCCGTAGATCGCGTTGGCCAGGTTGATGCCGCTGAGACCGATCCGGACCGAGGCTTCCATGTCGGGACGCATCCAACGGAGCACGTAGCAGCTGTAGACTCCGGCGATGGTGGCCAGGTACGAGTGCGGCTCTTCGGGAAGTCTCATCTGAAAGGAAAAAATTATGAGATAATGATGATTGAGGGAGAAAGAGACGGAATGAAGAAAAACTGAACGAAAAACATAAAGAAATCAATGAGAAACTGCAAATTTTTTTGAATTAGAAAATTTTCCCTTTGCAACTCTGCCGTTTTTTTTTTGAAATTTCCCACTGAAAAAAATTGAGAAAAAATTTCTTAAGAATTCGACTAATTCTTCAAAAAATTTTTTGAAAATAAGAAAAAGTACAGATCTAGACAATCAAAATGCAACGAAATTTTCAGAAACTTGGAAAAATTTTGAAACAGAGTTGTTAAAGTTTCCGAGATGATAATTCAGGGGAAATACTGAATCCATCAGGGAAAATTGAAAAAAACAAATTTTTTGAAACAGAAAATGTCAGACTGAAATTTTTTAGTGAAATTGAATTTTTTTTTTACAAATTTTGTTGTATACAAAGGAGCAATCATCAAATTGACAGATCCATAATAGTTTCTAACATTTGAAAAATTTGAAACAGATTTTTTTTAGAAATTTTGAATCGCTGAGAAGATCAAAATTAGCAACTTGCAGTGATGTTTTTTTTTTAATTTTTTGAAAACATACCATAGAAGCATACTAATTGAATTTTTTTACAGAACCCAAAGTTCTCATTAATTTTTGGAACAGGAATTGTAAAAATTTGCGAGATTATAATTCAGTCGAAATACTGAATGCGCAATGGAAATTTGAAAAATAAAATTTTAGAAACAGGAAATGTTAGATTATCGAAATTTTCTGATAATTTTTCGAGTAATATAAAATTTTAATTATTGCCAAAAATGCATCAAATTATCAGATTACCAATCTTTTCCATTTTGAAAAATTAGAAACAGAATTTTTTTTAGAAATTTCGAGTAGCTGACAGGATTTAAAATTAGCGTATTGCAGTTATTTAAAAAAATTTCTATTATGAACATGGCGGTAACCCATTGAAGCGTTTTACAAAAACCTAAATTTTTGTAAATTTTTGAAACATAAATTTTTGGTCGTTTTACAGAGGTTACAAATCTTGAGAAATTTTTTGAACCGAAAAAAAAATTAAATTTTTGAACTGTAGAGCGGATTGAAACTGAACCCTCCGAGTAGGATGGAACATGTAAATTTTACGAAACAGAAAATTTCGAAAAATAGAGAAAATCAAAAATCGCTAGTTTTGGAAATGCAATTTTTGATAAATTTTAAGTTTCTGTTTCAAAATTTTCTATTTTTCAGTTTAAAATTTTCGAAAACTATTCGTTCTGGTATCTGCTCGATTTAGAAAAAAAACTCACCTTCCCTGCCGAAAAATCTGAAAAAAATTGAAAAGAAAGAAAAAGAAAAAAAAACACACATAATCACCGAAGAAACCATTCTGGCGGCTCAAAATTTCCGCTTCAAAATTCAAAAATAGGTCAAAAAAATATTTGATCTACCTAAAAATTCATGAAAATTCAACGACAAAGAGGGGTCAAATTAAACGGGAAACGTAAAATCAGAAATCACGGGAAACACAAAAAAAAAATGATATTTAGGAGAAAGACGGTCCTCCGAATCCGGCGGCACCTCCATTGGTAGCCATCTCGTCCTGAAGACGCTTCTGAAGAGCCTGCGAAGTGATGTTCCACGACTCCATGAAGCGATCCATGCATCTCTGCAGGCACTGCTTTTCGTTGTTTGTCAGCGAGCTTCCTGGCGCTGTTATGCACTTCACTGTGCATTTCTCGGAGACGTCCTAGAAAAGAGAGAAATTCGGAATTCATTGGTTTTTGGGGTTTTTTTCCACTTTTTGAGGCTGGTGTCTCCATTCCCAGATCAATTTCCAATGTTTCTCACTCATCTTTGACCGAATTTAAATTTTTTCTATGGGTTAGGGGGCCTAATCCCTCATCCATCATTTTCAATCAATTCGCCCCCAAATCAATCATGTTCCACGCCTTACCGTGACAAGATTCTGCGCATTGGCAAGGGCGGCCTGCTGTCTGACTCCGAGAAGCACTTGCTCTTGCTGTTCCGGCGTCAGCTTCTTGAGAGTCTCGACGTCGAGCAATTGATCCATTTTTACCGCTGAAAAATTGACAAATAGACGGTGATCATGTTGAGAAACAATAAGAGCAAAAAATTCAAGTCAAGAACTTCAAAAATTCCACGGAAAACTCTGAATTTAGAGAGAAAATCGACTGAAATTGGGAAAAAATTCGCGAAAATGATGTAAAAATTTGCGGTGGCCTAGAATTCCCATTTGCATTTTCTAGTCCGCGGCCACCAAAAACCGCGCGAATTTGAAAAAGGCTCCCCGGGAAATGACGTTTTCTCTGTTTTCTCTCGTTGTTCATCTTTTTTCCGCCAGTTTTTTAGTTTCTTCGTGAGTGTGGGAGTTGTGAGAGTGCCCGTGGGAGGCGGTGTTTCGAAATGTTTTCGAAAATTCCGCCTCTTTTATCGCTTTTGTTTCTTGTTTCTTTCGACCTTCACTTTCCTCATTTTCTTCTGTTTTTCCCGGTTTTTAGTGGTTTTTGGGAGGTTAATTGTGTTTTTTTTTTCAGGGAAAAATAGACGTTTTGTTGTTTTAAATAGGTTAGAAGTGTGCTCCAATGCTCGTTTTTCTGAAATTTCGCTGTCTGAAAAATTCCAAAATTCGAAGCGCGCCCCATTGCTAATTTTCCTTTTTTTTCCGTTTCAAAAATTTTAAAATTAATTTCTAAAAAGTTCTTCGTTATTAAAGACACCGTTTTCATTGCCAAACCCCTTCAAACCCCTTTTTCCAACAAAACAAGTTTCGCAACAATTGGCCATTCACTAGTTCTCTAAAAGAACAAACATCAAAAAAAGGCGGCAAAGTACACATAATTTCGGAAATTCCGACTCATTCCAAGGTCATTTGCCACTAATTGGCGCGCCGGTCCCTTTTGAGAATTCGAATTTGACATTGGACATTGGACATTTTTGAGGCGATTCTCGAGAAAATTTTCGAGGACGATTCCGATTTTCATTCCGATTTCGAATTTTTCGTGTATGTACTTGATGTTTCGGTGTTTTATTTATTCTTGAAATTATTTTCGATACAAAACTTCCTTCGATTGCTCAAAAAATGATTTTTTCAAATTTTTGAAAATTTTGAAACCGAAATTTTTTTCAATTAAAAAATTACGATTTTTTCTGATTTTTTTTTGAAAACCGCTTCATTTTTTAAAATTCTGTTTCAAGGAATCAGAAATGATTTATTTTTCGAAAAAAAAACAGTAATGCGTAGTTCCCAAATCAATCATCAGAGTTATCAAAATTTCGGAAAAAAAATAAAAATTTTGAAATTTTTTTGAAACTGAAATTTTCAGTTTTTTTTGTTCCAAAATTTTCACTTGACTATCATCAGTGCTGAAATTATAGTGCGATAGCCGGACTACCATCAATAAATTTGACGAATGTGTAATCCAAAAATCAGATCATCGACAAGTCAATTCTTTACTGGAAATGTTTTGAAACAGATTTTTTTTTTCAAATTTTTAAAAATTTTGAGTAATAAAAGAATCAATAAAATGCAGGCAGTAGTTTGGAAAAGGTAATAAAATTCCGTAATTCAAGGTTTTGTTTTCAAAATTTCTGAAACTGTATTTTTTCGGATTTTTTTTCGTCAAATTCACTGTTTCAAAAGACCGTAATTCATGATTTTTTACCTGAATTTCCACTACAGGTGAAATTAATTTTCTTGATTTTTCAAAAATTACAGTAGTCCAATTTGATTCAATTCGAGCATTCGTTGATAACCGCTTATCGATTGAAAAAATCCGTTCACGATTTTTCTTAAAATTTTGAATCTGTAATTTTTTGGAATTTTTGGAATTTTTCTTTCCAAATTTACTGTTTCAAAACACCCTAATTAATTTTTTCAAAATTTTGTTTCATTATCTTTCTGAAATGCGATTGAAAACTAAAATCCCCCACTCAATTTCTAACTTTTCAAATTCTAGAAAAAAAACAAATTTTTCTTGATTTTTTTTGAAAATTACAGTAGTCCACTTTTTTAAAATTCAAGCTTCAATAGAGCGCTCATTAGATTAGAAAAATAAGTTTAAGATTTTTTTTAAATTTTGAAACTGTAATTTTTTTTTGGAATTTCTAAAAAAATGTTTTGCCTGATTTACTGTTTCAAAATACCGTCATCCCTAATTTTTTTTCAAAGTTTTCACTATTATTTTCGACCTCAACTTCTAAATTTTCAAATTCTAGAAAAAACCCAATTTTTCTTGATTTTTTTTTGAAAAAAACTAAAAGCGTCAGTGAAAAAAATTAACATCACGATTTTTTTCTAAAATTTGAAACTGTAATTTTTTGGAATTTTTAAATTTTTTTTGCCTTATGTATTTACTGTTTCAAAACGCAGTCATTCCTAATTTTTTCAAAGTTTTCACTATTATTTTCGATTTCTGTTTGAAAACTAAAATCCCTCAATTTCTCACCCCTTTTCAAATCGTAATCCAATACACCCCTTCGGGGTGTATTGGGCCTTTTACAATTGAAAAGTTTCCATTTTCTTTTCGCCTCAAGGACAAACTGAAAAGGGTGTATAATCTAGGCGGGGATTTTCGAAGATTTACGACAGCTGAAGCGCATAATTTATGCGTAATAAGCATGAGAAACATGATTTTTCGGTGTTAGAAATAGGGGAGTTTGGTCTGTAAGACTCGTGAAGCGAAAGGAGATTTTAGAAATTTTTTCAAAAATTTCCAGAATTTTTTCGAAAATTTCTAATAATTTTTTTTGCTTTGAGAGACCCAAAATCTAGCCTAGCCAATCTCCTCGTCATCCAGTTTTTTTCTTAATTACCATTTTTATTCGCTTGTTTTTCATTTTCTCTCTCTTTTTTCCAATTTTCTTTTTTTCTTCACTCAAAAAGAGGAAATAAGAGACACAGACCGCTCTGCGGTCTGTTTTTCTTGTTTTCTGGTTTTTTTCCCGCCTTTTTAGTCATGTTTTCGATATTTTTCTATTTTTCTGAGGGCAGTATTGATAGGAAAAGGGGAAAAAATAGAGATTTTTTGAACTTTTTTTTCAGTTTCAAAATTTGTAAATTTTTTTTGGATTTGTTCGAAGTTCACTGGTTTGAATTGTGAAAACTTGATTGTCCTCATAAAAAGTAGGTTTGGAAATTTTGAGTCTCACAGCGAGAATTTAAAAATTTCCAAAAATTTTTAAATTTTCTTCGGAAATCCAAATTTTTTTTTGAAAATACCCTGTATTGAAAAAAAATTCATGAGTCGCAACGAATTTTTAGAACTATTTATTTTGAAACTGTAATTTTTTTTTGAATTTTAAAAATCTTTTCAAAAAAACCAGCATTCAAAAAATCTTGCTGCTATTTTTTCAGAAATTTCAAAAAATTTCTAAAAAATGCATTTTTTCTGTGTGATTTAATTTTTTTCTATTTTTTTTTAATTTCCAATAAATTAGAAAAGGATCAGCGAAAATTCTTCAATTTTTTTTCAAATTTACAATTTTCAAAAACTGATTTTTTTTCCAAATTTTTAGGATTCCCTTTTTCAAAAATCCCTGTAAAAATTTTGAAAAAAATTTAGAATTCTCTATTCATTTTTTACGATTTTTAAAAATTTCCAGTGGGTAAAACATCCTCTTATTAAAAATCCCGAGACTTTAAAAAAATTAAAAATACCCAGAAACAGTAAAATTTTTAATTTTTTTTCAAATTTCGCGCTGTCCAAAATGGATCCGTCTGGTCTCACCACGAAAAATCGAATCCCACCTGCATCACACTCACCCTTGATTCATTGTCCTTTGTCCCCCAGTTCACTCTCCCATTTCTCTACATCTCTCACTCTCTCGCCTCCCCTTCCAGATGCACCATGTCATTCAGAAAAGCGCATTTCTCCATCTCTCTCGCTCTTTTTTCCCATCGAAAGAGTCTCTTCTCACCCTCCCCAGATGTTTGGCCATCTCTAACCACTCTCCCCACTTCTCACACTACCTCCCCGAAGCATTGGCATGTTGCCAAGTTGTTTTGTTTACCATATACACACGTTTGTGTCTGCGTCTCTAGCCCACATAAAAAATGGAGAGCGCAGAGAAATAGTGCAGAGAAGCGAGAGACGCAGAGAAAAAGAGTGGTGAGCGCGAGGCGCGCTCACAAGAGCCCCGTTTCATTTTTGACCTGACCTAGAGAATTTCGCAGCTATTTTACACAATTTCACGAGAAATTTGATACGTTTATCTTCTTATCACTCTCTTATCTTATCTCTTATTGTTATCTATCCCTCTAGTACTTCCACTTGTTTCAAATTTGATTAGTTTGATTGATCACTTGATGAAATGATAGAAATTTCTGGTATCTAGAGGGAAAAATCGAAATTTCCTATGCCCTCTACATATTTGTCGCTCTTATCTGTACTTTTTGTGAGTTTTTGTGTGTCGCCGACACACAAATACTCACAAGTTGCCCGACAATTGCCTCGAAATGCGCGCAAATAGTTTGAGTTGGAAATTTTTGAAATTGTCGCGTTTTTGTTGAACATGCGCGGTTTCAAAGGTTTCTAATTTGATTTTGAAAAAGTTTGGAAGTCACTGTATCAGGGTTCGCCGTGGCTTTTCAAAAAATTTTAAACTTCTATTCTCACTAATTTTTTTGAAGTTCCTCGATTTCTTTCCTGTTTTTCGATTTTCTTTGAGCCAAATATCGCCTAGAATGCAGATTTTAATCTATTTCACACCTTAATCAACACATTGCTGCTAATTGACCTAAATTTTCGCAGCAATTTGAAAAATCGAACATTCCTAGATTCTGAGCCAAATTTTCTGTATTTTCCTATTTTTTCTATCAATTTTTAGCATTTCTAGAGTTCTAAAGACGATTTTCATTGATTTTTTCATCATTTTCAGCAAATTTTCAATCAAAAAACTCAAAAAATAGCAAATTCAGCGAAATTCGCTGAAAAAAAAATGAAAATTTTAAAGGCGCACGCCCTTATCCACCCTAATGGTCTCGCCACGAAAACTTTTCGTGACGCGGCAAAATTCGAATTCAAATTTTTTCCACTCATTTCCCCTATTTTTCCAACAAATTTCTCTTTTTTCCACCCATTTTCCATCGAAAATCGATGATTTTTGTTCGAAAAATCGACGAAAACACGCCAGACGCATGCCATCTGGCCGATTTTAAGGTCATTCGCCGCACGGCTGGCCGTGAATTTTGTCGAAATGCATTGCGTTGGGCGCCGGTGGAGACTGGAGACAAACAGCGCCCCTGGTGTTTGTCTCTTCCCTTTTTTGTTGTATAAAGTATCGAATATTGTGGAGAAAGGGCAGAAAACTGGGGAAAATAGGAAATTCTTATCAAAAAATGAGTCATTGGGTCCTCCAGAAAGGCGCCAGGCGTCTATGACGTTTCTTCTTGATTCTCTTCTCATTTTTTCTCTTCTTTCCTTATTTCTAACCAATCCATTGATTTTTGCAGCAAAAATCCGCAAAGAGACAAAATGGCATCGCGCAAAGCCACCCGCAGCTCACGAATCGTGTTGGAGCGCTCGGCGAACTCGTCGCTGAGCAACGGAGGAGGAGGAGACGAGTCGTTGTGAGTTTCCTTTCGCTCTTTTCCTCTCTTTGGTCACTCGGGCGGTGTATATTTGCTCGTCGACACAGCAGCAGTCAGCTAGTATTATTCTTATCGACACCATGCCTTTCAGCGGCTCGACACTTCTCGAAACGTCGCGTCTTCAGGAGAAGGACCATTTGACGTCGCTCAACAGCCGTTTGGCTACCTACATTGACGTGAGTTGAGGATTCAGAGCGATTTCTTGAATTTTTGAGCCTAAAATCGTGTCCTTACCCTTTCAATTTTTCAGAAAGTCCGTCAACTCGAGCAAGAGAACAACCGACTCCAGGTCCAGATCCGCGACATAGAAGTCGTCGAGAAGAAGGAGAAAACCAACCAGTCGGACCGATTCGAAGCCGAAAAGGTACTTGTTTGTGGGAAACTGACCCGCCGAAAGTCACAGAGCAAATAGAGCGCCCGTTTTGGGCCGATGATAAGTGTCTGTTGAGAAACAGGATAATCCGCGTCGGTGTTGCTTACAAATACAAGGGAAATCTCGCAATTCTATATAAAATCTCATTTTCAGGCCCGTCTTCGCCGTGCTCTCGACCTCGCTCAAGATGAGCTGGCCAAGAACAAGATCGAGTACGACGCCGCCAAGGTTGAGGTCAAGAAGCTGAAGCCGCAGGTGGAGAAGCTCGAGCGTGAGCTCGCTGGAGCCGAGGAGCAAGCCCTTCATGCTCAATCGATCGCCGATCAAAGCCAGGCCAAGCAGAAGACTCTGCAAGCCAGAAACGACAAGTTGGTCTTGGAGAATGACGTAAGAACCCAGAAACTAGGAACGTGTTGAATAAAATTCTTGTTTCAGGACCTGAAGAAGCAAAACGCTGTGCTCCGCGACACTGTCGAGGGACTCAAGAAGGCCGTCGAGGACGAGACCCTGCTCCGTACCGCTGCCAACAACAAGATCAAGGCTCTGGAGGAGGATCTCGCTTTTGCTCTTCAACAGCACAAGGGAGAACTCGAGGAGGTCCGCCACAAGCGTCAGGTCGACATGACCACCTACGCCAAGCAGATCACCGACGAGTACCAGTCGCAGCTGCAGGATCAGATTGCCGAGATGCGCGCCCAGTTCCAGAACAATCTGGCCTCGAACAAGGCCGCTTTCGAGGAGGCCTACAAGAACAAGCTCAACGATGCTCGTGAACGTCAGGAGGCTGCTACCTCGGAAGCTCTGCACCTCAGATCTCGTGTCCGTGAACTTGAGACTTCCAGCAGTGGAAACGCCGCGTTGATCGAGCGCCTTCGCGCCGACATGGAGGCTTTGAAGAGAGGACTCCAGGAGAGAATTGACGACAAGGATGCTCGCATCTCGGAGCTCAACCAGGAGATTGAGCGCATGATGAGCGAGTTCCACGACCTTCTCGACGTCAAGATCCAGCTCGACGCCGAGTTGAAGACCTACCAAGCCCTGCTCGAGGGAGAGGAGGAGCGTTTGAACTTGACTGCCGACACCTCGCGCAACACTTCTGTCCACCACGTCTCGTACACTTCTGGTGGAGGATCCAGCAGCGCCCAGCGCGGAGTCAAGCGTCGTCGCGTCGTCGACGTCAACGGAGAGGACCAGGACATTGACTACTTGAACCGTCGCTCGAAACTCAATAAGGAGACCATCGGACCAGTCGGAATCGACGAGGTTGATGAGGAGGGCAAGTGGGTTCGTGTGGCCAACAACTCTGACGAGGAGCAGTCGATCGGAGGATTCCGTTTGGTCGTCAAGGCCGGAAACAAGGAAGCCTCTTTCCAATTCTCGTCTCGCATGAAGCTTCCACCACATGGAAACGCTACCGTCTGGTCGGCTGAGTCTGGAGCCGTCCACAACCCACCGACGCTCTACGTTATGAAGAAGCAACAGGTTAGTACTAGAAAAACATCCTAAATGCATCAAATCGTTATCTTTTAATTTTGCAGTGGCCAATCGGTGAGAACCCATCTGCCCGTTTGGACGACTCGGAGGGAGACACGGTCTCGTCGATCACCGTCGAGCTCAGCGAGTCTTCGGATCCATCGGACCCAGCCGATCGTTGCTCGATCATGTAAAGTGTGGTATCACAGACGATGATAATCCCACTCGATCAATTCCTCTAATCTCCACACCCTAATATTCCTTCTTGTTGTGTTGTCCGTCGTCCCGTCCTCTAGAGAGTGAGCTGTACACCGATCCTCGTTCCCTTTCCATCTCTCTCTCCCTTCCTTTAAAAATTGTTTTAACCATGTTCTTGTTTTTAATATACTAGAGAGACCCCTTTCAAATTTCCTCCAAAAAATCTCCTCTCGCAAAAATCCTCCCTCCCCTTTTTTCACTGCCCAATTTCTTCAAGAACACAAAAAATTTGAATTCCCCCCAAATCCAAACCGACTATTTTAACAAACCGTTGGCAACACAGAAAAAGCATCAATCTCTGTCTTTTCCTGTCATTTCTTCTCCTCTTTCTCTCTCTCATTCTATATATCTGATCGGTGTCACTCCTCCTCCTCGTATAATTTGTGTGTGTATTTCAAAATAAAGTTTATTTAACCCCGGGTCCCTCTTTTTTCTCTTTTTTTCCTTCCTTTCTTTTTTTTTGTATTTTTTCTTCTAATTCTGGGGTATAAGTGGCGATTAAACCAACTGCCCCTGCTCTTTTTTTTGTCTTTTTTTGTGCTCTTTTCATTGTTTTTTCGGCCAAATTACCACTTTCGACTCGCTGAACAGACTGCGGAACAGTCGGTTAAGTGGACCATTGCGCAATGGATATTTGAGGAATATGGGCTAATTGGGGGTCTTTTTTTATAGTTTCGGGGTTTAAAAAATTTGGAACAAGATCCAATTGAAATTTCATGGAAAATTGGATTTTTGAAAAAAAAATTGAAACTGAAAAATTAAATTTTTTTCCGGATTTTGAAATTTTTAGTTCTAACAAGTTGTAAAATGGTTAGAGGAGCTTGATTATTACACTTTTCTCGTTTTTTTTAAAGTAAAATTAGATTTGCGTAAAGAAGGACGTATTGAAATTTCAATAAGACGTGGATTTTTGGGAATTTTTTGAAACTGAAATTTTTTTCTCGGATTTGAAAATTTTAGGTGGGGATTGGGTTTTGAAGCTAAACTTGCAAATGGGTATTAAAAAGTCCTGGATATAATAAATCGTTCTCTCGATATGGGTTTCATTTACTTTTTTTTATGAAACAGAATATTTTTTTAATTTTGAGGTGGAACTCTTTTTTTTAATTTTTTCAGAATTTGAGTTTAAAAATAATTTGTTTGTTATTCTCGAAATTCAAAAAATTTGGGATCGTGGGAAAGCACTCTAGATGAGGAACGAAACTTATCAGGAAAATTGAATTTTTCAAAAAATTCTGAAGCAGAAAATTTTTTTGTTGAAATTTTGAGTTCTAAAATTGTAAAAGGGATTGGGTTTTGAAGCAAAATTTTAAAATTTACATTAGATATTCGTGGTGATAATGGTTTTTTTGATTTGGGGTTTATTGAACTTTTCATGAAACATAATTTTTTTTTGAATTTTGTGACAGGACTCTTGCATTTTTTTTGGATTTCAAAATTTGAGTTTAAAAATAACTTCTTTTTTTTTCTTTTTTGTTTTTTAAAATTTTTCTATGTATTTTCTTAAATTGTGGGAGGATTTTGGATCTAGGAGCAAAATTCGGAAATCAACATGAGAACGTCTTGACAATGATCGTTTTATTAATTCGGTTTTTATTGGATTTTTTGAAACAGAATTTTTGAATTTTGAGGTAGGACTTGACTTTTTATGGAATTTGAACTCAAATTTCAACAAATTGCAAACTGGATAGATTTATCCGTAAATTGAAATTTCAAGAAAGTTTAGATTTTTAGAAACTTTTTGGAACAGGAAGTTTTTTTTCTAATTTTCTAAATTAGTGGACAGAATTTTGGTCTTGTAGCGAAAATGGGATACATTCTTGTAATTATTAATTTTTTTGAAACAGCATTTTTTGAATTTCGTAATGGGGCCCTTCTTTAATTTTTTTTTCATAATTTGAATTAAATTTTCAGAAAAAAAAACGAACTAGATGGAATTTCCTACGGTATTGAATCTCTCGTATTGAAATTTCAAAAAAGTTTAGATTTTTACAAATTGTTTGAAACATTCAAAAATTTTTTTAGGAATTCAGAATTGTGGGCGAAGCTTGGGTCTCGGATTGATCAGCAGTTCTAATGAGCATTTTATTTTTTTGGAATTATAGATACTTTTTTGAAACGGAAAATGCTTCCCAACTACGTGATGAGAATCCTTTTTCAAATTTTTAGAATTGGAAATTCGGAAATTTGAATTTTTTTTTCTTTTGATCATCAATGGTTTTTTTTTGGAAATTGAAAATTAGAATTAGGAGAACGAACAAAAAAATTGAAATTTCTAAAAAAAAAGTGTATTTTTTGAAATTTTTTGGAAACAGCAGAAAAATTTTCAGAAAATTTTAAAAAATGTAAGGGGAAAAAATTGAATTCGTTTTTTTTATTTTCTTTTCAATACCTGAGCACTGTTTATGTAGAGAGAAAAGAATTATTCCGTAAGATATTAGCAACTTTGAAAAAAATGTCATGACTTTTCATTTTAGCTGAAACAGAGATCAAATTCCAATTTTTATATTTATTTTTGTTATTATTCAAAAAAAAAGGTCCCTATAATTTATTTTTTCGTATCAACCCCCAATCCCTCAGTCAGTACCGTAAAATTCCTGTTAGATGTCTCATAAATGTCTCTAATTTATGTGTCGGCGGCGCCGACACCAAAATCAAACATTTTCGATTAGTTTGGTTTAGCATTAATGGGTGTTTTACGGTGTGTTTATGGGTAGAAAAGGGGGAGGGGTACTGTAGCTCAGGAAATCGGGGATATTGGAAATGGGGAAAGTGATAAATGAGTTGGGTTAGATCGTAGGAATACTGTTTCAAGTGGTTTACAAAGTTTTTTTGAGTTGTGGATACAGTAATCGTTGGGCCAAACAAAAATCTGTATTGACAACTTGGACTAACAAGAAAAACCAAACGATAATGTGTTTCACAGCTTCAAAAAAAGTTACTAAAAATTTTTGAATTTGTAAAAAATAATTGGCAAGTGAACTAAAGTTGCAAACTCTTATTAGAAATTGGACGTAGGATTATTCCGACGAAAATTGCAAACTTTACTGTTTTGAAAATTTTGGAAAACTCTGGAAACTGAAAATTATCTATTCGGAACGTTATTGTCTCTGCTAAACAAGCAAAAGTGAAAATTCTAACACCTCACCATTTTCGTAACAACGAATTTTACAGTTTCAACGTTTTTAAAAACAAGTTCGAAACTGTGAAAAGACAATTCGTGCAGTTCCAGGGGATTTGGAGATGCTGAAGTGTGGTTGTTTTCTAGAAAAAATTTTTTTCCTACAGAATCCATGAATTCAGTAGAAAAACAAAATTTGAGAATACACTTGAACAATTGTCTTTCTCAGTTTTAACATGAGTATCGGCAAACTGTACTCTTTGTTATTTATTTAGAAACCGGAGAATTGAACTTTTAAAAATCAAGAAAATTTATGTTAAATTTGAATCAGTAACCTTTTTCCAAAAATTACAGTAGCCCTAGTTTAATTTTTTTTAAATTGCAACTGAGTTTTTTGACAAAGAAAACGAGATTAATTATTTTTTCAAAACTATTCTTTATTTATGAAAATTTCACACATCAATTTTTGCATTACAAGAATCCCCTGGTGACTTGAAAATGAAGATGCATTGTCGTTTCCAGACTTGAAATCGGGTTTCATGAAATTTGAAACAGTTTTGCCTCAAAACCGTAATCTTCTTGATAGACGCCATGAACTATGAATACTGTTGAAAATCTGTTTCAAAAAAATTTCTAAAAAATTGAAACTGAAAAAAAAAATTATCGCAACTTCGGTCTTGAGTTTTAAAAAAAGTTTTAAAAATTTCAAAGTGAAAAAATTGTAAAGACTGTTTGTAATTATCAAGAATAGACTGAATATTTCAAAATTTCAATTTATTTTCATTTTTCATGAAACACAGTTTATTTTTCTACAGTAACCCACAACCCCCAAGAAGTCAGTCAGTCCCTTTTCCCACCCTTCCTATCCACATTCCTCCCCATCTTCTCATCTTCCCCAGAGGTCACAACCACCTGCCACCCGCTCTCCTTTCATCCACTAATTGGTTTATGACCATGTTACGCAACACCACCCACCAGACATACTCCTGCAGCTCCATTTCACGTCTTCGTGTCACCATGACGTAACATATCATGGCGTAACCGGGGAGATAATTGGATGAGTAGGGGGAGGAGGGTTTCAGGTGGTTGTTGCGTGGAATGACATCGGGAGAGAGGTGTTTGGAAGGCAATGTAAAATAGGTATATCTGAAAATTTGCTAAAGAAAATTAATATGGAAAATAGAATGTTAATTTTATGAAACAGTAACAATTTTTGATTTTGGTTGAATTCAATTTTTTAAGATGCACAACACAGAATCGAGTTGTCACTGTTTTCCTGATTTTTGGAAATTTTTTGAAACAGAAAAAAATTAAATTTTAAATTAAAAAAGGGTTCTTATTGAAAATGAGGGTTTACTGAAAAAAAAATATGAAAAATAAAATGTAAATTTCAGAAAACAGTAACAATTTCGAATTTGATAAAATTCAATTTTTTTTGAAATTTTTTTTTATACACGAAGAAAGAAGAATCGATTTCTAATTGTTTTCCTAATTTTTAAAAATTTTTGAAACAGCAAAAAAAGGAAAAATTTGAAAACAGACTTTTCGAATAATCATCAATTTTTTTCATTTTTGTTTAATTTAATTTTTTCTCTCAATTTTTTCTAATCTTGCTCTAAAAAAAGATAAAGGAATCGATTTTTCACTGTTTTTAAAATTTTTCAAAAATTTTGAAACAGAAAAAAATATGAAAAATTTGAAACCAAGTTTTTGATAGTACCAGGAATCTAACTTTTCTTGTTTCATAAATAAATTGAAACCGTTTTTGTATTTATTGTTTGATATTTTATCTGCTAACTGGTAATTTTTGGTCTCATTTCATTTTTCTAAAAAAATCTAGGAGCGAGATTGGATAATAAATTGATTTCTGATTTTTCTCTAAATTTTTAAAATTTTATTTGAAACTGTAAAAAATATTTTGAAAACCAGAAAGAGCCAGTGCAATACGATTTTCAAGTTTCCTTGTCCACTGAAAATCTAGCGATTTCTCTCTGTTTCAAAAATTGTTCAATGAAGTTTTGAAACAGTGAAGAAACAATGGTTGAGGCGATGGCTTAGAAGTGAACACTGTGAATTCGCAAAATTGTGTTTTCACTGTTTCAAAAAACTCACAAACTTTTTTGAAACAGACAAAAATTTGCTTCCTCATGTCCAGGTTTTTCAATGAGCTGCTGCTTTTTCACTGTTTCACTAAAATTTGAAAAAAATTCGAAAATGATAGAAAATATTACCAGCGTCGAAGAATACCTAAGAAATTTAGAAAACTTTGTATACGACAGCTTTATCTGTCAAATTAAAATAATCTTCTAAAATTGCTGGGGCGAGTGTTATTGAAAACCATCTGTTTCAAAAAAAATTTTCAAAATTTTGAAACTGTACATACATTTTTTACGAGTGTTTTCAATGCGTTATTGGTTTATAAACAAACAGATGTATTCCGATTGAATTTTCCTGTTACACCTAAAATTCTAACATCTTTGAAACTGCCAGAAAATTGATAAATCTGTTTATTCATTGAAAATTTCCAATTTTTCGAATTTTTTCTGCTAGCTCCCTATAAATTTTTCCTCAATTTTAGAAGAATTCATTGAGATTAAGATTCCATAATTATCGATGATAAATCAAAGCTCACCAGCCGGGCTGCGCCGGCTTCAGCCGTCTCTCCCTTCTTCTTTTTTTCATTTTCCGAAAAAGCAAAAATGTTTTTGAGCTGCGGGGTTCGAACCCGCGAATGCAAAAGTAGAAAACACACGCACTACCGCCTGCGCCACGACAGCCCATCCGCGTTCCCACCCACAGGGTAGTGAGGTGCGCACTGTCGATGAGAGCCCGGAATTAGAAAAAGTGCTCCAGAAGGCTTCATACTGAACCAATCGCTTAGAAAATTCACGTGCACCTTCCGGTCAAGGTACTTGACCTCTTTGCCAAAAATTAGCTCAAACGGTTCAGTCATCTTTGAGAAACGGGCGCGGACAAACACACTCACAGACAGACAGACAAACATACACACAAATTTTGTCGTTTAATAATAGTAAAGATAATAGAGAAAATTTGGAACAGAATAAAATAGAATACACATTTATGTACAATAGAAATAGAAAAGGGCAGCTGTATGAATGAACTGTGAATGCGCGAGGAACGAGCGCATCAGCCACCCGCAGGGTGGGAAAAAGGGATTATTTATGGGGATAAAATGGAGAGGAACATTAATAAAAATAACATGAATATGAGGATGAACAGTTTGATGGAATAATTGGAAAAGTACAGTTTCGAAATATTTTATTATTATTTTTGGAACAGTGAAAGTTTGATTAATTTCGGACAAGAATAGATTTCAAAAATTCGATTTTTTTCAAAAAAAAAACATCAAGCATTAGTGGTTTTTTGAAATTTTGAATTTTTTTTTTGAAATTTTTAATTTTTTTTTGAAATTTTTAATTTTTTTTTCTAATTTTGAAATTTTTTTTTGAAATTCTGATTTTTTTTCTAAATTTTTAAATTTTTTTTTGAAATTTTGATTTTTTCTTCTGTTTTCTCGTTTCTGAACCAACTTTTTGAATTTTTTCTGAAGAAAACGGATAGAAAAAAGAATTTGAAATCTAGAAATGGTACATTCGACCAGAATTATTTCGTTTTTCATTGCGATTTACTCATTTTCAAAAAACAACACGAAATCTGAAAATTTCAGTTGATAAACTGAACAGTTTTGGTTGAACTGACTATCAATCGGTTTCAAGTCCTCTATTTTATCCAAATTCATCAGAAAAATTGTTGAGCCGATCAGTGTTTTCAAAAAAAATTACGGTTTCAAAATTTTTGAAAAACAGTAATTTATTTTCAAAGGCATTCAGTAGACAGGTGGTATACATATTATACTTTATATCATAGAAAATATCAAAACCTTTTACAATTAATTTTTTCACAAAAAAGAGGGACTAGGAAGAAGTGATACAATCGACAGAGAAACACACATTTTGTTGGCATTTGGAGCATTTTGAAGGGTTGGAAGTGGTGGAAGAAGGGGCCAAAAGGGCAGAAGAAGGAGAGGAAGATTGGGAGGCTAGGAGGGCTTCGATCTGGAAAAAATGGAATTTTTAGAAAATTTTTTTTAAATTGCTTTCGTAACCTCTGAAAATTTTTTTCAACATTTTTGATTTTTTTAGAAATCGAATTTTTTTTTCCAGATCAAACTTTAGTTAAACCAGGTTTTTATCGCAAAATTTGCAAAAAAAAAATGGGTCTAGCAAATTTTTTGAAAATTATAGAAAGTTTGGCAATTTGGACTCAATCTAGGAAACTTGAAAAACCAGTACTTTAAATTTTTTGAAACTGGTAGAATTTTTTCCAAATCTCTATTGATTGATTTTCTATTTTTTTCAAGTATTCAATCGTCGACCCAATTCCAGAAAACAAAAAAAATCAGATTAAAAAAATTTTTTAAACTGGTAAAAAAATTTTTTTTCAATTTTTACATTTTCTTGAAACCGAAATTTTTTCAGGTTCTTATCGCAAAATTTGCAAAAAAAGGGTCTAGGATGTTTTTTTAAAAATTATAGAAAGTTAGTTGAGATCAGAATCAATCTAGGGAACTTGAAAAACCAGTTCTTCAAATTTTTTGAAACTGGTAGATTTTTTTTTGAATTTTTTTATTTCATTTTTCATTTTTTCAATTATTCAAACGTCGACCCAATTCCAGAAAACAAAAAAAATCAGTTAAAAACAATTTTTGAAACTGTCAAAAAAAAATCTGAAAGCGGAATTTTTCCAGATTTTATTACAAAACTTGCAAGAAAAGAACCTTGAAAAATAAACAACAATATAGAAATTACCACAAATGCACAATGAATCAATTAATCTAGGAAAATTCCAAAATCAGTTATTCAAATTTTTTTGAAACTGTTGGAATTTTTCAAATTTCTTTAGATTCATTTTTTTGTTTTTTTTTATTCTTCAATCGGCCACAGAATTCTAAAAATTAGAATTTTCAAAAAAAAAAATTTTCCAATTTTTTTCATTTTTTCCCTAATTTTTTTCCACCCACCTTAGCCTGCGCTGCATTCAATTCCATGGTCAATTTATGATTAGCATTTGACAATTGTTTGATCCAATTAGAAGCCAACAACAAGGTATTCGCCTTGCTCATTCTGCGACTATTCGCTTCGTTTGGATACGGAAGACACTCTCGCAGAGTTTCGAATTCGTCGTTTAGTTCATGCATTCGACGACGTTCTCGACTGTTTATCGAGTTTCGGAGCAGGTTTTGTTCCTAAAAAAAATAGGGAAAAAATGGGGAAGAAATTTAGGAGTTATTAGAAGTTTTTGGGTTCAATAAAGGAGATGTTACTGAATTTGTGGAAACGTTAAAAAATTTGGAGGATTTTTGAAACAGATTTTGTCTTGAAAAAAAATGAGAAAATGATTGAAAATTTATAGAATTTTTCGTATCTGCAAGTTCTAGAAACTTTGAAACATTTTTTTTTTGAAAAATCAAAAAAAAATAAAATTTTTATGTTTTCAACTTTTGTTATTGATTTTTTCACATTATTAGAAGCCTTTGGAATTTTTTGAGACAGAATTTTAAAAATTTTGAAATCAAATTTAATTTTAAAAAAAAGTCAACCGGCAGAAAGCAACCAATGAAAATTTTTGAAACTCAAAAATTTTTTATTTTTTTGAAACAGGAATTTTTTACTGGACCAGTTTTTTTGGAAGCTGCAGATGTTTTGAATATTTGCGACCAGAATATAGTTTGAAAAATTATTTTCCCGGTTTCAACATTTTTTTTGAAACCGATAGCGACGAAAAATTTCCAATACTCGACTGGCAACCATTTGTGAAAATAATTTTTTTCAAGTTTTTTTCTCAATTTTTCCCAATTTTTTCTGCTAAACTGGAATATTCAAAATTTCATAAACATATCCAAGCTACTGGTGTCCCAAAACAATTGAAAACTTTGGGATTTCAAAAAATTATACTTTTTTTTTGAAACGGTAGTTCCTTACAGTACTAGAAGTCTAGAAATCTGTATGAAACAAGGATCAATTTTTGAGAAATTGGGGGCATTTGGATTGTGGGAAAGCTAGTATAGAACAGAAGAATTTTTTCAAAATTTATTTTCCATGTTTCAAAAATTTTTTTGAAACTGTGAAAAATTAGGGAAATTTGATAACCTCTATTTACGATTTTGATATTGTTTTTTTTGATTTATTCCAATTTTTCTCTGCTAAACAAAACATTTTGAGGTTTTATAAAAACAGTTGCATCACGCACTCACAATGAAAATTTTGGAATTTTCGAAAATTTTCAAAAATTTTTGAAACAGTAAATTTTAAATGTAATGATTTTTTTCACGATAACTGTGCTTACTGTACTAATTTTCAGAAATTCATAAACATTCTAGAAACCTGACCAATTTTTTTTTCAAATTCTGCTAATTTATTAAAAACAGAGTCTTCTCACAAAGCAACACCGATATTGTTTCCAAAAAAATTTTTTTGGTTTCAAAAATTTTTTGAAACTGTGAAAAAATTTTCAGATTTGATTACTTCCACATTTTTGTTGACCATTTTTTTTGATTGATTTCTAATTTTTCTCTGCTAAACTGGAAATTTCGAAACTCTATAAAATCGATGCCATAACAAACGACACAACGAAAAAAATTGGAATTTTAAAAATTTCAAATTTCTTTTGAAACTCTAATTTTTCAATGAAAGTGATTTTTCACAATAACTGTGCCTACTGTACTAATGTTCAGAAATTCATAAACATTCTAGAAACCTGACCTTTTTTTTTCAAATTCTGCTAATTTATTAAAAACAGAGTTTTCTCACAAAGCAACACCGATATTGTTTCCAAAAAAACTTTCCCCGTTTCAAGAATTTTTGAAACTGTGAAAAATTAGGGAAATTTGATTACTTCTATCTACGACTTTTTTATTATGTTTTTTTGATTGCTTCTCAATTTTTTTCTGCTAAACGGGGAATTTTAAAGTTTTAGAAAAACTGACTTGTAACGACCAAACGAAAAATTTTGGGATTTCACAAATTTAAAAATTTTTTGAAACGGTGATTTTTTATGGAAGGGATTTTTCCCGGAAACTGAGCCTACTGTAATAATGTTCAGAAGTTCATAAAATTTCTAGAAACCTAATAATAACCGACTTTTTTTCAAATTTGGCAAAATTATGAAAATTGGAAAGTATGGGAAAGTCAAGCGATGAAAGGATTGATTCAAAATTTATTAACCATGTTTCAAAATTTTCTAGAAACAGTGAAAGTAAGTTTCTAATTGATTTGTTAACTCTTCTAATTAGCAATTTCCAGAAACCTCAAAAATCCTCTAACCTGCTCATTGAGTCCCTGCATTTTCTTCCTACTCCCTCCTTCCGCTCGTTTTCTTCTCACATACGGCTCCATTTCTTCATCTTCAGCGGTATTATTAGCTGGTGGGGACTCAGAAGAAGTAGCCGAGGAGTTATTGTACATCATCTGAAATTAGCAAGTAGAAATTTTGAAAGTTGACGAGAAAATGAAAAAAAAATCAAAAAATTGGCAATGAAAAAAATGGGAAATTCTCGCAACTCTTGTGAAATCTACTATCTACAAATTTAAAACCTTGTTTTCTATCAGTTTTCGCAAGAAAAAATGCAAAAAATTAGTCCAAAACACCGAAAAACCCAAAAAAAACCCATTTCGTGGCGAGACCCATCAAAATTGGGATTTGTTGAAAAATCTTGAAAAAACTCAAAAATAACGTAGAAAATAGAGTTCTAAACACCACAACCTCCCAATTAGCCTAAACCACCTCCAAATGACCCTAACCACCATCCTCTATACCCCGAAAAGAAAGTGGGCGTGGCCTAAACTACCGTACCCCTCCTCCCTTCTTCTCCTCCCAGCGGGAGTAGGCGTGGCTAGATTCCCGTTTTCTTGGTTGCATAATACAATAATACGGACCCTGATGACACGTGTACTCGAACATACACATTATTATAGGATTATCTAACCATCGAGTGAAGAGGCAAGGTGTCAGATGGTCAGAACATGTGAATTATGGGCTTGCAAGTCGCGAAAATTTGAATTTCTGGGCACCAGAAGCTGGAAAACTAGTTGAAAATGAACTGTGCCATCTGAAAAGTGCAATTGGAAACCTGTAACTGCAAGTCTACCCTGAAAAATCAAGGTAAAACTTCAAAGTGGATGTTCTCCGTCAATTCTTCATCATTTTCCGTAAATTTTTGAATAAATCAATTGCTCTTTGTTTTTTCTTTTCATTTTTCAATGTTTTCCTGTAAAATTCAATTCAGAAACCTTTTTTCCAGGACTTTTCCGCAGTGTAGACCCGCCAAACACTAAGTCTGCATTTGTGCGTCACGGTGTTTGCGGACACATTATCGAGCGGCAATGGAGGCAATTTCGAATGCATTTCGGTTGTTCGCTCGACATTTTCTCTTGTTTTTCATTGTTTTCTGGTGTTTTTTCGGGTTTTCTGTAGATTTCTATGGATATTTTAGTGATTAAGATGAGTTCCGTGTAATTTTCGAAGTACTGGGGACCAAAAGTGAAAAGTGTTTGGCAGAATCGA